>JAUIMM010000585.1:635000-687500 GCA_031769625.1 Taudactylus pleione
TCGATGTTGATTGACAGCACGCCCCCTTTGGTGGGCGTGCCGGGGGCATGGCCATGGGAATGCCTACCGTCTGAAGCCGGCCCCACTGACATCACTAGTGATGTCAGTGAGAGTGATTTTGGCTCCGATAGAGCCAAAATCACTCCAGGGCTTGCGGCAGGGAGACCCTACCGCAAGGTCTCCGTTGCAAGCCCGATGGTCACGATGGTCTTGACCATCGCGACCATCATCATGGACGCTCGCATAAGCTGTGGGTGGTCACCCACAGCTATGCTAGCGTCCAGGAGGACGCTCCATTTTAATGGAGGAGGGCCCTGATTCAGAGCGAGCGCTCTGGTCAGAGCGTTCGGCTCTGAATCAGGCCCTAAGCCCAGTCACGGAGCCTGTATAATACACACAGTGGGCTAAGTCCAGTCACGTAGCTTGTATAATACACTCAGTGGGCTAAGTCCAGTCACGGAGCTTGTATAATACACACAGTGGGCTAAGTCCAGTCACGGAGATTGTATAATACACACAGTGGGCTAAGTCCAGTCACGGAGCCTGTATAATACACACAGTGGGCTAAGTCCAGTCACAGAGCTTGTATAATACACAGTGCACACAGTTGGCTAAGTCCAGTCACCATACCTCCCAACTTTTCAACAGCTGAAGGAAGGACAGGGCGCCCCAAAAAGGGGCGTGGCTTCTAAAAAGGGGGTGGATCCAACTGAAAACTGGGCGGAGCCTCGTGGCTTCCCCCCGTTTTCATCACTATAGGGGGCGTGCCCAGCACTCTCCGAGATGCTGGGCAGCCCCCCAGGCTCTCCCTACGCTAGTGAACAGATGCCGTGCGATGCGCACGGCATCTGTTCACCTTCTGCACACCCGCACTTTGTGCTCTCCCCAACTTCCCCCCCACCGTGGGACACTGCGGTCTGCGAGCGGGACAGCGGAACAGTCCCAGAAAAAACGGGACTGTCCCGCTGGAAGCGGGACAGTTGGGAGGTATGCAGTCACGGAGCTTGTATAATATACACACAGTGGGCTAAGCCCAGTCACGGAGCTTGTATAATATACACACAGTGGGCTAAGCCCAGTCACGGAGCTTGTATAATACACACAGTGGGCTAAGCCCAGTCACGGAGCTTGTATAATACACACAGTGTGCTAAGTCCAGTCACGGAGCTTGTATAATACACACACAGTGGGATAAGCCCAGTCACGGAGCTTATATAAGACACACAGTGGGCTAAGCCCAGTCACGGAGACTGTATAATACACACAGTTGGCTAAGTCCTGTATAATACACACAGTGGGCTAAGTCCAGTCACGGAGCCTGTATAATACACACACAGTGGGCTAAGCCCAGTCACGGAGCTTATATAAGACACACAGTGGGCTAAGCCCAGTCACGGAGCCTGTATAATACACAAAGTGGGCTAAGTCCAGTCACGGAGCTTGTATAATACACACAGTGGGCTAAGTCCAGTCACGGAGCTTGTATAATATACACACAGTGGGCTAAGCCCAGTCACGGAGCACACAGTGGCAAGAAGTAGAACTACTCTCTCTAACTAATCTAACTCTAGTCTCACATTTCCCTTCTCTATCACTACCTAACTAAGCGTGACTGTTCCGTCCGGATACAGTCACGCGAAATGGCGCCGTCAGCCGTGCGCCGCACCTTTTATAAAGGCCGAACGTCACCCGGCTCTCACGAGATCTCGCGAGAATCCGACTCCGGACGGGTGACGTTCGGCCTCGAGGTGGAATCCGAGTCAGGCGGGAACACCGGAACTTGCGTTCGGGTGGACTCGGATTCCACCTGTTCAGAGCGGTTCGGATTCCTCAGAATCCCAACCGCTCATCACTACAAATCAGCTCCTAACTGTCATCTCACAGGCTGTGTTTGAAAAATAACAGTCGGGCTGATTGGCTGGCACCTTCAGGGCCGTATTAAGGGGGGTACAACAGGGGCGGTCGTCCAGGGGCTCCCACAAACAGGAGGGTCCCCCCACATACATACCCGGCAGGCGACGCGGGGACTAGGGGAACATGTAGACTGCTGCCTGCGCTGCTGCATGATCAGCAGGGCGCAGGCAGATGCCTGTAAGGGGACAGGACAGTCCGGGGATCCGCGTCGCTTAGTAACTTTATTGAACCGGCGGTGCCAGTGGCCGTTGCAATAAAGTTTCTTTTGTTTAATCGGTGCAGCGTGCGTGACATCATGACATCACGCAGCGCTGCACCCATTGAAAGAGCAGGCATACGACGAGCTGTGCTGCAGTGAGCAGCCGACAAACAAATAAGGTAAGTGTGGGGGCTAGGCGCTGGGGAGGGAGACGCAGTGTGCCGAAGAGACAGACAGGGTCTGTCAGAGTGTCATCAGGGGGAGGAGGCACTGTGGCTGTATTGGAGGGGGACAAGGGCCCCCACAATTTAGTTGCCCTGAGGCCCCCACATGACTTAATCTGGCCCTGGGCACCTTATCACTTTCTTATCACTTTTCGCTCTGTCTCCTAACACTGCTTAGTAAATAGACCCCTATCAGACAGATGTCAATATCCTAAACTAAGGATGTGCAGGCTCGGCTTTACTTGGATTTACTCGGATCTCAAAATGGCATTTTAATGGCTATCGCCTATCATGTGTTTTGGATAGCCAATATAATAAATCCGAATTTGCGGTAAAGTGGCGATAAGAACCGAGTAAATCTGAGTAAATCCGAGCCTGCACATCCCTATCCTAAACCTGTCGGGATGTGGATGTCAGGATTCTGCCGCCCGAGAACCCGAGCACCCGCATCCCATACCCAACCCCATCTAGGGGCCAGTTACCAGACCAGGCAGTCAAATTATACATTGTTACTCTACTAGAGGGTCATTAACTTCATGGAATAGGGCCCCTCATTTTAAATATGGAGTAAGTTTATCCTCTGTTAAGGACACTGCACCTCCACCTTCTCACTACAGTTTTATATAATTATCCCATACTGAAGTTTGACTAACGAGTCGTGCCCTGGTGCCGCAAGTCTGAAACAAAGCAATCTTTCTGTATGCCCCCCCTGATGTATGAGCAGTACTAATTTAGTAATGCAGCAATGTATTTATCAGGCGGCTGTAATAGCATGCTGTTGTGAACCTTGGGTGACTTTCACAGATTAGGTTAATATCGTCTGATTACATTATGTTTTGTTGTGTTAATTGATGCCTCCTTCTCCGTGACAATAGCAGGGGTTGATTTATTTGTTTTCCACTAATTACAAACATGATTCTTGGCCAGAAGACAAAATGTATTACAAAGAGAATGGTAGCCGAGCCCCCCGCATGGATTAAAGGCAAGTCGGGAGACTGGAAATTCAGTGTACGGCAACCATTGGCTCTTATCCGCTATTGTGCTGCTGTAACATTAATTACTGTCATCTAGGACGACTGCCACATTGAAAACAATCAGGACGACAAAGGCTACAATTTAAACATTTGTTTCACGCTTTTATTGCCACACTCCCACTCCCAGTGCGTTACGTCTCTCTTTTATGCCTCTTTACGGCAGCTGTCACATTATATTCAGCCTGTGCTATGTTACAGGCCCAGTTCATGGGTCCTTTTGTGCTCTCAGTTATCTCCTCTGCATTGATAACAACGAGTCCCAAAGAGAAGACACGTGAAAATGGACCTTACCAATGACCAAGGGGACTATTTGTTCATGTCATCGTTATGGCACTGATAATTAACATTCTTTTTTTTACACTGCACGATGGCTTCGTGTGTCATTCCATGCTGAATTCCAGTCACTATGTCGACATCCACAATGTCCATGTCGACACATGCAATTAAGGATAGGATTAGGGTTAGGCTACAATTAAAGTTTGGCTGGTTAAGATTAGTGTTGGGGTTAAGATTAAAATTAAGGTTAGGATCAGGCTGCAATTAGAGTTAGGGTTAAGGTGGGTACACACTATGCGATTGTGTAACCAGACGACGGGACGACACAATGGAGGGCACAAGTGATTGGGCGTACTTTGAGCCACACAATATTAAAAAAATATTTTCGGGGTGTACCAGCAAATATTGTGTATCCCCCAGATGTACTATAGGATCGCAGCAGATATTTTCATCCATGCATGCAGCCTCCGTAGGTTTCTTATGGGGGCTCCTGTGCTGCCGGGTTTACCAAGCTCTGGAGTGAGAAGCATGGCCCTGATAGGTGAGCCATCTCCGGATGGTGTTATGCTATAGTCAGTGGCGTAACTAGGGTATTTGGAGCCCAGGGCAAATTTGAAAAGGGAGCCCCCCTAATGTGCCTGCGCCAAAGGCGCGCGCAGCAAAAAAAAAAAAAAAAACAGGGGGCGTGGTCACTTAAAAATGGGCATGTCACCATGACACACCCCTTTCTTTTCACACTGAACGTTCCTATCCATATGCACCTTAACCCCAGTAGTACCCCTTATACAGTACCCCCAGTATGCAGTTGTGGTCCCTCTTATGCAGGCCCATAGTAGTGCCCCTTATACAGTATCCCCAGTAGTGGTCCCCCTTATACAGCCCCCAATTAGTTCCCCTTACTCAGTACCCCCAGTAGTGGCCCCCCTAAATGAAGTGCCCCATGTAGTGTTCCCCCTTATGCAGTGCCCCCAGTAGTAGTCCCCACAATGCAATGCGCCCAGTAGCGGTATCCCCTTATGCAGTGCCCTTTATATAGTGCCCCCAGTAGTAGTCCCCCCTATGCAGTGCCCTTTATATAGTGCCCCCACAGTAGTCCCCCCAAGCAGTTTTCCCAGTAGTGGTCCCCCTTATGCAGGCACCCAGTAGTGATCCCCCTATCCAGTGCCCCCTGTAGTGGCCCTTCCTATTATTGCCCCCAGTAGTGGTCCCCCTGTGCAGTGCCTCTAGTAGTAGGCCCCTTTTATAATGCCCCCAGTGGTAGTTCCCCCCTAGTAGTAGTCCCCAGTAGAGGTTCCCCCTCCTGATTAAGTGCCCCCAGTAGTAGCCGCCCTCCCAGTAGAGGTCCTCCCAATAATGGTGCCCCCAGTAGTAGCCACCCCTCCCCCGTTGTGCCCCCACCCCCAGTAGAGGTACCCCCAGTAGTAGCCACCCCCCCTCCCCCGTTGTGCCCCCAGTAGTGCAGACAAGTTTAAAAAATATATATATATAAAAATATACTTACCTGAATCCACGCTGCTGCTGCTACGGTCAACGACACCGCTCCCACCGCTGCCGCCCACCAGTCCTCCCGGGCTGGCGCGCTCAGCATTATGGGACAGATGTCATGATGTCATGACGTCTGTCCCATTACCCCCTGCCGGAGCCGGACGGAGTCCCGGCGCTTGCAGTGGGTGCTGCAGCAGTCAATGAGAGTCTATCTGACTCTCATTGGCTGCTGTTTAACACACGCATCGCCGCCAGCGCTGGTGGCGATGCGTGTGTTATGCACAGCCTGAGCCTGCCTCCTAGCGCTATTGGGCAAGGGCTCAGGGGGAGGGAACGGGCTCAGCTGTGCAGCACAGGACCGGCGCTGGAAGCCTAGCGCCAGTCCTGTGTAAATGTGTAGCGCTGACCGCACTCATTGCGATCGGCGCTACACTGGCTAACTAGGGCGGGCGGGCCGGTACTGTGGCCGGTGGCACCCCCCCCGCGCCGCCGGTCCCACGGCGCCCAGGGCATGCACCCCGCTTGCCCTGCCCTAGTTACGCCACTGGCTATAGCAGTAACATATGGGCTACCATTTTGCAAATTTTAATGAAGAGGGGCATGCCCGGCCAATGATCCTGACCATTTCCTTGTACAACAGAGCCCATTGCCCATAAGAGCCCACTATCTGGGTGTCATTGTACAACAGAGCCTGTATGCGATAGAGGCTATTCTCTGCTGGCTGGTATACAATAGTAGACATTTCCTAAGTGCCAGTGATGGATAGAGCCAGGGGCATAACTGGACCTAGGGGGGGGCTCATAGCAAAATTTTCACGGGCCTCCCTAGGTGCCCTGGCCCACCCTCTACACTCCCTGATTTACCACTGCTCTGTGGTTGTCCTCCTTCAGCGTGTGCTGTGCATGGTAGACACATCTCCTCTACTGGTCGGCTCCATCTCTCCTCACTGACTGATGCTGGGAGGAGGCGTGGCTGTGCTGGGACATCCCCGGATCACTAGGCTAGGTAGTGTAGGTGCAGAGGGAGGGCCGGGCCCCATAGCGGCCACACCCCCTGCACTTACAGTAGTTACGCCAGTAAATAGAGCCATTCCCTTGTGACTAGGGGTGTGCACCGGCCACTTTTCCTGTGTTGTGTTTTGGTTTTGGATCTGGATCTTTCTTCGTGTTTTGGATCTGGATTGGTTTTGCCAAAACCACCCTTCCGTGTTTTGGGTTCTGGGTTTTGTGTTTTGGATCTGTATTTTTTTTTTAAAAAAGCATAAAAACAGCTAAAATCACAGAATTTGTAGGTTTTTCTGCTCCTATGCTATTATTAAGCCCAATAACCTTAATTTCCACTCATTTCCAGTCTATTCTGAACACCTCACACCTCACAATAGTGTTTTTATGTCCAAAAGGTTGCACCGAGGTAGCTGGATGACTATGCTAAGCGACACGAGTGGGCGGCACAAACACGTGACCCATCTAGGTGTGATACTGCAGTGGCAGACAGGATGGCAGTTTGAAAAACTAGGCCCCAAACTGTACATAATGCAAAGAAAAAAAAGAGGTGCAAGATGGAATTGTCCTTGGACCCTCCCACCCACCCTTATATTGTATAAACAGGACATGCACACTTTAACAAACCAATCATTTCAGTGCCAGGGTCTGCCACACAACTGTGGCTGAAATGATTGGTTCGTTTGGGCCCCCACAAAACAAGCTGGCAATTAATCTGTCCCTGCACAAACTGGCTCTACGGAGGCAAGATGTCATCCTCATCCTCCTCATCCACCGATTCCTCACCCTCTTCAGTGTGTACATCCTCATCCTCACAGAGTATTATCTCGTCCCCACTGGAATCCACCACCACAGGTCCCTCTGTACGTTCTGGAGGCTGGTCATCCTGGAAGAGCTGATAATTAATTTTGATGAACATCATCTTCTCCACATTCTGTGGAAGCAACCTCCTACGCCTTTCGCTGACAAAGTTCCCGGCTGCACTAAACACTCTTTCGGAGTACACACTGGAGGGGGGGCAACTCAGGTAAAATAGAGCCAGTTTGTACAGGGGCCTCCAAATAGCCTCTTTTTCCTGCCAGTACAGGTATGGACTGTCTGACATGCCTACTTGGATGCTGTCACCGATGTAATCCTCCACCATTCTGTCAATGGTGACAGTATCATATGCAGTGACAGTAGACATGTCAGAAATTGTTGCCAGGTCCTTCAGTCTGGACCAGATGTCCAAACTTGGTCCTGCCTGCCCTGCATCACCGCCAGCGGGTTGCTTAGGATACCTAAGTTTTTTCCTGGCAGCCCCAGTTGCGGGAGAAAATGAAGAAGGAGCTGTTGACGTGTCACGTTCCGCTTCAGCTGACAGTGTGTTCACCAGCAGGTCTTTGCACCTCTGCAGGCTTGTGTCGGCCAGAAAGAGAGACACCACATAGGCTTTAAACCTAGGATCGAGCACGGTGGCCAAAATGTAGTGGTCTGATTTCAACAGATTGACCACCCTGGAAACCTGGAAAAGCGAATGAAGGGCTTCATCCACAAGTCCCACATGCCGAGCGGAATCGCTCCGTCTTAACTCCTCCTTCACTTTCTCCAGCTGCTTCTGCAAAAGCCTGATGAGGGGAATGACCTGACTCAAGCTGGCAGTGTCTGAACTGACTTCACATGTGGCAAGTTCGAAGGGCTGGAGAACCTTGCACAACACGGAAATCATTCTCCACTGCGCTTGAGTCAGGTGCATAACCCTCCTTTGCCTATGTCATAGGTGGATGTATAGGCTTGTATGGCCTTTTGCTGCTCCTCCATCCTCTGAAGCATATAGAGGGTTGAGTTCCACCGCGTCACAACCTCTTGCTTCAGGTGATGGCGGGGCAGGTTCAAGAGTGTTTGCTGGTGCTCCAGTCTTCGGCACGCAGTCGCTGAATGGCGAAAGTGGCCAGAAATTTTCCGGGCCACCCAAAGCATCTCCTGCACGCCCCTGTCGCTTTTCAGAAAATTCTGCACCACCAAGTTTATTGTGTGAGCAAAACATGGGACGTGCTGGAATTTGCCCAGATGTAATGCCCGCACAATATTGGTGGCGTTGTCAGATATCACAAATCCCCAGGAGAGTCTAAGTGGGGTAAGCCACTGGGCGATGATTTCCCTCAGTTTCTCTAAGAGGTTGTCAGCGGTGTGCCTCTTACTGAAACTGGTGATACACAGCGTAGCCTGCCTTGGAGCGAGCTGGCGTTTCTGAGATGCTGCTACTGGTGACGCTGCTGCTGTTGCTGCGTAAGGTGATACATCTACCCAGTGGGCTGTCACAGTCATATAGTCCTTAGTCTGCCCTGTTCCACTTGTCCACATGTCCGTGGTTAAGTGGACATTGTGTATAACAACATTTTTCAGGACACTGAGGACACTTTTTCTGACGTTTCTGTACAGTCTTGCTATCGCCTGCCTAGTGAAGTGGAATCTAGACAGGATTTGGAACCGGGGACACACTACCTCCATCAATTGTCTAAATCCCACTGCACTAATGGCGGATCCGGACGCACGTCTAACACCAACATAGCAGTCAAGGCCTCAGTTATACGTTTTGCTTCAGGATGACTGCTGTGGTACTTCATCCTCCTCGCTAAGGACTGTTGGAGGGTCAATTGTTTAGTAAAAGTAGTGGTGTTCCTACTTCCTCTCTGGGATGATGAACGACTCCCAGCAGCAGCAACAGCAGCAGCGGCAGCAGTAGGCGTAGCAATGCAGGATCCTCCGGAGGAATCCCGGATAGGAGAGTCAGTCATGCCAGTGACAAGGCCTGCAGGACTACTTCCGATCCTGACTAAGGAGGAAATTGACGAGGAGGGAGTTGACGGTGTGGTTTGCAGGCGCTTGGATACAACAGGACAACGGGATTTAGGTGTCCCTGGACTGCTTACGGTCTTAGCCAAAGTTTCTGAACTTGACAGTAACTTTTTATGAACGCGCTGCAGGTACCGTATAAGGGAGGATGTTCCTAGGTGGTTGACGTCCCTACCCCTACTTATTTCACCTTTACATATGGTACATATGGCAAGACAGTTGTTGTCCGGATTTGGATAGAAATATTGCCAGACCAAAGAGGTGGAATGTTTGGTCTTCTGCCCAGGCATGACCGTGATGGGCTTTTTCATCCCACGGACAACAACTGTCTCCCCCGGAGCCTGATTTAAACAAACCACATCACCATCAGAATCCTCCTCGCCAACTTCCTCCTCAGCGCAAGCTACACCAGTATCCTCATCCTGTTGTACTTCAACAGTGACATCTTCAATTTGCATATCAGCAAGTGGACTGTGGGTGCTCCTTTCAGCACTTGCAGGGGGCGTGCAAATGGTGGAAAGAGCCACCTCTTCCCGTCCAGTGCTGGGAAGGTCAGGCATCGCAACCACCACCACACTTGGACTCTCCTTGGGGATTTGTGATATCTTCTTAGAAAGCACAGTTCTTCGCTGTGCTTTTGCCAGCTTAACTCTTTTGATTTTTTAGTGGGAGGAGGGCTTCCATCGTCATGTGAAGCTGAACCACTAGTCATGAACATACTAGGGATCGACCTTAGCCGTTCCTTGCCACTCCGTGTCGTAAATGGCATATTGGCAAGTTTACGTTTCTCTTCAGCTGATTTAAATGTTTTTTTCAAGGTCATTTTCCTGAACTTTGTCATTTGGGATTGTATGTGCCCTCTATTATGACATTGGGCATCGGCCCTGGCAGACGACGTTGATGGCATGTTATCATCTATGTCATGACTAGTGGCAGCAGCTTCAGCACTAGGAGGAAGTGGTTCTTGATCTTTCTCTATTTTATTTTTATCGGAGAAAGTTTGGTTCTCCATTTATGTTATATCGATTTGATATATACGTGCGGCTAAACACAGAATATATTTTTTTATTTTTGCTGGAGAGTAGTGCACTTTGTGGGTTACACCACCCTTTAAGAAATGAGCCAGCCGGCTCTTTACTTATGGGACACAGGCGCACGCTTGGTGCTGCTCCTTTGTTGATGCACGTGCGGCTACTGCGCACACAATTCACAAACACAGAAAAAATTATTTTTTTTTGTTTGGAGTGTACTTTGGGGGTTCCAGCACCCTTTAACGGTCAAGCCAGCCGGCCCTTTACTTATGAAACAGGCGCACGCTTGGCACTACTTTGTTGATGCACGTGCGGCTACTGCGCACACAATTCACAAACACAGAAAATATTTATTTTTGGTTTGGAGAGTACTTTGGGGGTTACACCACCCTTTAACGGTCAAGCCAGCCGGCCCATTACTTATGACACAGGCGCACGCTTGGCACTACTTTGTTGATGCACGTGCAGCTACTGCGCACACAATTCACAAACACAGAAAATATATATTTTTTTGGTTTGGAGTGTACTTTGGGGGTTACAGCACCCTTTAACGGTCAAGCCAGCCGGCCCTTTACTTATGACACAGGCGCACGCTTGGCACTACTTTGTTGATGCACGTGCGGCTACTGCGCACACAATTCACAAACACAGAAAAAATATTTTGTTATTTGGTTTGGAGTGTACTTTGGGGGTTACAGCACCCTTTAACGGTCAAGCCAGCTGGCCCTTTACTTATGACACAGGCGCACGCTTGGCACTACTTTGTTGATGCACGTGCGGCTACTGCGCACACAATTCACAAACACAGAAAAAATATTTTGTTATTTGGTTTGGATTTTACTTTGGGGGTTACAGCACCCTTTAATGGTCAAGCCAGCCGGCCCTTTACTTATGACACAGGCGCACGCTTGGCACTAATTTGTTGATGCACGTGCGGCTACTGCGCACACAATTCACAAACACAGAAAAAATATTTTGTTATTTGGTTTGGAGTGTCCTTTGGGGGTTACAGCACCCTTTAACGGTCAAGCCAGCCGGCCCTTTACTTATGACACAGGCGCACGCTTGGCACAACTTTGTTGATGCACGTGCGGCTACTGCGTACACAATTCACAAACACAGAATAAATATTTTGTTATTTGGTTTGGAGTCTACTTTGGGGGTTACAGCACCCTTTAACGGTCAAGCCAGATGGCCCTTTACTTATGACACAGGCGCACGCTTGGCACTACTTTGTTGATGCACGTGCGGCTACTGCGCACACAATTCACAAACACAGAAAATATATATATTTTTGATTTGGAGGGTACTTTGGGGGTTACAGCACCCTTTAATGGTCAAGCCAGCCGGCCCTTTACTTATGACACAGGCGTGCGCTTGGCACTACTTTGTTGATGCACGTGCAGCTTCTGCGCACACAATTCACAAACACAGAAAATATATATTTTTTTGGTTTGGAGTGTACTTTGGGGGTTACAGCACCCTTTAATGGTCAAGCCAGCCGGCCCTTTACTTATGACACAGGCGCACGCTTGGCACTACTTTGTTGATGCACGTGCGGCTACTGCGCACACAATTCACAAACACAGAAAAAATATTTTGTTATTTGGTTTGGATTTTACTTTGGGGGTTACAGCACCCTTTAATGGTCAAGCCAGCCGGCCCTTTACTTATGACACAGGCGCACGCTTGGCACTACTTTGTTGATGCACGAGCGGCGACTGCGCACACAATTCACAAACACAGAAAAAATATTTTGTTATTTGGTTTGGATTTTACTTTGGGGGTTACAGCACCCTTTAATGGTCAAGCCAGCCGGCCCTTTACTTATGACACAGGCGCACGCTTGGCACTACTTTGTTGATGCACGAGCGGCTACTGCGCACACAATTCACAAACACAGAAAAAATATTTTGTTATTTGGTTTGGAGTGTCCTTTGGGGGTTACAGCACCCTTTAACGGTCAAGCCAGCCGGCCCTTTACTTATGACACAGGCACACGCTTGGCACTACTTTGTTGATGCACGTGCGGCTACTGCGCACACAATTCACAAACACAGAATAAATATTTTGTTATTTGGTTTGGAGTGTACTTTGGGGGTTACAGCACCCTTTAACGGTCAAGCCAGATGGCCCTTTACTTATGACACAGGCGCACGCTTGGCACTACTTTGTTGATGCACGTGTGGCTACTGCGCACACAATTCACAAACAAAGAAAATATATATTTTTTTGGTTTGGAGTGTACTTTGGGGGTTACAGCACCCTTTAACGGTCAAGCCAGCCGGCCCTTTACTTATGACACAGGCGCGCGCTTGGCACTACTTTGTTGATGCATGTGCGGCTACTGCGCACACAATTCACAAACACAGAAAATATATATTTTTTTGGTTTGGACTGGAGTGTACTTTGGGGGTTACAGCACCCTTTAACGGTCAAGCCAGCCGGCCCTTTACTTATGACACAGGCGCACGCTTGGCACTACTTTGTTGATGCACGTGCGGCTACTGCGCACACAATTCACAAACACAGAAAAAATATTTTGTTATTTGGTTTGGATTTTACTTTGGGGGCTACAGCACCCTTTAATGGTCAAGCCAGCCGGCCCTTTACTTATGACACAGGCGCACGCTTGGCACTAATTTGTTGATGCACGTGCGGCTACTGCGCACACAATTCACAAACACAGAAAAAATATTTTGTTATTTGGTTTGGAGTGTCCTTTGGGGGTTACAGCACCCTTTAACGGTCAAGCCAGCCGGCCCTTTACTTATGACACAGGCGCACGCTTGGCACAACTTTGTTGATGCACGTGCGGCTACTGCGCACACAATTCACAAACACAGAAAATATATATTTTTTTGATTTGGAGTGTACTTTGGGGGTTACAGCACCCTTTAATGGTCAAGCCAGCCGGCCCTTTACTTATGACACAGGCGCACGCTTGGCACTACTTTGTTGATGCACGTGCGGCTACTGCGCACACAATTCACAAACACATAATAAATATTTTGTTATTTGGTTTGGAGTGTACTTTGGGGGTTACAGCACCCTTTAACGGTCAAGCCAGCCGGCCCTTTACTTATGACACAGGCGCACGCTTGGCACTACTTTGTTGATGCACGTGCGGCTACAGTGCACACAATTCACAAACACAGAAAATATATATTTTTTTGGTTTGGAATGTACTTTGGGGGTTACAGCACCCTTTAATGGTCAAGCCAGCCGGCCCTTTACTTATGACACAGGCGTACGCTTGGCACTACTTTGTTGATGCACGTGCGGCTACTGCGCACACAATTCACAAACACAGAAAATAATTTTTTTTTTGGTTTGGACTGGAGTGTACTTTCGGGGGTTACAGCACCCTTAACGGTCAAGCCAGCCGGCCCTTTACTTATGACACAGGTGCACGCTTGGCACTACTTTGTTGATGCACGTGCGGCTACTGCGCACACAATTCACAAACACAGAAAAAATATTATTTTTTTAGCACTTGGGGGGAGCACCCCTGATGGACAGAGCACCCCCTGGACAACACTACAGCACCCCTTTAGGACTGGGACACTGCACAGGACTTTGGAGTGGACACAGCCCCTATGGAGAACTGACTGCACAACACAGTCCAGCCAGCCCCTATGGACTTTGTTGTAGTGGACACAGCCCCTATTAACAGCAGCACAGCACAACACAGCCAGCCCCTATGGACTTTGAAGTAGTGGACACAGCCCCTATGGACAACAGCAGCACAGCGCAGCACAGCACAGCACAACACTACTCTGCACTACACTACACTACACTACACAACCCAGCCAGCCCTAACTCCCACCTTCCCTTTTCACTGTCCACTGCCGAGTGAGAAAATGGCGCCGACGCGGGTACCTTATGTAGGATCCAAAACCCGCGAGACCCGGAAGGCGGGATGATGACGTTTTGCCTCGATTTCAGATCCGAGTCAGGCGGGAAAAGTCGAGCCTGACTCGGATTGGCCTCGGATCGGGGGGGCTCGGGGGGGGTTCGGATTTCAGAAATCCAAACCCGCTCACCCCTACTTGTGACCAGTGTAGATGACAGCCTAGTCACTGGTGCCCAGTGGACAATGCAATACCCATCACTGGACCTGATCAGCCATTAGTAGAGCATATTTTTTTTTTTACTACTTCTTACTCTTCTGCAGCAAAAACAGAGGCTGATGGCCGTTCCAAGACTCGTCAGAAGCTCCAAGGTCTGCAATTTACATATTGGGGGTGATGTAATTCCGAGGTGCTTTTAGAGACAGTTTGGGAACAGAGGGCCTGATTCAGAGCCGGTCGCTCTGACAGAGCACTCGCGTTGAATCAGGACCGGTCTTTTTGTTTTTAGAACGGCCTCCTGGCCGCTCGCATAGCTGTGGGTGACCACTCACAGCCATAGCTGTGGGTGACCACCCACAGCTATAGTGAGCGGCCAGGAAGATGGTCACGATGGTCAAGACCATCGCGACCATCGGGCTTGCGTCGAGACCCTTGTGGTAGGGTCTCGTGGCCGCAAGCCCCAGAGAGATTTCGGCTCTAACAGCGCACAGTGCTTGCGACCGGGTCTGAATCAGGCCCACAGTGAAAAGGACGTATAAACTGCACCTATTGCTGTGTAACATTTCCAAATTGTTATACTATATCTACAGTAGGACCTTGTGCACTAATTGGAAGTTTTAGTCATTTTATGGCTGATGACAGAAAAAGATTCCCCTGGTGCTAATTAAAATATGTAAACAAAATTTAAACAACAGCCCAGTGATGGTCCTCTCCTCTCACACTGATCCTGAATGCGACCTCTCGCTGTATCGCTTATACCCGCGTGAGAAGCCGAAATACAGATGGGTTTCTGGAAAGGTTTCCTATAAATGAAACAAACTCCATACAAACATAAAAACTTTAGATACTGTATGCTATTCAGATTCCAGTGGACAATACATTGACCAAGGAGGACAGAAGTAATGAGATAAATAACATTTATACAATTCTATTTAGTTATTTTTATTTCATCTGAAACACAATTGTGACAAATGATGTCATCTTCTCTAGGCGGAAAGTCAATGGGGTTTTGGGGTGCAACGTTGTGGGAACCCTTGTGCAGCCTTCAGACAGTCCCCCAAAGGAAACTGTGTCAAAAAAATAAAAAAAAACACTTAAGAACACCCAAAAAAACCACTTTGAATTTGGGGGCGAAAAAAAAAATTGGGGGGACAAAGGGGGTCATTCAGACCCGCTCGTGAGCGGCAGTACACTCGCAAGCGGGTCGATGTCCCCCACTTCGCATGTGCATGACGGTGGGAGCTCTGTCGTGCGCATGCGCGAGACCCGGAGAGCGACGGGCTTTCCATCGCTCCGGGTCTCGCACCAAAGGGGGCGTGCTGTCGATGTTGATTGACGCCCCCTTTGGTGGGCGTGCCAGGGTCGTGCCTGCCAGACGGAGGCGTTCCCATCTGATAGAGCCAAAATCACTCCAGGGCTTGTGGCAGCGAGACCCTACCGCAGGGTCTCCATCGCAAGCCCGATGGTCACGTTGGTCAAGACCATCACGACCATCATCATGGACGCTCGCTATAGCTGTGGGTGGTAACCCACTGCTATGCGAACGTCCATGATGAGGCTCCAAAAAAAAGGTAGGAGGGCCCTGATTCAGAGCGAGCGCTCTGGTCAGAGCGTTCAGCTCTGAATCAGGCCCAAAGTTAAAAACTAGCGAACTACACTCTGGGGGGGTCCCCAAGTGTTTTTTTCATGCAGGTGTTTGCGGCAGGTGGATTTTTTATGTTTTTTTAAACTTAACTTTAGCAACTTTAAAATATGCTGACCCCCATTTTCAAGTACCCCAAATTTGCTGGGATAAGTTATTTTCTGAAATAAAACCTCCTGAATACTATTCTGCACCATTTATACAAAAACGCTATTTAGCAGCTCTTGAGCCCGTTTAAAAACACCAAATACCTTCAGTAAGCCAAATCGGGGGGTACCATAGCTAACCCCCATGTCAGAGCATCTTTTGGGGGGTGTCAGACTGATTTCCCCAAATCTGACAGTACTTCCCGCCTGTTTAAGTTTCCCCGGGTCCCGTTTTTCGCCTACTTTTAGATTGAATACGGGGATACGCGGGGACGCGTGTGATACTATTTCGCCTACAAAACAGGTGATGTAGGTGAAAAGTCCGGGACGCGAAAATGTATCTTCGGCCGTTTCTAATTGAACATGGCTGAAAGGGGGAAACAAATTGCAATCCGCACATTAGACGCGGTTCTGATCCAATAGTTTTGCCTAAATTTGCATTGCGATATTAGGAAATTTTGCATGAATGTATTATAATGTATCCTATCCTATCACATTGTTCCCCACAGTAAAAAGACAACACATTGCCTTCCACCGGGAAAAAAACACACATTGATTGCCCCCACAGAAGACTGACCTGAAGACAGGCTGTCAGAGGAATGTGGCATTGCTGGACAGCCAGAACTTGCAGTAGCTCCTTCCCAGCCCCTTATTCACCCTCAGTTGTGGCGATCGATGAGTCACTCCTATGACGTCATGCAGCGGCCTATAGATCACGGCCCGTGCCGTGTCTGAGCTGCCCAGAAGATGAGCCCAGTGCTGCCCAGGCCAGAAGTTAGTTTTAAAACACTGCGAGGTTGCAGAAGCGATGCTGCTGGCTGCTGATGGTTGTCGGGCATGCCCACCAGTCATGGGTACTGGGCCCCAGCGTCAGCACTGCACTCTCTATAGGGTGGTACTCTGCTGGTCGAGTGGCTCTTGAGACACCCCTGGCAATTTGTTCACAGTAGCTTAGGCCACACTTGGGAAAGCCTATGTTCTATTCTGCATAGCCGGCATACAGTATGCATCCACATGCCCTGACGGAACATTGCCTAATTATTATTATTATTATTATTACACTTTGTTATAGGGCTTCATAAATGGTCCACAGCGCCATGCATAGGGCAAACAATCAGCAAAAGGTGAGAGAGTACAGTAAGCACTAAGCAGTACAAACAGACAATGGAAACATTACACTCCTCAGTACACATTACAGCTACAGAGGCAACGGGTGCAAGCATTTTCTTCAGCACAAGGCTGAAACCTGTGCCCATTAGCATTAGCGCAACTAACAGGATAGAGCCGCAGAAAGAGGTGAAAATGGGATGAAGGAGTGGAGTATGGGGACAGACGGCTCAAGGAGGAGAGGAGGTGGCTGTGAGAACAGGATGGAGGAGGACCCTGCTCCTTGGAGCTTGCAATCCAAGGGGATTGGGGGGGGGGGAGACGAACAGCTAACACGAGGCATGAGTTAGTGTGAGGGGAGTGAGCCAGTGTAAGGGGAGGGTAGGAAGCAACAGAGGTAGAGATATGGGGTGCTGGAGGTTTAAGTAAACTATGTGGTGGAACAGCACGTTTGAAGCTATGCAGGCTGGGGAAAAGTTTGATAGAGCGGGGGAGTTTGTTCCAGTGTCAGGGGGCAGCGCAGACACAATTTTCTCTCTCTCTGTCTGGCGCCAAACAAGTGGAGGACTCTGATGTCACTTCCTGTCTCCCTGCACCTTGGGCATGTTGGCATGTGTCGTTGCTGGCATCCAAGGAAGCACTGAACGACTCTCAGCCATTGCTTAAACCTCCCCCCCGTCTCTAAAACTTCCAGGGCTTAGATGCGCACAATTCTGGGTCCGAAGGTTACACATTCTTACTGCTGCATTCAACACTTTTATATGGTAAGTGTGATTGATTCACAAATGAGTCTCTCAGGGAAAGTGAAAAGTGGAAAATGTAGTGTTATAAACAACAAAAACGACTAAAATGACAAAAGATGAGAAGAATAGAAAAATAAAGCAAGAGAATAAAAGAGTGAAAGATGCAATATAATCGTCAGAGTGGAAGGACCAGTCCACGCCATAAAAGTTTAAAGAGACTCTCAGCTCTCCCAGAATACACATTTGTGACATCAATTTCTTTTCTACGATGGTCGGAAATACATTCAATGCGTATAACCTCTTCCCAACTTTGTACATTCACCACCGAAGAGACTCTGAATAAAAAGTAAAAAATAACATCTGAGGGGGGGGACGCAGTTAAACAGTGTACAGTTGAGGGCAAAATGCACATCAGAAATCCATTTCATTTTTTTAAATGATTTTAGGACAGAAGCGTCTGCTTACTGACCTCAGCTGTTATCAATGCTTGGCTCATTTGACCTTCCGATGCCTTCAGGCTTAAAAGCTTTTCCATTCTATCTGTTGTATCCTATTTTTTTTCTCTTTGTAATCTTTTAACGAGTCAAGAGCTCATCAAAATGCAAATTCGCTTGGCGGATTGGAAAACTGAATTATCCTGTGTGGTGCTATAGCCGGCCGGCCGGATAGGTGCATTATTTCAGGAGACAGTTCTGATTTTAAATTTAGGACATTATTAATAGTGACACACTGAAATTCCAGAGTGGGACGTGTACAATATACAAGTAGCGACTCGCCGTTGTTCGATGGTCTATTTCGGCGAGAGATGGTAGACGTATGGGATCTCTTATCCTGAAACACCTTTATGTAGGGAGTTCGGGAAACCCGAAAGAAAGTCCAGTAGATAATGAGTACGGATTGATGATTATGTCACACATACAGACATTATTACCAAGTATTTCCTCCTAATGTAGCTGTCAGGACTGCTGAACAGTTTAATGAGGAGTCTGAAGTAGGACAGGATCATTTTATAAATTAAATTCAGTGTTTAGGCTTGGGACATACCACATGTTATTACCATTAACTTCTGTCATTGGTTAAAAAACAGTAATGGTGGGTGGTGCCACACTGTGAATTCCCTTTGCTGTGGCGCCAACCAATCTTCAGCCTATAAACAGTGCCAGAGGACGTGCAACCTCTAATGCCGGGTACACATTACACGACGTGTGTACCCCGCCAACACATGATACGATGAACGCATCAACAAGCATGGGGTCGTTCATCAAATTATAGAGATTCAGCAGCATGTAGGCTCTATCTGTCGGTGCAATGAACGACCCTGCGGGAGCGTATATTGTCGCTCATAGTGTGTACACACTTGCTGAGGTGCATGATAGGTCGGCATGTAAGGCTAAAGTGTGGGAATCTGAGGCTATGATGGCGTGTGAGGCTAAAGTGTGGGAATCTGAGGCTATGATGGCATGTGAGGCTATATTATGGGAATCTGAGGCTATGATGGCGTGTGAGGCTAAAGTGTGGGAATCTGAGGCTATGATGGCGTGTGAGGCTAAATTGTGGGAATCTGAGGCTATGATGGCACGTGAGGCTAAATTGTGGGAATATGAGGCTATGATGGCATGTGAGACTATATTATGGGAATCTGAGGCTATGATGGTGTGTGAGGCTAAATTGTGGGAATCTGAGGCTATGATGGCACGTGAGGCTAAATTGCGGGAATCTGAGGCTATGATGGCACGTGAGGCTAAATTGCGGGAATCTGAGGCTATGATGGTGTGTGAGGTTAAATTGTGGGAATCTGAGGCTATGATGGCGTGTGAAGCTATACTGTTGGAATCTGAGGCTATGATGGCGTGTGAGGCTAAATTGTGAGAATCTGAGGCTATGATGGCGTGTGAGGCTAAATTGTGGGAATCTGAGGCTATGATGGCGTGTGAGGCTATATTATGGGAATTGAGGTTATGATGGCGTGTGAGGCTAAATTGCGGGAATCTGAGGCTATGATAGCGTGTGAGGCTAAATTGTGGGAATCTGAGGCTATGATGCCATATGAAGCTATACTGTTGGAATCTGAGGCTATGATGGCGTGTGAGGCTAAATTGCGGGAATCTGAGCCTATGATGGCGTGTAAAGCTAAATTGTGGGAATCTGAGGCTATGATAGCATGTGAGCTATATTGTGGGAATATGAGGCTATGATGGCATGTGAGGCTATATTGTGGGAATCTGAGGCTATGATGGTGTGTAAAGCTAAATTGTGGGAATCTGAGGCTATGATGGCATGTGAGGCTATATTGTGGGAATATGAGGCTATGATGGCATGTGAAGCTAAATTGTGAGAATCTGAGGCTATGATGGAATGTGAGGCTATATTGTGGGAATATGAGGCTATGATGGCATGTGAGGCTATATTGTGGGAATATGAGGCTATGATGGCATGTGAAGCTAAATTGTGAGAATCTGAGGCTATGATGGAATGTGAGGCTATATTGTGGGAATATGAGGCTATGATGGCATGTGAAGCTAAATTGTGGGAATCTGAGGCTATGATGGAATGTGAGGCTAAATTGTAGGGTGAGTACTGCCATGAATTAGACCATTCCAGACCTGCTCACAGAGATGAATAGAAGTCCTATATTTATCCTCTCAACAACGGGCCTTCCAGCTTCAGGTAACAAGGGAGTCCCACGCTATTTGCTGAATGGGTTGTGCTGGTCAGGATTGAGCCCTATAAGAAAGTGGGTCAATCTGGGTTGAAAAGAACAACAAATTCATAGATTTGTCTTAAATGTGCATCTAAAGCTGGGTACACACTATAAATTCCTCACACATTCATCACATCGTCCCGTGTGTGCTGTGCTGCTAATTGCAGCATGGAATGACACATCATGCCGCTGACCACTGCATCATGCAGTGTTTACGGATGGCGCAATGTCCCGTCGGCTGGGCACATCATCCTGTAGTGTGTACCCAGCATTAGTCACATCACTTATATAAACAAAAGTACAATGCACGAGTTTGCCAGGTACTGGCACTAACATTTCATGCAGCTGCAAGGTGCAGCACGGACGCTAACCTGGGTAAAAAGGTGACAGACTAAGGATGGACAAGGATGCCATGCATCACGTCACGCTGAGTTGTGCGTAACTTTATACCTACTGCATTGCTAGAAAAATAATAATCCTTAACGCCCGGACACTTTGGATGCAGCTACGATGCCACACAGATGCGAAATTAAGAAATAGGTACGAAAGTCTGGGACTCGCTAACCGTAGCAGAGCGTCATACAATACGTCTCGAGCCATATGACGCAGAAAAGATGGGTGACCAATCCCATTAACTATGTAGCGCAAGACGATCTGCAACCTGTTAGATAAACTACAGTATATATTAGGGAATTTTCCAAAATGTAACTTGATATGAAACTTTTTTTTTGTTTTTCCTCCATTTACAAGTATGTGTGATACCCCTGAAAGTGTATTGGCCTGTTCATAGGAGTACATGGTAATGTAAAAGTATGCCAGTCATATATAAACATGTATGTGCTGCTTGATAGGAATATATATATACAGTGCCTATAGACAAAACATGTCCAGTTGATGTGTATATGGACTGCCCCCCATGGAGAAACAGTGTAACCTGCAGCCCACTCTGGACATAGGGATCGAGTGGGCACACGGCCAGGAGTGGGACATTGCTGCTGCAGCAGAGGGGAAACCTTCTCCCTCTGAACTTATCAGGGGGCCAGTGGAGAGAGCAGCACGTGCGGTTGGCGGGAAGAGGTCCCCGCACGCGACCGCTGATATATGAGGGACCCGCGGAGGCTTCTGGGAGGAAGGTGCCTGAGGTAAGCCAGCTGTGAGGTGAGTGCTGCGCTTACCGGTGAGCGGGACTTACCGGTGCCCGCTGTGTGGACCCATTGCAGCCGGAAGGTGTCGGCCGGGATACAGACAGCCAGAGAGCTGTGAGGACACTACCAGCAGGAAGCTGTACAGGAGGGAGCCGCCCAGAGACCTCCCCTGGAGCTGATGACTGACAGCTGGGGGCCAGCCTGCAGGAGGGACCACTGTCCGGATCCTCTAGGGTGCTGAATCTGCTAAGCTGATCCACAGGAGAGGTCTGTAAATAAAACCAGCACTACCCAGCATTACTACTTCAGTCATAAGCTGTCAGTTATATAGAACCAATAGCTTTCCCTCAAGGGCCAATCATCACTGCAATATAACTGTTAGGGCCGGGGGTCCTGTATCAACTGTTGAGGAGACTGAAATCTAAGAGCAGTTACTATAAGAGCCCAGGATAGCTTTTGCCCCATCACAGACTACTTCAGTGAATATAGTCAAACAACTTGTTGCTGCGGGAAGGTACTATTACTACATATAACCTGAGAAACAGAGGGCAGGCCCTGTCCATTTACTAAACAGGAAAGGTATATTAAAGCTGCATTATAGCAATAAAAATACTACAGAACTCAGTACGTTATATTGATGTCCGAAGTTTCATCAGACACCAGTTTGAGACAAAGATAATTAGCATCAGCTGTAGACTACTAAAGAAATCCTGAAAGTCCATAACAACATTTGCAGATAGCATCCTTTAGTGAAGTAATATTATTGAGAACATTGGCCCTGATTCACAGCCGGACGCTCTGACCAGAATCAGGGCCCACCTCCATAATTATGGAGCGTCCTCCTGGATGCTCGTATAGCTGTGGGTCACCACCCACAGCCTATACGAGCGTGCAGGTTGATGGCCGCGATGGTCTTGACCATCGCGACCATCGCCACTGCGAGCCGGAGCCTGCGGTTGAGTTTCTCAACCGCAAGGCCCGGAGTGATTTTGGCTCTATCAGAGCCAAAATCACTCCCACTGACATCACTAGTGATGTCCCCCGTCTGGGAGGCCGCCCCCGGCACGCCCACCAAAGGGGGCGTGCTGTCAATCAACATCGACAGCAAGCCCCCATTGATCAGACACAACGAGCGAAGGAAAGTCCTTCATTCGTCGCGTCTGGCGCATGCGCACGACGGAGCTCCCTGTGTCATGCGCATGCGCAGTGCACACCATCGACCCACTTGCGAGCGGACAGCCACTTGCGAGTGGGTCTGAATGAGGCCCATTGTTTCATCAGTAATAGGATATTGTGAGCAACCTACTTAGCTTCTAAAGTGCACCAACGTAACAGGTTACTGGCCAGAGGTTACTTAAGGGACATTCTGGGACTTATATATTAATTCAACCTGGTATGAGAGTAGAGTCATTATAATTGTTGCAGCATTAAGATATTTCGTTAACCCATTTATTTCACAGCTCAAGAAAGAAGCGTTCCTGTTCAATAAAGCTTCGGCGAATGTATGTGTGAACTGTTGTTATCACTATTGTTGTATTTGTAACAGAGTCATAAGCTGAAAAGTTAATTGCTATCATTTATTGTTTTTCTATGCAATTTATTGAAACTAAATAAACTAATCTTAGTGAATCTAGTATTTCCCCCGTGTCAGTACCTGCGTAAGTGTCCATCCTTCACTTCTCTGCCTGAAGAGATCAGAGTGGACATCTCTGGAATAACTTTCAACTCGGTGAGTGTGTTACATATGTATCACACGTCTATGTTTTCCTCCTGAAAATGGAGAACCTGAAATTATTCCTAAAATCCATAGAATTGTTTTCTTTGAAGGTAAAGCCGCTGAAAAAAAAAAATAAAAATAAAAAATAAAATGAGAAAATTTATATATTTTAAGAGGCTCAACAAGAAAACTCCAGTGATTGAGGTCTGCTTAAAATTCAAACATGCAAAAACGAGAATTAGAATGTTCCATTGATACAATGCACACTTCTGATGATGATTTAATCAGTGGTGTAGAGACGAATTAGGCTGAGATTGGGTCACCCCACAGGACAAAAAATATGCCTTGGAGAACTAACCAATGTTCCTTTTTTTATGATAATTGCATTGTTCTCCTGAATTCCACTCGGAAGTTAGGAAGGGAGAGAGAAATAGTACAAATGTAGGTTTCAAATTACCCATAGAACCTAAGACAGAAAAGTAATTTCACTTGTCAGTCGCCAAATAGAGAAAAAACTAAAAAACGAAATAAAACCACAATTTAAGTAGAATTTGGAGATCAGATCCGCTGACAATGAATATGTAAATTTGTCATTTCAATTTGCTTTTTTTATTATTATTTTATTCTTAGTGAGGGTCTTAGATTGACACTTGCGAGAGAAAAGCTTAACCTAATTTTGTGCTGTGTCAGTCTGTGTAACAGAAAGGTTATCCGCTCCCAGGCACCTGGATCAAGTACGTCTCACAACTTTAATACAAATCAATCAAAATATTCAGGAAACGTCATCGTTTGACTTGCGCATAAAAACGAAACAAAATAAAACTGACACATTAGAGTCACATTTGTGTCCTGACAAACCACGTCGGTAAATTACGCAAGCAGTGATGCTGTAGAGTAACGCTCCGTTGTTGCTGTTTTTTCACACATCTCCTGTCTAAAATATATACCTGCAAATATAGACAAATTTGTCTCACTAATGATAAGTAGCAATAAAGAGTGATGGGTGACGACAATTGCTGGGATTGTATCGTTCTCATTTATTTATTTGTACACCGTGCGCTGTGCAAGGGAATTCTTTTGTTTCATTCCAAGTACAGGATTATATATGATGTCCCCGGCTCTATACTGATTACAATAATTGTGCTCCGCAAAAGAAAATCCCATTTGGGCCAATTGAGGTGCTGACCTCCAATGGTTGTAGTGGCCTTACCAATAAAGGCAGCAGTAAATTATGTTTTGCTGTGTTTTATTAGTATAAAGGGGCTGAGGAGTTGTTTCAGATATGGAGAGAGCTGCAGGGACGCACACAAGCGACTGCGCAGTTCCGTCCATCTCAGATGCGAATGCAGAAGGAGGGGTCGGACACCTCCTTGTTGCATCTGCGTGATCCCAGCCCTACGACTGGGGTCACCATCGGAACAATCGCAACCATCAGTCGTGATCGTTGTCCCATTGGCCAGGCTACTGTAGCTGAAGCTTACCACAGCCTGACCGGGTCCTGGTGGCGTGTGAGGCCACGAAATCTGTGTCCATGGGGGAACTCTGGTCCTCATTCAGACCCGCTCACAAACGGATCGATGGTGGGGCACTGCGCACGCGCCGCACCTGCCGTGCGAGTGAGCAGGCCCCGGAGTGAGTGAGAAATTCGCTACAAACGGGGCGGCTGTCGATGGTGATGTCTGTAGGGAGCTTCCTGCTCTATTAGAGCAGGAAGCTCACTGGGGCTTGCGGCTGACGAGACCTTACCACAAGGGTCTCGACGCAAGCCCGATGGTCGCGACCATTGAGACCATCACCTGGCCACTCGCAAAAGCTGTGCATGGTCACCCACAGCTCACCATCGACAGCGCTCGCGAGTGGGTCTGAATTAGGCCCTCTATTAGCAGACTCAGAGTAGCCTAACAGCGCAGTGCACACCGCAATGTTCGTGGGTGTAAATGTTGTCCAGCCAATTCAACAACCAGGAGAGAATACTCTGTGATACAATGTGATGTTTAATGTGTTGTGCAGTATGTTGGTGCTGGTGGCGGTTAGTCCACACATGGTACAACTTAACCAGTTCTCAGGTGTATGGAACCAGGTAGAACTGAACAATAAGCAGTATACTGTAAAGACACAGGGATATTTCTATTACAGGGCGTAACAGTAGTAACGATGCAGCCTGGAACTCAAGGGTACTGCTGGTCGTTGTAGTGCGCCGGACGTCTGAGCGGTAAATGCACCGGTGGATGGCTGCAGGGGCTCCGAGAGGGGGGGAGGAGAGGGTAGTAATTACCCGGGCTTGCTGGAGGGGCCCGGCACCACTCTCCCTCCCTCTTACGTCACAACAGCCCAGCACACGCTGTTGTGTGCTGGGCTGCACTGGGAGGCTGCTCGAGGCTGCTAAAGCAGCAGCCGTAGCAATCTCCTATGCCTATGGGGGGAGCCAGGGGCTGGCTGGCAACTTTTAGCCTGGGGGGCAAATGCATGCAGGCGGCCCTGGCAGAGGAGTAGCGTGTAACCAGAGTGTCCGAAGAATATGCGTGCTACGGCGCCCCCCCCTCAAGTGTTCCGGGGAGGGGGCGGGTCCATATGGGATTAATGTAAGGTAAAAATAAAGATTAGGGCAGCCCCCTGTCATAGTGCCCATATGCAGTGCCCCCGTGTGCCACAGGAGAGAACACCCTTATGCAGGCCTTCAGTAGTGCCCCCAGTAGTAGTCCCCCCCCTTGTAGTGCCCCCAGTAGTAGTAGTCCCCCCCCTTTGTAGTGCCCCCAGTAGTAGTAGTCCCCCCCTTTGCAGTGCCCGCAGTAGTAGTAGTCCCCCCCTTTGTAGTGTCCCCATTAGTAGTAGTCCCCCCCCTGTAGTTCCCCCAGTAGTAGTAGTCCCCCCCTGTAGTGCCCCCAGTAGTAGTCCCCCCCTTGTAGTGTCCCCAGTAGTAGTAGTCCCCCCCTTGTAGTGTCCCCTTGTAGTGTCCCCCTTGTAGTAGTCCCCAGTAGTAGTAGTCCCCCACCCCCCTTGTAGTGCCCCCAGTAGTAGTAGAAGTAGTAGTCCCCGTATAGTGCCCCCAGTAGTAGTAGTCCCCAGTAGTAGTAGTCCCCTCCCCTTGTAGTGCCCCCAGTAGTAGTAGTCCCCCACCCCCATTGTAGTGTCCCCAGTAGTAGTAGTCCCCAGTAGTAGTAGTCCCCTCCCCCTTGTAGTGTCCCCAGTAGTAGTAGTCCCCCACCCCCCTTGTAGTGTCCCCCTTGTAGTAGTCCACAGTAGTAGTAGTCCCCCTCCTCCCTTGTAGTGCCCCCAGTAGTAGTAGTAGTAGTCCCCTTATAGTGCCCCCAGTAGTAGTAGTCCCCAGTAGTAGTAGTCCCCTCCCCCTTTTAGTGCCCCCAGTAGTAGTAGTCCACCACCCCCCTTGTAACGCCCCCAGTAGTAGTAGTCCCCCCCTTTGTAGTGCCCCCAGTAGTGCCAGACCCCCCCCCAGTAGACACATAATATAAACAAAAAAATAAAAAAAAACACTTACCTGAATCCCCGCTCCCGCCACCGCCATCTGCTCCTCCATCTGTCCTCCCGGGCCGGGCCGCTCTGCATTATGGGAGAGACGTCATATGACATCATGACGTCTCTCCCATTGCCCACTGCGGGAGCCGGAAGATGGAGAGGCTCCCGCAGTGGGCGCAGCAGCAGCTAATGAGAGTCTGACAGACTCTCATTGGCTGCTGATCAAACACACAGCTGCCGGAGCCGGCGGCTGTGTGTTTGTCACTTGTGTAGCGCTGACCGAACTCCATCCGGTCAGCGCTACACACGTGGTGCAGTCTGTGTCACAGTGACACAGACTGCACCGGTCCGCGGCCCGCATGACGCTGCAGCCCGGGGGGCACATGGCACCCTGCCCCCCGGCCCAGCCCGCCACTGGGGGGAGCGATCACGCTGATCGCGCCCCCAATTGGCTGTGCGCCCAGCTGAGGGGCACACAGCGCCCAGCTCCCCATTGAAGCGGCGCTGCAAAAATTATGTTTTTCTTTTTTCTAAGGGGACATGATCACGCCTCCCGTGGTTAGGCCACGCCCCCTGTCACCTGGGCCCAGCGTGGCTGTCGACGGCCCTGGATGGCTGTACACTATATCAGTGGTATAATAATGTACTTGTGGTGTTTTAGCAGAGTACAGTAGCGCATGTCCGAGGCCAGGCCTCCAGCTGTGCTCCTGCAGTTCCAAGAGGTCGCTGGCTCAGTTATCTTCTATGCAATGAGGATGGAGGCAGCGTAGAAGCGCACTTCAGTCTACGCGTCTGGTTCATAAATACAGGATTGCTCATGAAGAAAATGGTGCTCATGATTTTGGGCGATCCATTACCGATCGCAACTGCGATTGCGACCGATTTTTGCGTTCTGCGTATGCATCGCAGTTCACAAACCCTTCTCCTGCGATCGCAGTGACTATACAGACCCATCACAGATTGATTGGCAGGAAGTTACCATTTGGGGAGGTGACGGGGGGGTGGTCGGCAAAACGCAGGCATGTCAGTGCGTTTGAACGCCATTGCAGGGGCGTGCATAAATTAGTCACTGCGATGCCGTATGCAGCCTGAGCTTTCGCTGCGTGCGCTGAGGTTAGTGATTTCTGAGTAAGGTCAGAGCTTGTACACGTGTGTGTGAGGCTGCGATGGTACTCACTGTTACTGATGGTTTTGCAGCCTTGCTAAGTATTACGGATGTGTGTAAGGCAAGCTGGGCATCCTTATGTTAGACTGCGTATGACATTATGATTGCATTCATTAGCATATCTTTGCATTGAGACTGTATGCGTAATCGCTATAGCGATCCTTACTGAATCAGGCCCTTTTTCCGGTATATGACAATTTGTAGCTGTATAACCATGTGCTGGTTACTCTGTGCCGTGTGGGAGGATGAAACAGGATTTGGGAAACATGTGCACAGAATCAAAGAAGATATTGTGCACATTCAGTGCTAGGAACTTCGGGACCCGATTAAGTGGTGGACGCTAATGTCGCCATGACTGCGTCTTTCTCCGCGGCATGACAGCGTCTTCATGCTACTGCCACAGCTCAATTGGATTCTTACAGAGCGGCCCACTAGCTGCGGCACTAATCCATCGCTGTGCGTACCATCGGCATCACATCAGTCGCACCATCGAACACTGCAGGAGAACGCTGACCACAACACCCCCGTGTCTGGCTAGCCACGCCCTGTTACCACCTAGGAACGCCCAATGTTACTTCCTCTCTCTGCATCCAAATTCACCCTGCGTTCTCCGGTGGTAACCATCGGGACTCATGTGCAGACATTGGCCGCTGGCGTCCGCCTTGCTATGAGCTGAACCTGGGTTGTTGTCCAGAGTTCCAATGGTTTAGGGAAGCCAAAAACATTGATAGCGTGACATAATAGGATCCTGAGGTTGAGAGCTGGGAGATATTTCTATATTATAAAACAGTGGGCCTGATTCATAGCCTGACGCTCTTTCAGAGCGCTCGCTCTGAATCAGGGCGGAATTTTTCTTTTTTTTCTGAGCCGGCCTCCTGGCCGCTCCCTAAGCTGTGGGTGACCACCCACAGCTTTTGCGAGCGGCCAGGTGATGGTTCGCGACCATTGGGCTTGCGACGAGACCCTTGTGGTAGGGTCTAGTCCATCGCAAGCCCCAGTGAGCTTCCAGCTGTAATAGAGCCGGAAGCTCACTACTGAGGCTGCCCCCAAAAGGCAGGCATTCCTTCGGGAACGCCTCCGTTTGGCCAGCCACCCCACCTGCCCGCCTCCAAAACGGGGCGAGCTGTCAATCACAATTGACAACCACCCCGTTTTGGTGCAAGACCTGTAGCGACGGATCGCCCGTCGCTGGCCGGGTCTCGCGCATGCACACGCTGGTCTCTGCTGCGGCGTGTGCATGCGCAGTAGGGGACCATCGACCCGCTTGCGAGCGCTGTGAGCGGGTCTGAATCAGGCCCGGTGTTTTATGTGGAAACCCGATCCAGGGCCTTTGGGGCTATGGGAGTGTGGCCTTGTCCTCTATGATGCAGTCATGATGTGTTGTGGCCATCCATTGGGCGATATTGGGAGGTATGGCATACAGCTTTATTGGTTGTACATACATGATGAGAGGAAAAGCATGTATGAAATTTATACCCATACACTTCTCCTTGGACATAATTGGACTCTGTGCTGGGACAAACCTACTGCAGAAACTTCTTCAGATCTCAGCCGTGCTTGATGAATGAGAGCAGTGCCTGAAAGGCAGAGCCCAGTCTCTTAATAAGATATTAATTTGCATTATTTCTCTGATTACTGGCATAGATGTTAACATTACTGCCTCACAACACTGAGGCAGTATATATATATATATATATATATACACCACATACACCCATCAGTCATTACATTGAAACCACTTACCTAATATTGTGTAGGTCTTCTTCCATGTGCCACCAAAACAGCTCTGACATGCCAAGGCATGGACTCCACAAGACCTCTGAAGGTGTCCTATGGTATCTATCACTGAGACGTTAGCATCAGATCCTCTAAGACCTGCAAGTAGCGAGGTGAGGCGTCCATGGCTCAGATTTGCTTTTCCAGCACATCCCACAGATGCTCGATCGGACTGAGATTGGGGAATTTGAGGCCAAGTCAACACCTTGATCTCTTTGTCATGTTCCGCAAACCATTCCTAAACAGATTTTACAGTCTGGCAGGTCGTATTATCCTGCTAAAAGAGGCCACTGCCATTAGGGAATAACAAGAGGCAGCTTCCGCCGCCTTGCCTTCTTCCCATAGTGCATCCTGCTGCCATATCTTCCCAGTGCCAAATTAATATCCACATGGGGCTGGAGCTGAAATTTATGATGGGCCTACTGTATGCCGCTGAAGGGGGTGTGACAAGTGCCGTAGCAGTGTGACTGGTAATGTGTAATGACCAGTGCGCAGGGGCGTATCTATAATGGGTGCAGGGTGTGCGGTGCACACGGGCCCCCGGGTCCAGGGGGAGCCCGCACAGCACACCCATATTATATAAAACTTACCACTCCGAGGTCCCGTGCCTTGGCCATTTTTCCGCAGTTTTACACATGCGCAGTAGTCTCCGGGCACACTCTAGTGCCCAGAGTCTACTAATGCTCCAGTGGTCGGTCAGCCGCAACAGTCGGCTTCCGGCCGCCGGGAAGAAAGGAGGGAGCCCTGGACGGGGAATGTACATGGGCCCCCTCCTCTCTAAAGGTGCCACTGCCAGTGCGGTGTGGTTGGGGTTTACATAGGGGTCTGGCCAGTGCATCATTCTCTCAGGACGCTCCGGGCAGTGCTGCATTTTCAGGTGCCGGCTGCCTCAGTACCTCTACGCAACGGCTTGACTTATGCGCTTAAGAGGCACAGGGCCGGCACAAGGCGCTCCGGAGCCAGCCCTGCTACGCTGCTAATTGTGCATGTGTAGGCCGAGACTCCTGTGCTATGGCATCTGGTGCCCTCCTAATTACCTCTGCCTGTAAAGGGAGGGAACCAAGTAGCAGTCGGCACTCTGGACAGCTTGTATAAAACACATAAAAATCCATTTAAGTTATCAACATTTCAGAACCCTGTATTCGACCTTTCAGTAATCCTGACGAATGGATGAATGAAGCGTTGATAACTTATAGAGTTTTAGTGTGTTTTATACAAACCATCCAGCGTGCCGCCCGTTTGACTGCTATATATATATATATATATGTATATATATATATATAATTATATATATATGTACATACATACACGTAAATTGTGAAGGTACAGGGGCTTGAAGCACACTTAAGGGGTTAAGGGGACCGCAGCAGGTGTGGTGTGATATGTTGACAGTCATGCAAATGTCAACATTGGGGTTCGGCTACATGGGGGGGTTAGGCACTAGGGGAAGGTTAGGGTTAGGCTACGGGGGGAGGAGGATAGGGTTAGGCACTATAGGGTAGGGATTAGGGTTAGGGGGGAATACTCACCGGAAGACTGGAGCAGCAGAGGTCATGACTGCTGGGACCTGGAAGCCGTGCTGGAGTCACTGCAGCCATCAGGAGCAGGTCAGTGAGCGCTGAGCCAACAGGCATGATTTGTCGACATTCCATCACTGTCTACATGAATGTCGACACAGACAACTTCAACATTATGACCATGTTGACATTCTCCCATCAACATAATGAATCATTCCACACCCGCTTCAGTCTCCTTAAATGTGCCGGAAGCTCCTGTACCATCCCTATTTACCACTGTGTGTGTGTGTGTGTGTATATATACATGCATATACACACATACATACACATACATATATACTGTGTATAAACACAAGTACGTGCATATATATACTTGCGCATATATATATATATATATCTATACATATATATATATATATATATATATATACATACATACAGTATATGTATATATATATATATATATATATATATATATTAGGGGTGAGCGGGTTCGGTTTTACTCGGATTTACTCGGATCTTTTTATTGGCTATAGCCTATCATGTGTTTTGGATAGCCAATATAATCAATCCGGATTTGCGGTAAAGTGGCGATAAGAACCGAGTAAATCCGAGTAAAACCGAGCCTGCACATCCCTAATATATATATATATATATACTAGGGGTGAGCGGGTTCGGATTTCTGAAATCCGAACCCCCCCGAGCCCCCCCGATCCGAGTCCGATCCGAGTCAGGCTCGACTTTTCCCGCCTGACTCGGATCTGAAATCAAGGCAAAACGTCATCATCCCGCCTTCCGAGTCTCGCGGGTTTTGGATCCTATATAAGGTACCCGCGTCGGCGCCATTTTCTCACTCGGCTGTGGACAGTGAAGAGGGAGGGTGGGAGTTAGGGCTGTGTAGTGTAGTGTAGTGTAGTGCTGCTGTTGTCCACTACTTCAAAGTCCATAGGGGCTGGCTGTGTTGTGCTGTGCTGCTGTTGTTAATAGGGGCTGTGTCCACTACTTCAAAGTCCATAGGGGCTGGCTGGACTGTGTTGTACAGTCAGTTCTCCATAGGGGCTGTGTCCACTCCAAAGTCCTGTGCAGTGTCCCAGTCCTAAAGGAGTGCTGTAGTGTTGTCCAGGGGGTGCTCTGTCCATCAGGGGTGCACCCCCCAAGTGCTAAAAAAATAATATATTTTCTGTGTTTGTGAATTGTGTGCGCAGTAGCCGCACGTGCATCAACAAAGTAGTGCCAAGCGTGCGCCTGTGTCATAAGTAAAGGGCCGGCTGGCTTGACCGTTAAAGGGTGCTGTAACCCCCGAAAGTACACTCCAGTCCAAACTAGGGGTGAGCGGGTTCGGATTTCTGAAATCCGAACCCCCCCGAGCCCCCCCGATCCGAGTCCGATCCGAGTCAGGCTCGACTTTTCCCGCCTGACTCGGATCTGAAATCGAGGCAAAACGTCATCTTCCCGCCTTCCGAGTCTCGCGGGTTTTGGATCCTATATAAGGTACACACGTCGGCGCCATTTTCTCACTCGGCTGTGGACAGTGAAGAGGGAGGGTGGGAGTTAGGGCTGTGTAGTGTAGTGTAGTGTAGTGCTGCTGTTGTCCACTACTTCAAAGTCCATAGGGGCTGGCTGTGTTGTGCTGTGCTGCTGTTGTTAATAGGGGCTGTGTCCACTACTTCAAAGTCCATAGGGGCTGGCTGGACTGTGTTGTGCAGTCAGTTCTCCATAGGGGCTGTGTCCACTCCAAAGTCCTGTGCAGTGTCCCAGTCCTAAAGGAGTGCTGTAGTGTTGTCCAGGGGGTGCTCTGTCCATCAGGGGTGCTCCCCCCAAGTGCTAAAAAAATAATATATTTTCTGTGTTTGTGAATTGTGTGCGCAGTAGCCGCACGTGCATCAACAAAGTAGTGCCAAGCGTGCGCCTGTGTCATAAGTAAAGGGCCGGCTGGCTTGACCGTTAAGGGTGCTGTAACCCCCGAAAGTACACTCCAGTCCAAACCAAAAAAAAAATTATTTTCTGTGTTTGTGAATTGTGTGCGCAGTAGCCGCACGTGCATCAACAAAGTAGTGCCAAGCGTGCGCCTGTGTCATAAGTAAAGGGCCGGCTGGCTTGACCGTTAAGGGTGCTGTAACCCCCGAAAGTACACTCCAGTCCAAACCAAAAAAAAAATTATTTTCTGTGTTTGTGAATTGTGTGCGCAGTAGCCGCACGTGCATCAACAAAGTAGTGCCAAGCGTGCGCCTGTGTCATAAGTAAAGGGCCGGCTGGCTTGACCGTTAAGGGTGCTGTAACCCCCGAAAGTACACTCCAGTCCAAACCAAAAAAAATATTATTTTCTGTGTTTGTGAATTGTGTGCGCAGTAGTCGCACGTGCATCAACAAAGTAGTGCCAAGCGTGCGCCTGTGTCATAAGTAAAGGGCCGGCTGGCTTGACCGTTAAGGGTGCTGTAACCCCCGAAAGTACACTCCAGTCCAAACCAAAAAAAAAATTATTTTCTGTGTTTGTGAATTGTGTGCGCAGTAGCCGCACGTGCATCAACAAAGTAGTGCCAAGCGTGCGCCTGTGTCATAAGTAAAGGGCCGGCTGGCTTGACCGTTAAGGGTGCTGTAACCCCCGAAAGTACACTCCAGTCCAAACCAAAAAAAATATTATTTTCTGTGTTTGTGAATTGTGTGCGCAGTAGTCGCACGTGCATCAACAAAGTAGTGCCAAGCGTGCGCCTGTGTCATAAGTAAAGGGCCGGCTGGCTTGACCGTTAAAGGGTGCTGTAACCCCCAAGTACACTCCAGTCCAAACCAAAAAAAAAATTATTTTCTGTGTTTGTGAATTGTGTGCGCAGTAGCCGCACGTGCATCAACAAAGTAGTGCCAAGCGTGCGCCTGTGTCATAAGTAAAGGGCCGGCTGGCTTGACCGTTAAGGGTGCTGTAACCCCCGAAAGTACACTCCAGTCCAAACCAAAAAAAAAATTATTTTCTGTGTTTGTGAATTGTGTGCGCAGTAGCCGCACGTGCATCAACAAAGTAGTGCCAAGCGTGCGCCTGTGTCATAAGTAAAGGGCCGGCTGGCTTGACCGTTAAAGGGTGCTGTAACCCCCGAAAGTACACTCCAGTCCTAACCAAAAAAAAATTATTTTCTGTGTTTGTGAATTGTGTGCGCAGTAGCCGCACGTGCATCAACAAAGTAGTGCCAAGAGTGCGCCTGTGTCATAAGTAAAGGGCCGGCTGGCTTGACCGTTAAGGGTGCTGTAACCCCCGAAAGTACACTCCAGTCCAAACCAAAAAAAAAATTATTTTCTGTGTTTGTGAATTGTGTGCGCAGTAGCCGCACGTGCATCAACAAAGTAGTGCCAAGCGTGCGCCTGTGTCATAAGTAAAGGGCCGGCTGGCTTGACCGTTAAGGGTGCTGTAACCCCCGAAAGTACACTCCAGTCCAAACCAAAAAAAAATTATTTTCTGTGTTTGTGAATTGTGTGCGCAGTAGCCGCACGTGCATCAACAAAGTAGTGCCAAGCGTGCGCCTGTGTCATAAGTAAAGGGCCGGCTGGCTTGACCGTTAAGGGTGCTGTAACCCCCGAAAGTACACTCCAGTCCAAACCAAAAAAAATATTATTTTCTGTGTTTGTGAATTGTGTGCGCAGTAGTCGCACGTGCATCAACAAAGTAGTGCCAAGCGTGCGCCTGTGTCATAAGTAAAGGGCCGGCTGGCTTGACCGTTAAAGGGTGCTGTAACCCCCAAGTACACTCCAGTCCAAACCAAAAAAAAAATTATTTTCTGTGTTTGTGAATTGTGTGCGCAGTAGCCGCACGTGCATCAACAAAGTAGTGCCAAGCGTGCGCCTGTGTCATAAGTAAAGGGCCGGCTGGCTTGACCGTTAAGGGTGCTGTAACCCCCGAAAGTACACTCCAGTCCAAACCAAAAAAAAAATTATTTTCTGTGTTTGTGAATTGTGTGCGCAGTAGCCGCACGTGCATCAACAAAGTAGTGCCAAGCGTGCGCCTGTGTCATAAGTAAAGGGCCGGCTGGCTTGACCGTTAAAGGGTGCTGTAACCCCCGAAAGTACACTCCAGTCCTAACCAAAAAAAAATTATTTTCTGTGTTTGTGAATTGTGTGCGCAGTAGCCGCACGTGCATCAACAAAGTAGTGCCAAGAGTGCGCCTGTGTCATAAGTAAAGGGCCGGCTGGCTTGACCGTTAAGGGTGCTGTAACCCCCGAAAGTACACTCCAGTCCAAACCAAAAAAAAAATTATTTTCTGTGTTTGTGAATTGTGTGCGCAGTAGCCGCACGTGCATCAACAAAGTAGTGCCAAGCGTGCGCCTGTGTCATAAGTAAAGGGCCGGCTGGCTTGACCGTTAAGGGTGCTGTAACCCCCGAAAGTACACTCCAGTCCAAACCAAAAAAAAATTATTTTCTGTGTTTGTGAATTGTGTGCGCAGTAGCCGCACGTGCATCAACAAAGTAGTGCCAAGCGTGCGCCTGTGTCATAAGTAAAGGGCCGGCTGGCTTGACCGTTAAGGGTGCTGTAACCCCCGAAAGTACACTCCAGTCCAAACCAAAAAAAAATTATTTTCTGTGTTTGTGAATTGTGTGCGCAGTAGCCGCACGTGCATCAACAAAGTAGTGCCAAGCGTGCGCCTGTGTCATAAGTAAAGGGCCGGCTGGCTTGACCGTTAAAGGGTGCTGTAACCCCCAAAGTACACTCCAGTCCAAACCAAAAAAAAATTATTTTCTGTGTTTGTGAATTGTGTGCGCAGTAGCCGCACGTGCATCAACAAAGTAGTGCCAAGAGTGCGCCTGTGTCATAAGTAAAGGGCCGGCTGGCTTGACCGTTAAAGGGTGCTGTAACCCACAAAGTACACTCCAGTCCGAACCAAAAAAAAATTTATTTTCTGTGTTTAGCCGCACGTATATATCAAATCGATATAACATAAATGGAGGACCAAACTTTCTCCGATAAAAATAAAATAGAGAAAGATCAAGAACCACTTCCTCCTAGTGCTGAAGCTGCTGCCACTAGTCATGACATAGACGATAACATGCCATCAACGTCGTCTGCCAAGGCCGATGCCCAATGTCATAGTAGAGGGCACATACAATCCCAAATGGCAAAGTTCAGGAAAATGACCTTGAAAAAGACATTTAAATCAGCTGAAGAGAAACGTAAACTTGCCAATATGCCATTTACGACACGGAGTGGCAAGGAACGGCTAAGGTCGATCCCTAGTATGTTCATGACTAGTGGTTCAGCTTCACATGACGATGGAAGCACTCCTCCCACTAAAAAAATCAAAAGAGTTAAGCTGGCAAAAGCACAGCGAAGAACTGTGCTTTCTAAGAAGATATCACAAATCCCCAAAGAGAGTCCAAGTGTGGTGGTGGTTGCGATGCCTGACCTTCCCAGCACTGGACGGGAAGAGGTGGCTCTTTCCACCATTTGCACGCCCCCTGCAAGTGCTGAAAGGAGCACCCACAGTCCACTTGCTGATATGCAAATTGAAGATGTCACTGTTGAAGTACAACAGGATGAGGATACTGGTGTAGCTGGCGCTGAGGAGGAAGTTGGCGAGGAGGATTCTGATGGTGATGTGGTTTGTTTAAATCAGGCTCCGGGGGAGACAGTTGTTGTCCGTGGGATGAAAAAGCCCATCACGGTCATGCCTGGGCAGAAGACCAAACATTCCACCTCTTTGGTCTGGCAATATTTCTATCCAAATCCGGACAACAACTGTCTTGCCATATGTACCATATGTAAAGGTGAAATAAGTAGGGGTAGGGACGTCAACCACCTAGGAACATCCTCCCTTATACGGCACCTGCAGCGCGTTCATAAAAAGTTACTGTCAAGTTCAGAAACTTTGGCTCAGACCGTAAGCAGTCCAGGGACACCTAAATCCCGTTGTCCTGTTGTATCCAAGCGCCTGCAAACCACACCGTCAACTCCCTCCTCGTCAATTTCCTCCTTAGTCAGGATCGGAAGTAGTCCTGCAGGCCATATCACTGGCATGACTGACTCTCCTATCCGGGATTCCTCCGGAGGATCCTGCATTGCTACGCCTACTGCTGCCGCTGCTGCTGTTGCTGCTGCTGCTGGGAGTCGTTCATCATCCCAGAGAGGAAGTAGGAACACCACTACTTTTACTAAACAATTGACCCTCCAACAGTCCTTAGCGAGGAGGATGAAGTACGACAGCAGTCATCCTGAAGCAAAACGTATAACTGAGGCCTTGACTGCTATGTTGGTGTTAGACGTGCGTCCGGTATCCGCCATTAGTGCAGTGGGATTTAGACAATTGATGGAGGTAGTGTGTCCCCGGTTCCAAATCCCGTCTAGATTCCACTTCACTAGGCAGGCGATACCGAGACTGTACAGAAACGTCAGAAAAAGTGTCCTCAGTGTCCTGAAAAATGCCGTTGTACACAATGTCCACTTAACCACGGACATGTGGACAAGTGGAACAGGGCAGACTAAGGACTATATGACTGTGACAGCCCACTGGGTAGATGTATCACCTTACGCAGCAACAGCAGCAGCGTCACCAGTAGCAGCATCTCAGAAACGCCAGCTCGTTACAAGGCAGGCTACGCTGTGTATCACCGGTTTCAGTAAGAGGCACACCGCCGACAACCTCTTAGAGAAACTGAGGGAAATCATCGCCCAGTGGCTTACCCCACTTAGACTCTCCTGGGGATTTGTGATATCTGACAACGCCACCAATATTGTGCGGGCATTACATCTGGGCAAATTCCAGCACGTCCCATGTTTTGCTCACACAATAAACTTGGTGGTGCAGAATTTTCTGAAAAGCGACAGGGGCGTGCAGGAGACGCTTTGGGTGGCCCGAAAAATTTCTGGCCACTTTCGCCATTCAGCGACTGCGTGCCGAAGACTGGAGCGCCAGCAAACACTCTTGAACCTGCCCCGCCATCACCTGAAGCAAGAGGTTGTGACGCGGTGGAACTCAACCCTCTATATGCTTCAGAGGATGGAGGAGCAGCAAAAGGCCATACAAGCCTATACATCCACCTATGACATAGGCAAAGGAGGGGGTATGCACCTGACTCAAGCGCAGTGGAGAATGATTTCCGTGTTGTGCAAGGTTCTTCAGCCCTTCGAACTTGCCACACGTGAAGTCAGTTCAGACACTGCCAGCTTGAGTCAGGTCATTCCCCTCATCAGGCTTTTGCAGAAGCAGCTGGAGAAAGTGAAGGAGGAGCTAAGACGGAGCGATTCCGCTCGGCATGTGGGACTTGTGGATGAAGCCCTTCATTCGCTTTGCCAGGATTCCAGGGTGGTCAATCTGTTGAAATCAGACCACTACATTTTGGCCACCGTGCTCGATCCTAGGTTTAAAGCCTATGTGGTGTCTCTCTTTCCGGCCGACACAAGCCTGCAGAGGTGCAAAGACCTGCTGGTGAACACACTGTCAGCTGAAGCGGAACGTGACACGTCAACGGCTCCTTCTTCATTTTCTCCCGCAACTGGGGCTGCCAGGAAAAAACTTAGGTATCCTAAGCAACCCGCTGGCGGTGATGCAGGGCAGGCAGGACCAAGTTTGGACATCTGGTCCGGACTGAAGGACCTGGCAACAATTTCTGACATGTCTACTGTCACTGCATATGATACTGTCACCATTGACAGAATGGTGGAGGATTACATCGGTGACAGCATCCAAGTAGGCATGTCAGACAGTCCATACCTGTACTGGCAGGAAAAAGAGGCAATTTGGAGGCCCCTGTACAAACTGGCTCTATTTTACCTGAGTTGCCCCCCCTCCAGTGTGTACTCCGAAAGAGTGTTTAGTGCAGCCGGGAACCTTGTCAGCGAAAGGCGTAGGAGGTTGCTTCCACAGAATGTGGAGAAGATGATGTTCATCAAAATGAATTATCAGCTCTTCCAGGGAGACCAGCCTCCAGAAGGTACAGAGGGACCTGTGGTGGTGGATTCAAGTGGGGACGAGTTAATACTTTGTGAGGATGAGGATGTACACACTGAAGAGGGTGAGGAATCGGTGGATGAGGAGGATGAGGATGACATCTTGCCTCCGTAGAGCCAGTTTGTGCAGGGACACATTAATTGCCAGCTTGTTTTGTGGGGGCCCAAACGAACCAATCATTTCAGCCACAGTTGTGTGGCAGACCCTGGCGCTGAAATGATTGATTTGTTAAAGTGTGCATGTCCTGTTTATACAACATAAGGGTGGGTGGGAGGGCCCAAGGACAATTCCATCTTGCACCTCTTTTTTTCTTTGCATTATGTACAGTTTGGGGCCTAGTTTTTCTAACTGCCATCCTGCCTGCCACTGCAGTGTCACTCCTAGATGGGTCACGTGTTTGTGCCGCCCACTCGTGTCGCTTAGCATAGTCATCCAGCTACCTCGGTGCAACCTTTTGGACATAAAAACACTATTGTGAGGTGTGAGGTGTTCAGAATAGACTGGAAATGAGTGGAAATTAAGGTTATTGAGGTTAATAATAGCATAGGAGCAGAAAAACCTACAAATTCTGTGATTTTAGCTGTTTTTATGCTTTTTTTCAAAAAAATACAGATCCAAAACACAAAACCCAGAACCCAAAACACGGAAGGGTGGTTTTGGCAAAACCAATCCAGATCCAAAACACGAAGAAAGATCCAGATCCAAAACCAAAACACAAAACACGAAAAGTGGCCGGTGCACACCCCTAGTCCAAACCAAAAAAAAATTATTTTCTGTGTTTGTGAATTGTGTGCGCAGTAGCCGCACGTGCATCAACAAAGTAGTGCCAAGCGTGCGCCTGTGTCATAAGTAAAGGGCCGGCTGGCTTGACCGTTAAAGGGTGCTGTAACCCCCGAAAGTACACTCCAGTCCAAACCAAAAAAAAATTATTTTCTGTGTTTGTGAATTGTGTGCGCAGTAGCCGCACGTGCATCAACAAAGTAGTGCCAAGCGTGCGCCTGTGTCATAAGTAAAGGGCCGGCTGGCTTGACCGTTAAGGGTGCTGTAACCCCCGAAAGTACACTCCAGTCCAAACCAAAAAAAAAAATATTTTCTGTGTTTGTGAATTGTGTGCGCAGTAGCCGCACGTGCATCAACAAAGTAGTGCCAAGCGTGCGCCTGTGTCATAAGTAAAGGGCCGGCTGGCTTGACCGTTAAGGGTGCTGTAACCCCCGAAAGTACACTCCAGTCCAAACCAAAAAAAAAATTATTTTCTGTCTTTGTGAATTGTGTGCGCAGTAGCCGCACGTGCATCAACAAAGTAGTGCCAAGCGTGCACCTGTGTCATAAGTAAAGGGCCGGCTGGCTTGACCGTTAAGGGTGCTGTAACCCCCGAAAGTACACTCCAGTCCAAACCAAAAAAAAAATTATTTTCTGTGTTTGTGAATTGTGTGCGCAGTAGCCGCACGTGCATCAACAAAGTAGTGCCAAGCGTGCGCCTGTGTCATAAGTAAAGGGCCGGCTGGCTTGACCATTAAAGGGTGCTGTAACCCCCAAAGTACACTCCAGTCCAAACCAAAAAAAAAATTATTTTCTGTGTTTGTGAATTGTGTGCGCAGTAGCCGCACGTGCATCAACAAAGTAGTGCCAAGCGTGCGCCTGTGTCATAAGTAAAGGGCCAGCTGGCTTGACCGTTAAAGGGTGCTGTAACCCCCGAAAGTACACTCCAGTCCAAACCAAAAAAAAATTATTTTCTGTGTTTGTGAATTGTGTGCGCAGTAGCCGCACGTGCATCAACAAAGTAGTGCCAAGCGTGCGCCTGTGTCATAAGTAAAGGGCCGGCTGGCTTGACCGTTAAAGGGTGCTGTAACCCCCAAAGTACACTCCAGTCCAAACCAAAAAAAAAATTATTTTCTGTGTTTGTGAATTGTGTGCGCAGTAGCCGCACGTGCATCAACAAAGTAGTGCCAAGCGTGCGCCTGTGTCATAAGTAAATGGCCGGCTGGCTTGACCGTTAAAGGGTGCTGTAACCCCCAAAGTACACTCCAGTCCAAACCAAAAAAAAAATTATTTTCTGTGTTTGTGAATTGGGTGCGCAGTAGCCGCACGTGCATCAACAAAGTAGTGCCAAGAGTGCGCCTGTGTCATAAGTAAAGGGCCGGCTGGCTTGACCGTTAAAGGGTGCTGTAACCCCCGAAAGTACACTCCAGTCCAAACCAAAAAAAAATTTTTTTCTGTGTTTGTGAATTGTGTGCGCAGTAGCCGCACGTGCATCAACAAAGTAGTGCCAAGCGTGCGCCTGTGTCATAAGTAAAGGGCCGGCTGGCTTGACCGTTAAGGGTGCTGTAACCCCCGAAAGTACACTCCAGTCCAAACCAAAAAAAAATTATTTTCTGTGTTTGTGAATTGTGTGCGCAGTAGCCGCACGTGCATCAACAAAGTAGTGCCAAGAGTGCGCCTGTGTCATAAGTAAAGGGCCGGCTGGCTTGACCGTTAAAGGGTGCTGTAACCCACAAAGTACACTCCAGTCCAAACCAAAAAAAAAATTATTTTCTGTGTTTAGCCGCACGTATATATCAAATCGATATAACATAAATGGAGGACCAAACTTTCTCCGATAAAAATAAAATAGAGAAAGATCAAGAACCACTTCCTCCTAGTGCTGAAGCTGCTGCCACTAGTCATGACATAGACGATAACATGCCATCAACGTCGTCTGCCAAGGCCGATGCCCAATGTCATAGTAGAGGGCACATACAATCCCAAATGGCAAAGTTCAGGAAAATGACCTTGAAAAAGACATTTAAATCAGCTGAAGAGAAACGTAAACTTGCCAATATGCCATTTACGACACGGAGTGGCAAGGAACGGCTAAGGTCGATCCCTAGTATGTTCATGACTAGTGGTTCAGCTTCACATGACGATGGAAGCCCTCCTCCCACTAAAAAAATCAAAAGAGTTAAGCTGGCAAAAGCACAGCGAAGAACTGTGCTTTCTAAGAAGATATCACAAATCCCCAAGGAGAGTCCAAGTGTGGTGGTGGTTGCGATGCCTGACCTTCCCAGCACTGGACGGGAAGAGGTGGCTCTTTCCACCATTTGCACGCCCCCTGCAAGTGCTGAAAAGAGCACCCACAGTCCACTTGCTGATATGCAAATTGAAGATGTCACTGTTGAAGTACAACAGGATTAGGATACTGGTGTAGCTGGCGCTGAGGAGGAAGTTGGCGAGGAGGATTCTGATGGTGATGTGGTTTGTTTAAATCAGGCTCCGGGGGAGACAGTTGTTGTCCGTGGGATGAAAAAGCCCATCACGGTCATGCCTGGGCAGAAGACCAAACATTCCACCTCTTTGGTCTGGCAATATTTCTATCCAAATCCGGACAACAACTGTCTTGCCATATGTACCATATGTAAAGGTGAAATAAGTAGGGGTAGGGACGTCAACCACCTAGGAACATCCTCCCTTATACGGCACCTGCAGCGCGTTCATAAAAAGTTACTGTCAAGTTCAGAAACTTTGGCTAAGACCGTAAGCAGTCCAGGGACACCTAAATCCCGTTGTCCTGTTGTATCCAAGCGCCTGCAAACCACACCGTCAACTCCCTCCTCGTCAATTTCCTCCTTAGTCAGGATCGGAAGTAGTCCTGCAGGCCATGTCACTGGCATGACTGACTCTCCTATCCGGGATTCCTCTGGAGGATCCTGCATTGCTACGCCTACTGCTGCCGCTGCTGCTGTTGCTGCTGCTGAGAGTCGTTCATCATCCCAGAGAGGAAGTAGGAACACCACTACTTTTACTAAACAATTGACCCTCCAACAGTCCTTAGCGAGGAGGATGAAGTACGACAGCAGTCATCCTGAAGCAAAACGTATAACTGAGGCCTTGACTGCTATGTTGGTGTTAGACGTGCGTCCGGTATCCGCCATTAGTGCAGTGGGATTTAGACAATTGATGGAGGTAGTGTGTCCCCGGTTCCAAATCCCGTCTAGATTCCACTTCACTAGGCAGGCGATACCGAGACTGTACAGAAACGTCAGAAAAAGTGTCCTCAGTGTCCTGAAAAATGCCGTTGTACACAATGTCCACTTAACCACGGACATGTGGACAAGTGGAACAGGGCAGACTAAGGACTATATGACTGTGACAGCCCACTGGGTAGATGTATCACCTTACGCAGCAACAGCAGCAGCGTCACCAGTAGCAGCATCTCAGAAACGCCAGCTCGTTACAAGGCAGGCTACGCTGTGTATCACCGGTTTCAGTAAGAGGCACACCGCCGACAACCTCTTAGAGAAACTGAGGGAAATCATCGCCCAGTGGCTTACCCCACTTAGACTCTCCTGGGGATTTGTGATATCTGACAATGCCACCAATATTGTGCGGGCATTACATCTGGGCAAATTCCAGCACGTCCCATGTTTTGCTCACACAATAAACTTGGTGGTGCAGAATTTTCTGAAAAGCGACAGGGGCGTGCAGGAGACGCTTTGGGTGGCCCAAAAAATTTCTGGCCACTTTCGCCATTCAGCGACTGCGTGCCGAAGACTGGAGCGCCAGCAAACACTCTTGAACCTGCCCCGCCATCACCTGAAGCAAGAGGTTGTGACGCGGTGGAACTCAACCCTCTATATGCTTCAGAGGATGGAGGAGCAGCAAAAGGCCATACAAGCCTATACATCCACCTATGACATAGGCAAAGGAGGGGGTATGCACCTGACTCAAGCGCAGTGGAGAATGATTTCCGTGTTGTGCAAGGTTCTCCAGCCCTTCGAACTTGCCACACGTGAAGTCAGTTCAGACACAGCCAGCTTGAGTCAGGTCATTCCCCTCATCAGGCTTTTGAAGAAGCAGCTGGAGAAAGTGAAAGAGGAGCTAAGACGGAGCGATTCTGCTCGGCATGTGGGACTTGTGGATGAAGCCCTTCATTCGCTTTGCCAGGATTCCAGGGTGGTCAATCTGTTGAAATCAGACCACTACATTTTGGCCACCGTGCTTGATCCTAGGTTTAAAGCCTATGTGGTGTCTCTCTTTCTGGCTGACACAAGCCTGCAGAGGTGCAAAGACCTGCTGGTGAACACACTGTCAGCTGAAGCGGAACGTGACACGTCAACGGCTCCTTCTTCATTTTCTCCTGCAACTGGGGCTGCCAGGAAAAAACTTAGGTATCCTAAGCAACCCGCTGGCGGTGATGCAGGGCAGGCAGGACCAAGTTTGGACATCTGGTCCGGACTGAAGGACCTGGCAACAATTTCTGACATGTCTACTGTCACTGCATATGATACTGTCACCATTGACAGAATGGTGGAGGATTACATCGGTGACAGCATCCAAGTAGGCATGTCAGACAGTCCATACCTGTACTGGCAGGAAAAAGAGGCAATTTGGAGGCCCCTGTACAAGCTGGCTCTATTTTACCTGAGTTGCCCCCTTTCCAGTGTGTACTCCGAAAGAGTGTTTAGTGCAGCCGGGAACCTTGTCAGCGAAAGGCGTAGGAGGTTGCTTCCACAGAATGTGGAGAAGATGATGTTCATCAAAATGAATTATCAGCTCTTCCAGGGAGACCAGCCTCCAGAAGGTACAGAGGGACCTGTGGTGGTGGATTCAAGTGGGGACGAGTTAATACTTTGTGAGGATGAGGATGTACACACTGAAGAGGGTGAGGAATCGGTGGATGAGGAGGATGAGGATGACATCTTGCCTCCGTAGAGCCAGTTTGTGCAGGGACACATTAATTGCCAGCTTGTTTTGTGGGGGCCCAAACGAACCAATCATTTCAGCCACAGTTGTGTGGCAGACCCTGGCGCTGAAATGATTGATTTGTTAAAGTGTGCATGTCCTGTTTATACAACATAAGGGTGGGTGGGAGGGCCCAAGGACAATTCCATCTTGCACTTCTTTTTTTTCTTTGCATTATGTACAGTTTGGGGCCTAGTTTTTCTAACTGCCATCCTGTCTGCCACTGCAGTGTCACTCCTAGATGGGTCACGTGTTTGTGCCGCCCACTCGTGTCGCTTAGCATAGTCATCCAGCTACCTCGGTGCAACCTTTTGGACATGAAAACACTATTGTGAGGTGTGAGGTGTTCAGAATAGACTGGAAATGAGTGGAAATTAAGGTTATTGAGGTTAATAATAGCATAGGAGCAGAGAAACCAACAAATTCTGTGATTTTAGCTGTTTTTATGCTTTTTAAAAAAAAATACAGATCCAAAACACAAAACCCAGAACCCAAAACACGGAAGGGTGGTTTTGGCAAAACCAATCCAGATCCAAAACACGAAGAAAGATCCAGATCCAAAACCAAAACACAAAACACGAAAAGTGGCCGGTGCACACCCCTAATATATACATATACACACACATACATACTGTATATATGTTATGCACACACACATACATACTGTATATATACACAAAGAACACTTGAAAAAAAGAACGCACTCACCAGGGCTTCTCTTCAGGTTACAAAGGTTAAAAAGCAACCTACCTTAATGTTCACATCATAAAGTTGTCAGAAAGTCGACGTTTCGACCGCATAAACACGGTCTTCATCAGGACACAAACAGGAAAGACACAGGACATACATATACCCTCCACCTTAGCCATCTTATATACCCTTAGCAATTAAAGTTAGCTGTAGCTCCATCCCCAACATCCCTCCGGGACCGGAAGTGACACTCGCGGGACAGGAGCAGCTTTTGTGAGTAAATAACAGCCGATATACAGTCACTGAGTATACCCTTAATCTAGAAAGCATCCCATTGTACTAGGTGCAACATTTCCAGGTCTAAAACAGTTGTAAATATACTTTGAGCGCTAGCATGAGCCACTCACTTTCAGTTTGCGTTCCAACTACCCGGAAGTCCTGCGTTCCACTCACCCGGCTTGTCACTTCCGGTCAGCATAGCGCTCAGTCTGGAAACGCATCTGCTGTCAACAAGTTCCACATAAAGTACATCACATCTATAACAACATATAGATATAGTTAAAAGGTCTTGTAGCCCCGCGCTTCAGGGATACAAATAGGATGGGGAACTTTTTTCAGGTCCTTACATAGAGATCACACCCAATAATGATGTATTATAATTAGGGATGAGCGGGTTCGGATTTCTGAAATCCGAACTCCCCCCCCCGAGCCCCCCGGATCCGAGTCGTATCCGAGTCAGGCTCGACTTTTCCCGCCTGACTCGGATCTGAAATCGAGGCAAAACGTCATCATCCCGCCTTCCGGATCTCGTGGGTTTTGGATTCTATTAAAGATCCCTGCGTCGGCGCCATTTCTCACTCAGGCTGTGGACAGTGAAGAGGGAGGGTGGGAGTGTTGTGCTGCTGTTGTCCATAGGGGCTGGCTGGGCTGTGTTGTGCTGCTGTCATGGGGGCTGGCTGGGCTGTGTTGTGCAGTCAGTTGCAGTCATAGGGACTGTGTCCACTCCAAAGTCTATAGGGCAGCGGTTATCAACCGGTTTGCCGCGGCACACTAGTGTGCCGTGGCCGGTTGTGAAGTGTGCCGCGGGACTGTCAGAGCCACCGGGCACATTTTTCTGTACTTCAGCATCCCGGGTTGCTGAGTTCCTCTGGGAGACTCAGGCGCGACCGGGTAGTGACCTGCAAAGATGCGGCGGTGTGACATCACAGGTCACGCATGCCGCGTTGTCCACTGCCCTCCAGCCCGCTCTGCCAGCCAACGCCCTGCGCCAATCAGCCAGCCCGCGCTCTGTCCAGGCAGGCTCTGCAGCCTGCCTGGAAGCCCGCCCACACGCGATCCTGCTGCAGTGTGAGTGACAAGGGGGGAAGAAATGTGGGTTTTGTGGGGACCAGACATTTTTTTCTTCTTTGTGGGTACCAGCCATAGTTTATTTTTTCGTGGGAACCAGTCATGTCATATTTTTTAGTGAGAACCAGCCATATGTTATCCAGCCATATATTTGCCTATTTAGTGGGGAACAATGTGTTTTGTTTTGTTTTTTGTTTCTGTGGGGCCAGCCATAGGTTTCTTTTTCTGTGGGACGCAATGTGGTATGGTTGTTTTTTTTGTGGGGAGCAATGTGTTTTTTTTTTTCTGTTAGGCCAGCCAATGGGATTGTTTTATTCTTGTGGGGGCCAATGTAGTGTGTTTTTTATTCTTGTGGGGGCCAATGTAGTGTGTTTTGTTCCTGTGGGAACTAATGTAGTGTGTTTTATCATAGTCCGCGCACACCGCATCGCCGGATAGTGTGCCTTGGCAATTTAAAAATCTTGTGTAGTGTGCCGCGAGTTAAAAAAGGTTGAAAATCACTGCTATAGAGGCTGGCTGGACTGTGTTGTGCCGTGTCCCATAAAGGCTGCAGTCCTAGAGGGGTGCTGTAGTGTTGTCCAGGGGGAGATCTGTGCATCAGGGCTGCTCCCCCAAAGTGCACTCCAAAAAAAAATGTTTTTTCTGTGTTTGTGAATTGCGTGCGCAATAGCACGTGCATAAACAAAGTAACGCCAACCATGCGCCTGTGTCATAAGTAAAGGGCCGGCTGGCTCATCTGTTAAAGGGTGCTGTAACCCCCAAAGTGCACTCCAAACAAAATAAAAAATTATTTTCTGTGTTTGTGAATTGTGTGCACTGTGGCCGCACGTGCATCAACAAAGTAGCACCAAGCATGCGCCTGTGTCATAAGTAAAGGGACGGCTGGCTCATCTGTTAAAGGGTGGTGTAACCCCCAAAGTGCACTCCAAACAAAATAAAAAATTATTTTCTGTGTTTGTGAATTGTGTGCACTGTGGCTGCATGTGCATTTACAAAGGAGCAGCGCCAAGCGTGTGCCTGTGTCCCATAAGTAAAGAGCCGGCTGGCTCAGTTCTTAAAGGGTGGTGTAAACCCCCAAAGTGCACTAGTCTCCAACAATAATAAAAAATAATTTTCTGTGTTTGTGTATTGTGTGCACTGTACGTGCATCCTCAAAGCAGCAGCGCCAAGCGTGTGTCTGTCTGTTAAAGGGTGGTGTAACCCCCAAAGTGCACTCCAACAAAAATAAAACATTTTCTTCTGTGTTTGTGAATTGTCTGCACTGTACGTGCATCCTCAAAGCAGCAGCGCCAAGTGTGCGTCTCTCTGTTAAAGGGTGGTGTAACCCTCAAAGTGCGCTCCACAAAAAATAAAAAATTCTTCTTTTTTTCTGTCTTTGTGAATTGTGTGCACTGTAGCTGCACGTGCATCAACAAAGGAGCAGCGCCAAGCGTGCGCCTGTGTCCCATAAGTAAAGAGCCGGCTGGCTCATTTCTTAAAGGGTGGTGTAACCCACAAAGTGCACTAGTCTCCAACAAAAATAAAAAATTATTTTCTGTGTTTGTGTGCGCCTTAGCCACACGTATATATATCGATATAACATAAATGGAGGAATAAACTTTCTCTGATAAAAATAAAATAGGGAAAGATCAAGAACCACTTCCTCCTAGTGCTGAAGCTGCTGCCACTAGTCATGACATAGACGATAACATGCCATCAACGTTGTCTGCCAAGGCCGATGCCCAATGACATAGTAGAGGGCATATACAATCCCAAATGACAAAGTTCAGGAAAATGACCTTAAAAAAAACATTTAAATCATCTGAAGAGAAACGTAAACTAGCCAATATGCCATTTACGACACGGAGTGGCAATATGTTCATGACTAGTGGTTCAGCTTCACATGACGATGGAAGCCCTCCTCCTGCTAAAAAAATCAAACGAGTTAAGCTGGCAAAAGCACAGCGAAGAACTGTGCGTTCTAAGAAGATATCACAAATCCCCAAGGAGAGTCCAAGTGTGGTGCACTGGACGGGAAGAAATGGCTCTTTCCACCATATGCATGCCCCCTGCAAGTGCTGAAAGGAGCACCCACAGTCCACTTGCTGATATGCAAATTGAAGATGTCACTGTTGAAGTACAACAGGATGAGGATACTGGTGTAGCTGGCGCTGAGGAGGAAGTTGGCGAGGAGGATTCTGATGGTGATGTGGTTTGTTTAAATCATGCTCCAGGGGAGACAGTTGTTGTCTGTGGGATGAAAAAGCCCATCACGGTCATGCCTGGGCAGAAGACCAAACATTCCACCTCTTTGGTCTGGCAATATTTCTATCGAAATCCAGACAACAACTGTCTTGCCATATGTACCATATGTAAAGGTGAAATAAGTAGGGGTAGGGACATTAACCACCTAGGAACATCCTCCCTTATACGTCACCTGCAGCGCGTTCATAAAAAGTTACTGTCAAGTTCAGAAACTTTGGCTAAGACCGTAAGCAGTCCAGGGACACCTAAATCCCTTTGTCCTGTTGTATCCAAGCGCCTACAAACCACACCATCATCTCCCTCCTTGTCAATTTCCTCCTTAGTCAGGATCAGAAGTAGTCCTGCAGGCCATGTCACTGGCATGACTGACTCTCCTATCCGGGATTCCTAGAGAGGATCCTGCATTGCTACACCTACTGCTGCCTCTGCTGCTGTTGCTGCTTGGAGTCGTTTATCATCCCAGAGAGGAAGTAGGAACACCACTACTTTTACTAAACAATTGACCCTCCAACAGTCCTTAGCGAGGAGGATGAAGTACGACAGCAGTCATCCTGAAGCAAAACGTATAACTGCGGCCTTGACTGCTATGTTGGTGTTAGACGTGCATCCGGTATCCGCCATTAGTGCAGTGGGATTTAGACAATTGATGAAGGTAGTGTGTCCCCAGTTCCAAATCCCGTCTAGATTCTACTTCACTAGGCAGGCGATACCGAGACTGTACAGAAACGTCAGAATGAGTGTCCTCAGTGTCCTGAGAAATGTGGTTGTACCCAATATCCACTTAACCACGGACATGTGGACAAGTGGAACAGGGCAGACTAAGGACTATATGACTGCCCACTGGGTAGATGTATCACCTTACGCAGCAACAACAGCAGTGTCACCAGTAGCAGCATCTCAGAAACGCCAGCTCGTTCCAAGGCAGGCTACGCTGTGTATCACCGGTTTCAGTAAGAGGCACACCACCGACAACCTCTTGAAATTGAGGAAAATCATTGCCCAGTGGCTTACCCCACTTAGACTCTCCTGGGGATTTGTGATATCTGACAACGCCACCAATATTGTGCGGGCATTACATCTGGGCAAATTCCAGCATGTCCCATGTTTTGCTCACACAATAAATTTGGTGGTGTAGAATTTTCTGAAAAGCGACAGGGGCATGCAGGAGATGCTTTGGGTGGCCCGAAAAATTTCAGCCCACTTTCGCCATTCAGCGGCTGTGTGCAGAAGACTGGAGCGCCAGCAAACACTCTTGAACCTGCCCTGCCATCACCTGAAGCAAGAGGTTGTGATGCGGTTGAACTCAACCCTCTATATGCTTCAGAGGATGGAGGAGCAGCAAAAGGCCATTCAAGCCTATACATCCACCAATGACATAGGCAAAGGAGGGGGTATGCACCTGACTCAAGTGCAGTGGAGAATGATTTCCGTGTTGGGCAAGGTTCTCCAGCCCTTCGAACTTGCCACACGTGAAGTCAGTTCAGACACTGCAAGCTTGAGTCAGGTCATTCCCCTCATCAGACTTTTGAAGAAGCAGCTGGAGAAAGTGAAGGAGGAGCTAAGATGGAGCGATTCCGCTCGGCATGTGGGACTTGTGGATGAAGCCCTTCATTCGCTGTGCCAGGATTCCAGGGTGGTCAATCTGTTGAAATCAGACCACTACATTTTGGCCACTGTGCTCGATCCTAGGTTTAAAGCCTATGTGGTGTCTCTCTTTCTGGCTGACACAAGCCTGCAGAGGTGCAAAGACCTGCTGGTGAAAACACTGTCAGCTGAAGCGGAATGTGACACGTCAACAGCTCCTTCATTTTCTTCCGCAACTGGGGCTGCCAGGAATAAACTTAGGTATCCTAAGCAACCCGCTGGTGATGATGCAGGGCAGGCAGGACCAAGTTTGGACATCTGGTCCGGACTGAAAGACCTGGCAACAATTTCTGACATGTCTACTGTCACTGCATATGATACTGTCACCATTGACAGAATGGTGGAGGATTACATCGGTGACAGCATCCAAGTAGGCATATCAGACAGTCCGTACCTGTACTGGCAGGAAAAAGAGGCAATTTGGAGGCCCCTGTACAAACTGGCTCTATTTTACCTGAGTTGCCCCCCCTACAGTGTTTACTCCGAAAGAGTGTTTAGTGCAGACGGGAACCTTGTCAGCGAAAGGCGTAGGAGGTTGCTTCCACAAAATGTGGAGAAGATGATGTTCATAAAAATGAATTATCAACTCTTCCAGGGAGACCAGCCTCCAGAACATACAGAGGGACCTGTAGTGGTGGATTCCAGCAGGGACAAATTAATACTCTGTGAGGATGAGGATGTACACAACACTGAAGAGGGTGAGGAATCGGTGGATGAGGAGGATGAGGACGACATCTTGCCTCCGTAGAGCCAGTTTGTGCAGGGACAGATTAATTGCCAGCTTGTTTTGTGGGGGCCCAAATGAACCAATCATTTCAGCCACAGTTGTGTGGCAGACCCTGGCGCTGAAATTATTGGTTTGTTAAAGTGTGCATGTCCTGTTTATACAACATAAGGGTGGGTGGGAGGGCCCAAGGACAATTCCATCTTGCACCTCTTTTTTTTCTTTGCATTATGTACTGTTTGGGGCCTAGTTTTTCAAACTGCCATCCTGTCTGCCACTGCAGTGTCACTCCTAGATGGGCCACGTGTTTGTGCCACCCACTCGTGTCGCTTAGCATAGTCATCCAGCTACCTCGGTGCAACCTTTTGGACATAAAAACACTATTGTGAGGTGTGAGGTGTTCAGAATAGACTGGAAATTAGTGGAAATTAAGGTTATTGAGGTTAATAATAGCATAGGAGAAGAAAACCCCACAAATTCTGTGATTTTAGCTGTTTTTATGCTCATTTTCAAAAAAATACAGATCCAAAACACAAAACCCAGAACCCAAAACACGGAAGGGTGGTTTTGGCAAAACCAATCCAGATCCAAAACACGAAGAAAGATACAGATCCAAAACACAAAACACGAAAAGTGGCCGGTGCACACCCCTAATTATAATATAGGTCCATACATGCATATCCACATCTAGGCATGCATGGCAGCTATTCCAGAGCATCTCTATGGCCAAGGGGAGGGCATAACAATAACTATCACATAGATCATAGTGCACAAGCACCATTATTAAAACACAATACCTCGCTACCATAGGGCCTGATTCAGAGCCACTCGCGAGCGGCTGTCCGCTCGCAAGTGGGTCGATGTTCTGGACTGAGCATGTGCACGACGGAGGGAGCTCCGTCGTGCGCATGCGTCAGACGCGACGAGCGAAGGAAAGTCCTTCGCTCGTTGTGTCTGATCAAAGGGGGTGTGCTGTCGATGTTGATTGACAGCACGTCCCCTTTG
>JAUIMM010000585.1:692500-1014937 GCA_031769625.1 Taudactylus pleione
ATTTGGTGAACACTTGGCATTTTTGATTATTTGATCTGGTTTATTTGACACTTTTACCTGTTTTTATTTGAGATATTATTTATTTGCACACTGAAGCACCTACAAAGTGCTATTATCCAAGTTTATTGCTATATACTTAACTTTATGGGGCAGACCACCACTGCCTTATCACTCTTGGACACAGTTACCACCCTGTTGTGAGGGCGTGCATATGTTACACTCTGAGACATAGTTCTCAGACATCTGAATGATTGTTGATATATCGTCAGTCTGGCGCAGTCATTTTCACCCTTTTCTAGTGCTCATCTAAGGACACAAATCTGCAAGAGTGTAATAAAATGGAAAACGTCTTGGCACTTTATCGCCACCTGCTGGCTACAAGTAGACAATGGCATCAGTATAAACTAAAACTTGGGGGTCTATTTACTAAGCAGTGTTAGGAGAAAGAGTGAAAAGTGATAAGGTGCCAGCCAATCAGCTCCTAACTGTCATTTTTCAAACACAGCCTGTGAGATGGCAGTTAGGAGCTGAATGGCTGGTACCTTATCACTTTTCACTCTGTCTCCTAACACTGCTTTAGTAAATAGACCCCTTAGTGTGTTGATCAGTATTATTATATTTATTACAGCTACAGTATAAGAATTCCATAAATCAGCATTTGCTATTAACACACCTATAACATAAATATTGGATGTTAAAATATTAAAGTTATACTATCCATTCCATGTAACTATATTACCCATACCATGTAACCAGACTACCCATTCCATGTAATCATGCTAACCATCCCATGTACTGTAACCATACGGTACTACCCATTCTATGTAATCATGTTAACCAAAATATGTACTATAACCATACGGTGCTACCCATTCCATGTAACCATGCTAACCATACCATGTACTGTAACCATACGGTACTACCCATTCCATGTAATCATGCTAACCATCCCATGTACTGTAACCATACGGTACTACCCATTCCATGTAACCATGCTAACCATACCATGTACTGTAACCATACCATGTAACCATACTACCAATTCCATGTAATCATGCTAAACACACCATGTACTGTAACCATACTAAACATACTATGTAACCATACGGTACTACCCATTCCATGTAACCATGCTAACCATATCATGTACTGTAACCATACTGTACTACCCATTCCATGTAACCATGCTAACCATACCATGTACTGTAACCATACGGTACTACCAATTCCATGTAACCATGCTAACCATACCATGTACTGTAACCATACCCTGTAACCATACTACCCATTCCATGTAATCATGCTAACCATACCATGTACTGTAACCATACCATGTAACCATACTACCAATTCCATGTAATCATGCTAAACATACCATATACTGTAACCATACTAAACATACTATGTAACCATACGGTACTATCCATTCCATGTAACCATGCTAACCATACCATGTACTGTAACCATACTATGTATCCATACTACCCATTCCATGTAATCATGCTAACCATAACACGTACTGTAACCATACTAACTATGCTCTCTCTCTCCTGCCCTGAACAAGCTGCTTCCCTATACAATACCTCCCTTACTTCTGCTCTGGACTCTGTTGCTCCGGCGATCACTACTCACCCTCGCAGATCCACACTTCAACCCTGGCATTCCAAATGCACCAGATATCTGCAAAAGTGTTCCCGAACCGCCGAGCGACAGTGGAGAAGGTCACGCTCTAAGGCAGATTTTCTCCATTTCAAATTTATGCTCTCATCCTACAGTGCTGCCCTTTCCCTTTCTAAACAGTCTTACTTCAAGCACCTCATCTCCTCTCAATCCTCAAATCCGCAGCGTCTCTTCACCACCCTGAACTCCCTCCTCTGCCCACCCCCTCCTCGCCTTCCCTCCTTGCTCTCTGCCCTTGACTTTGCTTCCTACTTCACATCTAAAATTGACTCCATACGTCAGGATATCATATCCCACCAGTCACCCAGCACTACACCTCCTCCTTTCCCGAGTCATCCCTCCCCTTCCATTTTACCTACACTAACATCCTTCTCCCCCGTATCTGGAGAGGAAGTCATGGCCCTTATCCAGTCCTCCCCCCTTCCACCTCCCCCCTTGACCCTATCCCTTCACGTCTCCTCCGCTACCTCTCTCCCTGTGCCTGTTCCCATCTTGCCCACATCCTCAATCTCTCCCTCTCATCTGGCACTGTCCCTTCTGCATTCAAACATGCCCTTGTCTCCCCCATTCTTAAAAAACCTACTCTTGATCCTAACACTCTCGCCAACTACAGACCCATCTCTCTCCTCCCTTTTGCATCCAAACTCCTTGAGCGTATTGTTTACAACCGCCTTACCAGCTTTCTTTCCTCCCACTCCCTCCTTGACCCTTTTCAGTCAGGCTTCCGTTCTCTCCACTCCACAGAAACTGCCCTCACTAAAGTCAGCAATGACCTCCTTGCTGCCAAATCCAAAGGCCACTACTCTCTACTCATTCTCCTTGACCTTTCTGCTGCTTTTGACACTGTGGACCACCCTCTCCTGCTGCAAATCCTTCACTCCCTTGGTCTATGTGACACTGCCTTCTCCTGGCTATCCTCCTACCTTTCTGATCGATCCTTCTCTGTCTGCTCTCATGGCCTATCTTCCCCCCCACATCCTCTCACAGTAGGTGTTCCCCAAGGTTCTGTTCTTGGACCACTCCTTTTCTCCCTCTATACATCCTCTCTAGGTGAACTCATCAGCTCTTTTGACCTCCATTATCATCTTTATGCTGACGACACTCAGATCTACCTTTCCTCCCCTGACATCTGTCCCTCTCTCCTCACTCGGATCTCCAACTGTATTTCTGCTATATCTTCCTGGATGTCCCAGCGATTTCTTAAACTTAATATGTCTAAGACTGAGATGATCATCTTCCCACCCTCCCACATAACCTCACCTCCCACTATTTCTTTATCAATTGACGGCACAACTATCTCCTCTAGCCCCAAAGTGCGCTGTCTTGGAGTTATCCTGGACTCCTCCCTCTCCTTTAAACCACATATCCAGAACCTCTCACAGTCCTGTCATTTCCATCTTAAAAATATTTCCAGGATCAGACCCTTTCTCACTAAGGATGCAACTAAGACGTTAATACACTCACTGGTCATCTCAAGATTGGATTACTGTAACCTTCTCCTATCTGGCCTCCCCAAATCCCATCTTGCTCCTCTCCAGTCTATCCTTAATGCTGCTGCATGGCTTATCTTCCTCTCCAAACGCTCTACATCTGCCTCCCCTCTCCTACAAGCCCTCCACTGGCTCCCCTTCCCCTTCAGAGCCCAATTCAAGGTTCTCACACTCACTTACAAAGCCCTCACACACTCCTCTCCCATTTACATCTCTGACCTCATCTCCCTTCACTTTCCTGTCCGCCCTCTTCGTTCAACAAATGCACACCTCCTCTCATGCCAGCTGATTACTTCCTCCCACTCCCGCCTCCAAGACTTTGCCCGTGCCGCTCCCCACCTCTGGAACTCTCTCCCTCTCCCCATCAGACTCTCCACCTCTCTACAATCCTTCAAACGGGCTCTCAAGACCCACTACTTCATCAACGCTTTCCAGCTCTCATCCTAACTTGCTACTACATGCTCCCTCCTCCCTGTCTTCCCCAACTGTATCACACCCATCTGTCTGCCCCTCCCCTTGAGAATGTAAGCTCTTGCGAGCAGGGCCCTCTACCCTCTTGTGCTTCTCCTTACTATATGTTCATCTACCTCTTACTCACCACTAGGACACCTAACACTTGGTGCCTATGCTTTGCTGCTTATGTGGGTGTTATGGCCACCTATGCATCAATGTATATTATCCATGTCCTTGTCCTTCATTGTATTGTATTTTACTGTAAGTCACTTTTTGGATATGTACCTTGTAAGGCGCTGCGGAACACTTGTGGCGCCATATAAATAAACGATAATAATAATAATAATAATAATACAAACCATACAATGTAACCATACGATACTACCCATTCCATGTAACTATACTAACCATGTCATGTAACCATACTACCCATTCCATGTAATCATGGTAAAAATACCATGTACTGTAACCATACTATCCATACCATGTAACCATACGGTACTACCCATTCCATGTAATCATGCTAATCATATCATGTACTGTACCATACCATGTAACCATACTACCCATTCCATGTAACCATGCTAACCATACCATGTAACCATACTACCCATTCCATGTAATCATGCTAACCATACCATGTACTGTAACCATACTAACCATACCATGTAACCATACTACCCATTCCATGTAACCATGCTAACCATAACATGTACTGTAACCATACCATGTGACCATACTACCCATTCCATGTAATCATACTAACCATACCATGTGCTGTAACCATACCATGTAACCATACTACCCATTCCATGTAATCATGCTAACCATACCATGTACTGTACCCATACCATGTAACCATACTACCCATTCCATGTAACCATGCTAACCATAACATGTACTGTAAACATACTATGTGGCCATACTACCCATTCCATGTAATCATGCTAACCATACCATGTGCTGTAACCATACCATGTAACCATACTACTCATTCCATGTAATCATACTAACCATACCATGTACTGTACCCATACTAACCATACCATATAACCATACTACCCATTCTATGTAACCATGCTAACCATTCCATGTGCTGTAACCATACCATGTAACCATACTACCCATTCCACGTAATCATGCTAACCATGCCATGTACTGTAACCGTACCATGTAACCATACTACCCATTCCATGTAATCATGTTAACCACAACATGTACTGTAACCATACTAAGTATACTAACCATACCATCTAACCATACTAGCCATACCATGGAACTGTACTAATTTTACCAGTGGCTTAACTAGGGTTTTTGGAGCCCAGGGCAAGTTGAAGAACGCTCCCCCCTTCACACACAAACACAAACACACAACAAAATATATTTGCGCACCGAAGGCGTGTGGCAAAAAAATGGGCATGACCACATACTGAAGCTGCGTGGCAACTGAAAATGGGGCATGCCAACATGACACGCCACCCATTTCCCATCACTCTAGGAACATTTCTTTCCATTCCATATGCACCTATACTGTAGTTTCTCACAACGTGGAACCTCTGAAGAAATATATCCTCCCTGGGACGATGGCGACTTCAGTCGGTATTCACTATTCATGTAGGTCACATCGTCCAAAAGATGCCTGTTTGTGTAGGAATATTAAGATGGTCATCATTATACAACTGCAGTTTAACCAGACTCGTTGCCCCTGTGTAACTTCCTTCCCCCTGCATTTCTCAACCACACAGTCTCCCCCTGCGTCATCTCTCAGCACACCATTGCCTCCCCCCTGCATCGTATCTCAGCAGACCATCACCTCCCCCCCTGCATCATATCTCAGCACACCATCACCTCCCCCCCTGCATCGTCTCTCAGCACACCATCACCTCACTCCTTGCATCCTTCCTCAGCCATACCATCACCTCCCCCCTGCGTCATCTCTCAGCACACCATTGTCTCCCACCCAGGTGCAATGGTGGTGGGGGGTGGGCTGTGCAAGTATGATGCTCTGGCTGGTGGCGCCCCCTCTGCTGGCCTGCCACAGTGCCTAGGGCACATGCCCCACTTGACCCCCCTAGTTATACCACTGAATTATACCATAGTCTGTACATACTGTATTTGGGTTCTAGAGCACAAGCTCTCTTCGGTGACTACAGTAGATGATGTCACTCTTACTGACACAAACATTTTCTTGCAAACTGCAAATGGTGGAAAGCAAATTTGCAGTATGTCAGCTTTTAATTGTACCCCCCACCATTCATGTACTGTATGTAGAAAAGAGTGTTAGGGCAAGAGATCCCTATTAATGACGTTGTTATGGATACAACATACAGTAAGGAAAACATTTACAAAATATAATATCAGGGTACACAATCTCAGAGACTTTGGGCCTGATTTGGCAATCGGCGCAGGCGCCAGACCCGTTCTGCGAGCCCGAACGCAATCTACCTGTAACGGAGGCATTTTGCTGCCATAGGGGGGGAGGGAAGAGGCCAGGATCTCCGTCGGCTGATGGAGATTTCCTGGCCTCTTCCTCGCAGCTGCAACGGCCGGCTACGTGACCCCATGGGTTACCGCAACTGGCCGATGCTCAGATACGTATTGCAGCAGGAGGCGTGATCCAATAGCAGCACAGACGGAATAGCTAAACGGCTTATGAGCAGCTTAGCTATTCCGACTGACGCTGAATCAGGCCCCTCTGAGACACACGAGGAGCCGATATCAAACTCAATGGAGCCATGTTTTCTATATGTCGCTCTATGCATGCATCCAGATAGTTTGCGCACAGGTAATAGGTCTCAGAAATCTATCAGGCTTTCTGGCCGGTGACAGGTATGTAGCTTAGCACTTGCACTTATTGCATACTGCGCATGCGTATATATCACTTACGTGCGCGATGGCTACACTGCGATCGCACTGTGACCACGCAGAGCGCGGTAAGCCATGGCAGAGTGATTGACAGGTAGTCAGCGTTTGGAGGGAGGTGATGGGGGGAGTGGTCGGAGAAGCGCAGGCGTGCCGGTCCATTAGAACGCCGTTGTATGGGCGTGCATAAATTAGCCACTGCGATGGCATACACAGGCCCTGATTCAGAGCCGGACGCAATTAGCACTCGTTCATCCAGAAAATAGGGGTGGCTATTCAAATGAACCGTTCGCTCTTTGCGGTCTGTTCACGCCTCTAGGTCTGAACAAGCGAACAAAACTTGTGGTCGTTTTTTGGAAAAATACGCCCCCTGGCCGCTCGCATCATACGTCATGTCCGCTATTTATTAGATTAATCGAGTACATCGAACAGGGTATGAGCTGCTCGCTATTCTTGTGGTTGGTTTTTGCTACCACAATCATGTGAGCAGTTCTGGCTATAAAATAACCCAGTGACGTAGTCAATGACGCTGCTGTATTAATTATGCACACCCATAAAACGCCCGTTTTGACCTTTAAGCACGCCTGCGTTCGGATCTCCACTCCCCATTTTCAAGCACCTTCCCCTGTTACCACCCACATACGCCTCATTCTGTCACTGAAAATAGCAGGCATTCGCTATTTTGCGAGCACATGAATTTCGACCACACTGACTGGTTTGCGCATGCGTATAACGATCCGTACGCATGCGCAGTTGGGCAAACATTGCTCGGAGCGAACGAGCGGCCGCTTACGAGCGGCTCTGAATCAGGCCCACAGTACAATGAGGATAGCAATTTCTGAGACAGGTCAGAGCTGCTGTCATTCTGCATGAGGGGCCGATGTTACCGGTGTATGCGCAGGACTGCAAGGTATTACGCATGTGAGATAGCAGTAGTGGGCGGCAGAGGGTGTCTCTATGCTGGCTGTGTGATGGAATTGCGAGAGCATTCATTAGCATATTTTCGCAGCGCGGCTGTGTGAGTAATTGCAGCTGTGATCGCAATAGCAATCCATAGTGAATCAGGCCCAGAGACCCTAAACCGCTTACACAGGAGGCCATACCCGGGCAAACTGCACGTGCCATGGGGCTGGTGCAAATTGTGATGGTCTATGGGGGTGATTCAAAGTCCCGCGCTATTGCCATAAATCGCTATTGCTAGATAGCACTGTTATGGAAATGCATGGGAGGCATCAAGCACTGTTATGGTAATGCACCAGGAGGCATCAAGCACTGTTATGGTAATGCATGGGAGGCATCAAGCACTGTTATGGTAATGCACCAGGAGGCATCAAGCACTGTGATGGTAATGCAGCAGGAGGCATCAAGCACTGTTATGGTAATGCACCAGGAGGCATCAAGCACTGTTATGGTAATGCATGGGAGGCATCAAGCACTGTTATGGTAATGCATGGGAGGCATCAAGCACTGTTATGGTAATGCAGCAGGAGGCATCAAGCACTGTTATGGTAATGCAGCAGGAGGCATCAAGCACTGTTATGGTAATGCAGCAGGAGGCATCAAGCACTGTTATGGTAATGCAACAGGAGGCATCAAGCACTGTTATGGTAATGCAGCAGGAGGCATCAAGCACTGTTATGGTAATGCAGCAGGAGGCATCAAGCACTGTTATGGTAATGCACCAGGAGGCATCAAGCACTGTTATGGTAATGCACCAGGAGGCATCAAGCACTGTTATGGTAATGCAGCAGGAGGCATCAAGCACTGTTATGGTAATGCAGCAGGAGACATCAAGCCTCCTGCTAAATTACTGTCCGAGCTGCGTCAATGGGCGCATCATCGGAACATCTGCGTGATCCTCTGCCAGCTTCAGTGACCATGGAGTCACTCAAGTCTGTGAATGTAGTTGCTCAAAGAGACCAGGAAATCTCTGTCAGCCGACGAAAGATCCATTCCCCCCCCCCAGTGGCGGTGTCATGCCTCTATTTGGGGAAACGGCTCCTCCTCCCCGCCGCCTCCTCCCCGCCCAGAAACAGCAGCAGACTGTCAATCACAGACAGTCCGCTATCACTCTGCATGTGAAAATGCAGGAGCCGTACTGCACATGCGCAGTGCGCGTCTTTCGCTGGTGCAGAATGGCACAATCAGAGATGTGCGCTAACCATTGGGTTAGCGCACACTCTGAGTTAGCCCCTATAAATGCACCAATCGGTATTAGAGCATCTACAGATGCTGACAGTGGGTGTCTCAGCCTCGCTCATAAGGAAACACGGAGGTATACCAGGAAAGGGCTGCATAGCGGGGTTTATAGAAAGCAGCAGAGCGGCGACTGCTAAAAGGCGCCTCTGAATAATGTTTATGATTTAAAAGTTGTTATGTAACTATTGCGCAACTGGTGAAATACATTATAACACTGTCACAGTAAGCAGTTAAAAATTACAGTATAACATAAAATATCTTATAATGAATATGGTACATTGTTTTACATAATATCTTGTTCTACTAGTCGACCAAAAATATATATGTCGCCAGCAAGTGTCGCTGTTGTTTTAGTTGTCCGCGAAGAGGTTTAGTAGCTGATGGACATATTGCTGTGCAGGACAATAGGGGTTTATTAGGCTGATGAAATTTGTTTCCAATATGAACATTAAGGGCCAAATGTAATAGGGTGAGAGTTTAGAAAATGTAAGAGTTTAGCAGTAAAACCCTCACACTAATACATTGATCGAGTTGTGTTTTCAATACAGGAAACACCTGGATGAGAGTTTAAGGGGCAAATTTACTAAGAATCGAGTCTGATCGAGTTTTTTTTTTCAACTCAGGTTATTTGGGGCTTCTGAAACTCACAAATTTACTAAGAAGTGAGTTTAGCTGAGAGTGAGTTGGCCCGATGGTGAGATTGAGATGGTGAGATCGAGATGGTGAGATCGAGATGGTGAGATCGAAATAGTGAGATTGAGATGGTGAGATCGAAATGGTGAGATCGAGATGGTGAGATCGAGATGGTGAGATTGAGATTTCTCCCCTCCGAGTAGCAAGCTTTGAAGGCGATTACTCACCAAGATTGCAGTGTCTTCTCTCTGCCTAACTCTCCCTAACAAGCAGCCTGCACATGGCAGTGAGAAATGTAAAAGCTGCATGCATTATACTTTAAAAAGAGGGTTAAATGTTTTAAAAAAAATTATGTAGGGTTCCCCCCCTCCAAAAGCATAGCTAGCCTCGGGCTCCTCAGCCAGTCCTGGTTCCTAAAATTATGGGGGGAAAAAACGTGTAGGATTCCCCCATGATTTAGGAACCAGCACCTTGCTGCTGATCCAGTCCTGATTTTAAATATTGGGGAAAAAAATGCGTAGGGGTCCCCCTATATTTTAAACTAGCACCGGACCCAAACCGACCGGGGTGTAATGCCACAGCCAGGGGACTCTATCACCGGTTCTCCCCAGCCAAAGCGTTCACATGATTGTCTAGCGGTCCGTGAGAAATACAGATGGTAGCGATCATCTGTCATTTCACGTAGTGTAAGTATATGTGACAACATATACTTACACCTGTCCGCCTTGGATCGGGTCACTAGTTTTGTTATTTTGCCAATGACGGGGATGCTATGGAGAGCAGCGTGAGGATGATGGTGAGTATGGGATCTTTATTTCAGGTACTCCCATTGGATTCTACATGGAGAAGTGGACAGATCAACTGGCAGCAGGTAAGTATGTGTGAATGAGGTAGGTGAATGTAATAAAGTTGTACTTTAGACGGTGTGTGTGTACTGTGTTTTTAACTATTTATTTTACAGTGGGGGTACAGGTGCCGGCTGCCAGCTGGCACTTGTAGTTCCACAAGTGCCAAAGGGCAGGCATGCTGGCACCTCTAGTTCCACTGTAAAATACAATAGTTTTGAACTATTTCCAATTTTCCACCATTATTACCCCCGTAACCACCGCTCCAGTGATGCACAGAAGAGCCCCAGGCTTCAGACTAAGCCTGGGATGTCAGGAGAGGGGGGGTCCCTTCTTCTGGGGATCCCCACCTCCCCTCAGATCCCCAGGTTGGGCTGACAGATTGGGGTGTGAATGCTTTGGCTGGGGACATCCGGTGATAGGGTCCCCTAGCTGTGGCATTACAACCTGGTCGGTTTGGGTCTGGCGCTGGTTTTAAATATAGGGGGAACCCTACGCAATGTTTTCCCCACTATATTTAAAATCAGGACTGGACCTGCAACCAGGTGTTGGTTCCTAAATTACGGGGGAACTCTACCCGTTTTTTTCCCCGTAATTTGAGGAACTAGGACTGGTTGAGCAGCCCGGGACTGGTTATGCTTTGGGGGTGGGGGGACCATATGTAATATTTAGAAGAAATGTTAAACCTTCATTTTTTTACATGCAGAAACGTACATGGATCACACTAATCTGTGTATGTTTCTGGCAAACTCGCAGCTCACAGGCAGGTGAATTGATATCATGTTCTCAAGAAAGTTTAGAAACTCTCATCTTGGTCTTATCTTCACTAGTGAAAAAGTTACTCGAGTTTGGCCGATGGTGAAGTGAAGAGAGGGCCTCATTCAGAGCTGGATGCTATTTGCGCTCGCTCATTCAGAAAAAGGGGCCGGCTATTTAAATTGTCTGTTGACGCCTACGTCTGAGCGAGCGAAAGAAACATGCGCTCGCTATTTAGTAAAGACGCCCCCTGGCCGACCGCATCCTACGTCATCTCCGCTATTTATTTGATTAAACGAGTACATCGAAAGACATCTGCACTGCTCGCAGTGCTTGTGGTTGGATTTTCCTACCGCAATCATGCGAACAGTTCTACTGTTCCTATTTTCCTACCGCAATCATGTACTACTGTTCTCTCATGGTGTAACCCAGGCACATATACTACTGTTCTCTCCTGGTGTAACCCAGGCACATATACTACTGTTCTCTCCAGGTGTAACCCAGGCGCATATACTACTGTTCTCTCCTGGTGTAACCCAGGCACATATACTACTGTTCTCTCCTGGTGTAACCCAGGCGCATATACTACTGTTCTCTCCTGGTGTAACCCAGGCACATATACTACTGTTCTCTCCTGGTGTAAACCAAGCACATATACTACTGTTCTCTCCTGGTGTAACCCAGGCACATATACTACTGTTCTCTCCTGGTGTAACCCAGGCACAAATACTACTGTTCTCTCCTGGTGTAACCCAGGCACAAATACTACTGTTCTCTCCTGGTGTAACCCAGGCACATATACTACTGTTCTCTCCTGGTGTAACCCAGGCGCATATACTACTGTTCTCTCCTGGTGTAACCCAGGCACATATACTACTGTTCTCTCCTGGTGTAACCCAGGTACATATACTACTGTTCTCTCCTGGTGTAACCCAGGTACATATACTACTGTTCTCTCCTGGTGAACCCATGCACATATACTAATGTTCTCTCCTGGTGTAACCCAGGCACATATACTACTGTTCTCTACTGGTGTAACCCAGGTACACATACTACTGTTCTCTCCCTGTGTAACCCAGGTACATATACTACTGTTCTCTCCTGGTGTAACCCAGGCACATATACTACTGTTCTCTCCTGGTGTAACCCAGGCACATATACTACTGTTCTCTCCCTGTGTAACCCAGGTACATAAAATACTGTTCTCTCCTGGTGTAACCCATGCACATATACTAATGTTCTCTCCTGGTGTAACCCAGGCACATATACTACTGTTCTCTCCTGGTGTAACCCAGGTACATATACTAATGTTCTCTCCCTGTGTAACCCAGGTACATATACTACTGTTCTCTCCTGGTGTAACCCAGGCACATATACTACTGTTCTCTCCTGGTGTAACCCAGGCACATAAACTACTGTTCTCTCCTGGTGTAACCCAGGTACATATACTACTGTTCTCTCCCTGTGTAACCCATGCACATATACTACTGTTCTCTCCTGGTGTAACCCAAGCACATAAACTACTGTTCTCTCCTGGTGTAACCCAGGTACATATACTACTGTTCTCTCCTTGTGTAACCCAGGCACATATATTACTGTTCTCTCCTGGTGTAACCAAGACACATATACTACTGTTCTCTCCTGGTGTAACCCAGGCACATAAACTACTGTTCTCTCCTGGTGTAACCCAGGTGCATATACTACTGCTCTCTCCTGGTGTAACACAGGCACATATACTACTGTTCTCTCCTGGTGTAACCCAGGCACATATACTACTGTTCTCTCCTGGTGTAACCAAGACACATATACTACTGTTCTCTCCTCGTGTAACCCAGGCACATATACTACTGATCTCTCCTGGTGTAACCTAGGCACATAAACTACTGTTCTCTCCTGGTGTAACCCAGGTGCATATACTACTGTTCTCTCCTGGTGTAACCCAGGCACATATACTAATGTTCTCTCCTGGTGTAACCCAGGCACATATACTACTGTTCTCTCCTGGTGTAACTCAGGTACATATACTACTGTTCTCTCCCTGTGTAACCCAGGTACATATACTACTGTTCTCTCCTGGTGTAACCCAGGCACATATACTACTGTTCTCTCCTGGTGTAACCCAGGCACATAAACTACTGTTCTCTCCTGGTGTAACCCAGGTACATATACTACTGTTCTCTCCCTGTGTAACCCAGGTACATATACTACTGTTCTCTCCTGGTGTAACCCATGCACATATACTAATGTTCTCTCCTGGTGTAACCCAGGCACATATACTACTGTTCTCTCCCGGTGTAACCCAGGTACATATACTACTGTTCTCTCCCTGTGTAACCCAGGTACATATACTACTGTTCTCTCCTGGTGTAACCCAGGCACATATACTACTGTTCTCTCATGGTGTAACCCAGGTACATATACTACTGTTCTCTCCCTGTGTAACCCAAGCACATATACTACTGTTCTCTCCTGGTGTAACCCAAGCACATAAACTACTGTTCTCTCCTGGTGTAACCCAGGCACATATACTACTGTTCTCTCCTGGTGTAACCCAGGTACATATACTACTGTTCTCTCCTGGTGTAACCCAGGTACATATACTACTGTTCTCTCCTGGTGTAACCCATGCACATATACTAATGTTCTCTCCTGGTGTAACCAAGGCACATATACTACTGTTCTCTCCTGGTGTAACCCAGGTACATATACTACTGTTCTCTCCCTGTGTAACCCAGGTACATATACTACTGTTCTCTCCTGGTGTAACCCAGGCACATATATTACTGTTCTCTCCTGGTGTAACCCAGGCACATAAACTACTGTTCTCTCCTGGTGTAACCCAGGTACATATACTACTGTTCTCTCCCTGTGTAACCCAGGTACATATACTACTGTTCTCTCCTGGTGTAACCCAGGCACATATACTACTGTTCTCTCCTGGTGTAACCCAGGCACATAAACTACTGTTCTCTCCTGGTGTAACCCAGGTACATATACTACTGTTCTCTCCCTGTGTAACTCAGGCACATATACTACTGTTCTCTCCTGGTGTAACCCAAGCACATAAACTACTGTTCTCTCCTGGTGTAACCCAGGTACATATACTACTGTTCTCTCCTTGTGTAACCCAGTCACATATACTACTGTTCTCTCCTGGTGTAACCAAGACACATATACTACTGTTCTCTCCTCGTGTAACCCAGGCACATATACTACTGATCTCTCCTGGTGTAACCTAGGCACATAAACTACTGTTCTCTCCTGGTGTAACCCAGGTGCATATACTACTGCTCTCTCCTGGTGTAACACAGGCACATATACTACTGTTCTCTCCTGGTGTAACCCAGGCACATATACTACTGTTCTCTCCTGGTGTAACCAAGACACATATACTACTGTTCTCTCCTCGTGTAACCCAGGCACATATACTACTGATCTCTCCTGGTGTAACCCAGGCACATAAACTACTGTTCTCTCCTGGTGTAACCCAGGTGCATATACTACTGCTCTCTCCTGGTGTAACACAGGCACATATACTACTGTACTCTCCTGGTGTAACCCAGGCACATATACTACTGTTCTCTCCTGGTGTAACCCAGGTACATATACTACTGTTCTCTCCTTGTGTAACCCATGCACATATACTACTGTTCTCTCCTTGTGTAACCCATGCACATATACTAATGTTCTCTCCTGTTGTAAGCCTGGCACATATACTACTGTTCTCTCCTGGTGTAACCCAGGCACATATACTACTGTTCTCTCCTGGTGTAACCCAGGTACATATACTACTGTTCTGTCCTGGTGTAACCCATGCACATATACTAATGTTCTCTCCTGGTGTAACCCAGGCACATATACTACTGTTCTCTCCTGCTGTAACCCAAGCACATAAACTACTGTTCTCTCCTGGTGTAACCCATGTACATATACTACTGTTCTCTCCTTGTGTAACCCATGCACATATACTACTGTTCTCTCCTGGTGTAACCCAGGCACATATACTACTGTTCTCTCCTGGTGTAACCAAGACACATATACTACTGTTCTCTCCTGGTGTAACCCCGGCACATATACTACTGATCTCTCCTGGTGTAACCCAGGCACATAAACTACTGTTCTCTCCTGGTGTAACCCAGGCACATATACTACTGTTCTCTCCTGGTGTAACCAAGACACATATACTACTGTTCTCTCCTGGTGTAATCCAGGCACATATACTACTGTTCTATCCTGGTGTAACCCAGGCACATACACTACTGAGAGAGGGGGGCATGTGGAACTATAATACTTAGCATTCCACACTGCTAGGTGTTTCTCATACACACATTAATAGGCACAATTGCGCTGTTAACTATTCGCATCGTATGAAAACGCTGTTTATTAGCTTCATGCGCACGCATCTGCCCCAAGTTAACTAGCGTATTTACATCACACCCCGCATACTTACACATTACATATTCACATAAAAGGTTTAATAAGCTTTAAAGTATAAGATTTAAGTTTGTTCATTTAGCATAAATGCTGTGAAATAAAGATTATTTGGTAACTAAGGTTTTATACATGATAAGTAAGTCGTGTTTGGTATTGTACTGATGCGTACTCTTTCAACAGTATTTTGGTACCATCGGTGTGGAGATCGCAACATGCATTCTCAACTTATGGACCGCAGAGACTTCAAGCAACAAAATGTACATAATATGAACAACTGTTAGGATGTTGCATGAGGCAGGAAACCAGAGACCCCCAGTTGTTAGAGGCTGGGTTGTGTTTATTTGAATCAACCTGTTAAATGCCTTGTAACATATGCCCTCTCCTTTAGGACCAATGGTATTAGCAACAAACTTCTCTATTGTGTTGTTTATTTCTGGGGGGTTTAAATATGTGTGCTCTGACCCTGGGTTCCTAGTCTTTGTGCTGAATGCTGATTGACGTGGGGTTTCTTGCTGATGCCTAATATCTGGACCAGAGAGCGCTGCGTATGTATATTTGTACTTGGGTCTGTATAATCTCTTTGCTCTAAGATTATATGAGGATCATAGCGTGCAACTGCTGTACTTTTACTTGAATAATACTTTGTGTTTTGGAACCACATGTTCTAGGTCTGGAGTCTTTATTTACTGGATTACTGCGTACGCAAATTAGCGTCATCCTTAGAGGTTTATAGGAAGGATATTCGAAGGTATATCCAGGAGTATATAGAGGTTCAAAGGCAGTATTCTTACTGTTCTCTCCTGGTGTAACCCAGGCACATATACTACTGTTCTCTCCTGGCATAACCCAGGCACATATACTACTGTTCTCTCCTGGTGTAACCCAGGTGCATTTACTACTGTTCTCTCCTGGTGTAACCCAGGTACATATACTACTGTTCTCTCCTGGTGTAACCCAGGCACATATACTACTGTTCTCTCCTGGAGTAACCCAGGCGCATATATTACTGTTCTCTCCTGGTGTAACCCAGGCTCATATACTACTGTTCTCTCCTGGTGTAACCAAGGCACATATACTACTGTTCTCTCCTGGTGTAACCCAGGCACGTATACTACTGTTCTCTCCTGGTGTAATCGAGGCACATATACTATTGTTCTCTCCTGGTATAAACCAGACACATATACTACTGTTGTCTCCTGGTATAACCCAGGCGCATATACTACTGTTCTCTCCTGGTGAAACCCAGGCGCATATACTACTGTTCTCTCCTGGTGTAACCCAGGCGCATACACTACTGTTCTCTCCTGGTGTAACCCAGGCAGATATACTACTGTTATCTCCTGGTGTAACCCAGGCACATACACTACTGTTCTCTCCTGGTGTAACCGAGGCACATATACTATTGTTCTCTCCTGGTATAACCCAGGCACATATACTACTGTTCTCTCCTGGTGTAACCCAGGCGCATACACTACTGTTCTCTCCTGGTGTAACCCAGGCAGATATACTACTGTTCTCTCCTGGTGTAACCCAGGCACATACACTACTGTTCTCTCCTGGTGTAATCGAGGCACATATACTATTGTTCTCTCCTGGTATAAACCAGGAACATATACTACTGTTGTCTACTGGTATAACCCAGGCACAAATACTACTGTTCTCTCCTGGTGTAACCCAGGCACATATACTACTGTTCTCTCCTGGAGTAACCCAGGCGCATATATTACTGTTCTCTCCTGGTGTAACCCAGGCTCATATACTACTGTTCTCTCCTGGTGTAACCAAGGCACATATACTACTGTTCTCTCCTGGTGTAACCCAGGCACATATACTACTGTTCTCTCCTGGTGTAACCTAGGCACATACTCTACTGTTTTCTCCTGGTGTAACGCAGGCATATACACTACTGTTCTCTCCTGGTGTAACCCAGGCACATATACTACTGTTCTCTCCTGGTGTAACCGAGGCGCATATACTACTGTTCTCTCCTGGTGAAACCCAGGCGCATATACTACTGTTCTTTCCTGGTGTAACCCAGGCGCATACACTACTGTTCTCTCCTGGTGTAACCCAGGCAGATATACTACTGTTCTCTCCTGGTGTAACGCAGGCACATACACTACTGTTCTCTCCTGGTGTAACCGAGGCACATATACTATTGTTCTCTCCTTGTATAACCCAGGCACATATACTACTGTTGTCTCCTGGTATAACCCAGGCACAAATTCTACTGTTCTCTCCTGGTGTAACCCAGGCACATATACTACTGTTCTCTCCTGGAGTAACCCAGGCGCATATATTACTGATCTCTCCTGGTGTAACCCAGGCTCATATACTACTGTTCTCTCCTGGTGTAACCTAGGCACATATACTACTGTTCTCTCCTGGTGTAACCCAGGCACATATACTACTGTTCTCTCCTGGTGTAACCCAGGCACATACTCTACTGTTCTCTCCTGGTGTAACGCAGGCATATACACTACTGTTCTCTCCTGGTGTAACCCAGGCACATATACTACTGTTCTCTCCTGGTGTAACCGAGGCGCATATACTACTGTTCTCTCCTGGTGTAACCCAGGCGCATATACACTACAGTTCTCTCCTGGTGTAACCCAGGCGCATACACTACTGTTCTCTCCTGGTGTAAGCCAGGCAGATATACTACTGTTCTCTCCTGCTGTAACCCAGGCACATACACTACTGTTCTCTCCTGGTGTAACCGAGGCTCATATAGTATTGTTCTCTCCTGGTATAACCCAGGCACATATACTACTGTTGTCTCCTGGTATAACCCAGGCACAAATACTACTGTTCACTCCTGGTGTAACCCAGGCACATATACTACTGTTCTCTCCTAGTGTAACCCAGGCGCATATACAGTACTACTGTTCTCTCCTGGTGTAACCGAGGCGCATATACTACTGTTCTCTCCTGGTGTAACCAAGGCGCATATACTACTGTTCTCTCCTGGTGTAACCCAGGCACATATTCTACTGTTCTCTCCAGGCGTAACCGAGGCGCATATACTACTGTTCTGTCCTGGTGTAACCCAGGTGCATATACTACTGTTCTCTCCTGGTGTAACCCAGGCACATATACTACTGTTCTCTCCAGGTGTAATCGAGGCGCACACACTACTGTTCTCTCCTGGTGTAACCCAGGCACATATACTATTGTTCTCTCCTGGTGTAACTCAGGCACATATACTACTGTTCTCTCCTGGTGTAACCCAGGCACATATACTACTGTTCTCTCCTGGTGTAATCGAGGCGCACACACTACTGTTCTCTACTGGTATAACCCAGGCACATATACTACTGTTGTCTCCTGGTATAACCCAGACACATATACTTCTGTTCTCTCCTGGTGTAACCCAGGCACATATACTACTGTTCTCTCCTGGTGTAACCCAGGCACATATACTACTGTTCTCTCCTGGTGTAACCCAGACACATATACTACTGTTCTCTCCTGGTGTAACCCAGGCACATATACTACTGTTCTCTCCTGGTGTAACCCAGGCACATATACTACTGTTCTCTCCTGGTGTAACCCAGGCACATATACTACTGTTCTCTCCTGGTGTAACCCAGGCGCATATACTTCTGTTCTCTCCTAGTGTAACCCAGGCGCATATACAGTACTACTGTTCTCTCCTGGTGTAACCGAGGCGCATAAACTACTGTTCTCTCCTGGTGTAACTCAGGCACATATACTACTGTTCTCACCTGGTGTAACCCAGGCGCATATGCTACTGTTCTCTCCTGGTGTAACCCAGGCGCATATACTTCTGTTCTCTCCTAGTGTAACCCATGCGCATATACAGTACTACTGTTCTCTCCTGGTGTAACCCAGGCGCATATACAGTACTACTGTTCTCTCATGGTGTAACCCAGGCGCATATACTTCTGTTCTCTCCTGGTGTAACCCAGGCACATATACTACTGTTCTCTCCTGGTGTAACCCAGGCGCATATACTACTGTTCTCTCCTGGTGTAAACAAGGCGCATATACTTCTGTTCTCTCCTAGTGTAACCCAGGCGCATATACAGTACTACTGTTCTCTCCTGGTGTAACCGAGGCGCATAAACTACTGTTCTCTCCTGGTGTAACTCAGGCACATATACTACTGTTCTCTCCTGGTGTAACCCAGGCACATATAATACTGTTCTCTCCAGGTGTAACCCAGGCGCATATACTACTGTTCTCTCCTGGTGTAATCGAGGCGCATACACTACTGTTCTCTCCTGGTATAACCGAGGCGCATATACTACTGTTCTCTACTGGTGTAACCCAGGCTCATATACTACTGTTTTCTCCTGGTGTTACCCAGGCACATATAATACTGTTCTCTCCTGTGTAACCCAGGCACATATACTACCGTTCTCTCCTGGTGTAACCCAGGCGCATATACTACTGTTCTCTCCTGGTGTAATCGAGGCGCATACACTACTGTTCTCTCCTGGTATAACCGAGGCGCATATACTACTGTTCTCTCCTGGTGTAACCCAGGCACATACTACTGTTCTCTCCTGGTGTTACCCAGGCACATATACTACTGTTCTCTCCTGGAGTAACCCAGGCGCATATACTACTGTTCTCTCCTGGAATAACCCAGGTGCATATACTACTGTTCTCTCCTGGTGTAACCCAGGCACATACACTACTGTTCTCTTCTTGTGTAACCCAGGCACATATACTACTGTTCTCTCCTGGTGTAACCCAGGTACATATACTACTGTTCTCTCCTGGTGTAACCCAGGCAAATATACTATTGTTCTCTCCTGGTGTAACCCAAGCACATAAACTACTGTTCTCTCCTGGTGTAACCCAGGCGCATATACTACTGTTCTCTCCTGGTGTAACCCAGGTGCATATACTACTGTTCTCTCCTGGTGTAACCCAGGCACATATACTACTGTTCTCTCCTGCTGTAACCCTGGTGCATATACTACTGTTCTCTCCTGGAATAACCCAGGTGCATATACTACTGTTCTCTCCTGGTGTAACCCAGGCACATACACTACTGTTCTCTTCTTGTGTAACCCAGGCACATATACTACTGTTCTCTCCTGGTGTAACCCAGGTACATATACTACTGTTCTCTCCTGGTGTAACCCAGGCAAATATACTATTGTTCTCTCCTGGTGTAACCCAAGCACATAAACTACTGTTCTCTCCTGGTGTAACCCAGGCGCATATACTACTGTTCTCTCCTGGTGTAACCCAGGTGCATATACTACTGTTCTCTCCTGGTGTAACCCAGGCACATATACTACTGTTCTCTCCTGCTGTAACCCTGGTGCATATACTACTGTTCTCTCCTGGTGTAACCCAGGCGCATATACTACTGTTCTCTCCTGGTGTAACCCAGGCACATATACTACTGTTTTCTCCTGGAATAACCCAGGTGCATATACTATTGTTCTCTCCTGGTGTAACCCAGGCACATAAACTACTGTTCTCTCCTGGTGTAACCCAGGCACATAAACTACTGTTCTCTCCTGTTGTAACCCAGGCACATATACTACTGTTCTCTCCAGGTGTAACCCAGGCGCATTTACTACTGTTCTCTCCTGGTGTAACCCAGGTGCATATACTACAGTTCTCTCCTGGTGTAACCCAGGCACATATAAAATGCCCTTGCTGAGTTTAATGCATTTAGTATAGGTTGTAGGCCGCCGTTCTCAATCCCGACGCCTATGTTAATCCCGACGCTGGAACGCCGAGGACACCGGACCGATCGTCCTCTCTGCCGGGTAAGTATACACTGGGGATGGGGGGGCTAGGTTTAGGGACCTCGCGGAGAAAAAGGGTTAGGCACCCCCCTGGGGAATTTTAGGGTTATGGTAGGGGAAGGGGGGTAGAGTTATTTACTAGGTGGGGAGGTTAGGGTTAGACACCCCCAGGGAGGGTTAGGTTTAGGGTGGGGGGGAGGGGGGCGGTTAGGTTTTGGCACCCATGGTGGGGAGGTTAGTGTTAGGCACTAGTTGGGGGAGGTAAGGGTTAGGCACTAGGGGGGAGGATAGTGTTAGGCACTCCTAGGGGAGGGTTAGGAGAGGAGAGGGTTAGCATACTTACCCCCGGGCATCGGGATATTCACCTGTCGGCCTGTCACTTTCTCTTTAGCCTCCAGTATTTCAATCCCACTTCATTTAGTATATATGACCAGCTCTGCATGCTTAGCAAGATGTATTTTGTTCTATTGACCATGTTGCATGAAGCCTGTAAAAACACGAAAAGATATTGAAATATACAAAAAAACAAAAAAAGCAAACAAAAGAAAAAATAGACACAGACATTGATGTAGGAGTTAGATCTGTCTGGCTGTGTGCATGCTTCTATGGTGTCTGTGCATCGCTGCCCCCTCAGCTCTGAAGAGGTTACACACGAGCCGCTCACCCATCTCTACATATACTGTGCTAATGAAGCCAGCTGTTCCAGGGAGACAAAGAGAGAGTGGGGACTGGGAGATTAGTGCTGGAATAATATGAATTGCTTTGCAGCTTTGAACGCTGTTTGCAGCCATATTTTTCCACAGCTCTGAGCATTTCCCCCACTGCCAAGACTACAAATCAGACCTTTAGGTTGTGGAATTAGAAGCTGCTAATTGCCCTCTTCATCTCACTGAAATGCGCAATTTGCTTACTTGAAAGTGCAATTTATAGGCCTGTGCCTTTTGCCTGCGGCACGCAGGCTGTAAGCTGGGAAATCACACACTCGCCTGTGAATGTTCCACATCTGTAATTGGTTGTGGATTGAGTTGTCCACTCCTGTGACATTTACTAATGAAAGTGCCTCCTAGGGACAGACCTATATTATCAGGTGGCGGTAATCTCGTAGCACTTTCATCTCGGCTATTTTTATCCTATTCAAATCCGCTATAAATATAACACACAGAACACTCAGCAGAGGTGAGAATACAGAACTGACTACGGGCAAATTCCTCCGATCCCCTCCACTGAAATTAAAGAGTTATAAACAAGCACAAGAACGGATTAGTGCAGCAACTGACACGACTTAAAGGGTCATTACTGAATATGACTGATGTCGCTGGCCGAGCTCGTCTAATAATAGAGAACTGGAACAGTATGATTTGTTCAATTCAAGCAGCTGACAGACAAGAGCAGTATTCTGATACATCTATCCTTAGGTGACACTGATCTGTTCTTGGTTATTTATTGATTATAGATTGGATTAGCAGGAAAGGCAACGTGGGAACTCCTGTTTATATATACAGGACCTGATTAGGGTTAGGCACCTGGGGGAGAGTTAGGCACTAGAGGGAGGGTTAGGCACCTGGGGAGAGAGTTAGGCACTAGAGAGAGGGTTAGGCACCTGGGGGGAGAGCTAGGCACTAGAGGGAGGGTAGGCACCTGGGGGAGAGTTAGGCACTAGAGGGAGGGAAGGCACCTGGGGGAGAGTTAGGCACTAGAGAGAGGGTTAGGCACCTGGGGGGAGAGTACGGCACTAGAGGGAGGGTTAGGGTTAGGCACCTGGGGGGAGAGTAAGGCACTAGAGGGAGGGGTAGGGTTAGGCACCTGGGGGGAGAGTTAGACACTAGAGGGAGGGTTAGGCACCTGGGGGAGAGTTAGGCACTAGAGGTAGGGTTAGGCACTAGAGGGAGGGTTAGGGTTAGGCACCTGGGGGGAGAGTTAGACACTAGAGGGAGGGTTAGGCACCTGGGGGAGAGTTAGGCACTAGAGGTAGGGTTAGGCACTAGAGGGAGGGTTAGGGTTAGGCACCTGGGGGGAGAGTTAGACACTAGAGGGAGGGTTAGCGTTAGGCACCAGGGGGAGAGTTAGGCACTAGAGGGAGGATTAGCGTTAGGCACCTGGGTGAGAGTTAGGCACTAGAGGGAGGGTTAGCGTTAGGCACCTGGGGGAGAATTAGGGACTAGAGGGAGGGTTAGGCACCTGGTGGGAGAGTTAGGCACAAGAGGGAGGGTTTTGCACTAGAGGGAGGGTTAAGGTTAGGCACCTGGGGGGAGAGTTAGACACTAGAGGGAGGGTTAGCGTTAGGCACCTGGGGGAGAGTTAGGCACTAGAGGGAGGGTTAGTGTTAGGCACCTGGAGAAAAGTTAGGCACTAGAGGGAGGGTTAGCGTTAGGCACCTGGGGGAGAGTTAGGCACTAGAGGGAGGGTTAGCGTTAAGCACCAGGGGGAGAGTTAGGCACTAGAGGGAGGGTTAGCGTTAGGCACCTGGGGGAGAGTTAGGCACTAGAGGGAGGGTTAGGCACCTGGGGGAGAGTTAGGCACTAGAGGGAGGGTTAGCGTTAAGCACCAGGGGAAGAGTTAGGCACTAGAGGGAGGGTTAGCGTTAGGCACCTGGGGGAGAGTTAGGCACTAGAGGGAGGGTTAGGCACCTGGGGGGAGAGTTAGGCACTAGAGGGAGGGTTATGCACTAGAGGGAGGGTTAAGCTTAGGCACCTGGGGGGAGAGTTAGACACTAGAGGGAGGGTTAGCATTTGGCACCTGGGGGAGAGTTAGGCACTAGAGGGAGGGTAGGCACCTGGGGGGAGAGTTAGACACTAGATGGAGAGTTAGGCATCTGGAGGGAGAGTTAGGCATTAGAGGGAGGGTTAGGCACCTGGGGGAAAGTTAGGCACTAGAGGGAGGGTTAGGCACCTGGGAGAGAGTTACGCACTAGAGAGAGGGTTAGGCACCTGGGGGAGAGTTAGGCACTAGAGGGAGGGTTAGGGTTAGGCACCTGGGGAGAGAGTAAGGCACTAGAGGGAGGGTTAGGGTTAGGCAACTGGGGGGAGTGTTAGACACTAGAGGGAGGGTTAGGCACCTGGGGGAGAGTTAGGCACTAGAGGTAGGGTTAGGCACTAGAGGGAGGGTTAGGGTTAGGCACCTGGGGGGAGAGTTAGACAGTAGAGGGAGGGTTAGTGTTAGGCACCTGGAGGAGAGTTAGGGACTAGAGGGAGGGTTAGCGTTAGGCACCTGGGGGAGAGTTAGGCACTAGAGGGAGGGTTAGCGTTAGGCACCTGGGGGAGAGTTAGGCACTAGAGGGAGGATTAGCGTTAGGCACCTGGGGGAGAGTTAGGCACTAGAGGGAGGGTTAGGCACCTGGGGGGAGAGTTAGGCACTAGAGGGAGGGTTATGCACTAGAGGGAGGGTTAAGGTTAGGCACCTGGGGGAAGAGTTAGACAGTAGAGGGAGGGTTAGCATTAGGCACCTGGGGAGAGTTAGGCACTAGAGGGAGGGTTAGCATTAGGCACCTGGAGGAGAGTTAGGCACTAGAGGGAGGGTTAGCGTTATGCACCTGGGGGAGAGTTAGGCACTAGAGGGAGGGTTAGCGTTAGGCAATTGGGGGAGAGTTGGGCACTAGAGGGAGGGTAGGCACCAGGGGGAGAGTTAGGCACTAGAGGGAGGGTTAGCATTAGGCACCTGAGGGAGAGTTAGGCACTAGAGGGAGGGTTAGGCACATGGGGGGAGAGTTAGGCACTAGAGGGAGGGTTATGCACTAGAGGGAGGGTTAAGGTAAGGCACCTGGGGGGAGAGTTAGACACTAAAGGGAGGGTTAGCGTTAGGCACCTGGGGGAGAGTTAGGCACTAGAGGGAGTGTTAGCGTTAGGCAACTGGAGAAGAGTTAGGCACTAGAGGAAGGTTTAGCGTTAGGCACCTGGGGGAGAGTTAGGCACTAGAGGGAGGGTTAGCGTTAGGCAATTGGGGGAGAGTTAGGCACTAGAGGGAGGGTAGGCACCTGGGGGGAGAGTTAGGCACTAGAGGGAGGGTTAGTGTTATGCACCTGGGGAGAGTTAGGCACTAGAGGGAGGGTTAGTGTTATGCACCTGGGGAGAGTTAGGCACTAGAGGGAGGGTTAGGCACCTGGGGGGAGAGTTAGGCACTAGAGGGAGGGTTATGCACTACAGGGAGGGTTAAGGTTAGGCACCTGGGGGGAGAGTTAGGTACTAGAGGGAGGGTTAGCGTTAGGCACCTGGGGGAGAGTTTGGCACTAGAGGGAGGGTTAGGGTTAGGAACCTTTGGGAGGTTAAGGCACTATGGGGAGGGTTAGGTTTAGTGTTAGGATAAGGGTTAAATTACAAATAATTGTGTCGACCAATTTTGTGTCGACCATTGGTGTGTTGGCCATTTGATACCATCAACCTTTTAACCCTGCGCACTTTTTTGCACTGTCTCGGTCAACCTTTCCCTGTCTACCCTATTGTCCATTTGGTGTTGACCTATTTTTTGTCGACCTTCTTACTGTTGATCATTTATACCACACCTGCTTCTTTTGCTGGCTGGCTTGTTTTAAAGAGAGCAAATTACGCCTGCCATTTTGGGCACAATTGCAGGGTTAGGCACCTAGGGGGAGAGCTAGGCACTAGAGGGAGGGTAGGCATCTGGGGGGAGAGTTAGGCACTAGAGGGAGTGTTGTTTAGGCACCTGGGGGGAGAGCTAGGCACTAGAGGGAGGGTAGGCTTCTGGCGGGAGAGTTAGGCACTAGAGGGAGGGTTAGGCACCTGGGGGAAAGTTAGGCACTAGAGTTAGGATTATGCACTAGCGGGAGGGTTAGGGTTAGGCACCTGGGGGGAGAGTTACACAATAGAGGGTGGGTTATGCACCAGGGGGAGAGTTAAGCGCTAAAGGGAGGGTTCGGGTTAGGCACCTGGGGGGAGAGCTAGGCACTAGAGGGAGGGTTAGGGTTAGGCACCTGGGGGGAGTGCTAGGCACTAGAGGGAGGGTAGGCATCTGGGGGGAGAATTAGGCACTAGAGGGAGGGTTAGGCACCTGGGGGAAAGTTAGGCATTAGAGGGAGGGTTAGGCACCTGGGGGAGAGTTAGGCACTAGAGGGATGATTATGCACTAGAGGGAGGGTTAGGGTTAGGCACCTGGGGGGAGAGTTAGACACTAGAGGGAGGGTTAGGCACCTGGGGGGAGAGTTAAGCACTAGAGGGAGGGTTAGCGTTAGGCACCTGGGGGAGAGTTAGGCACTAGAAAGGAGGGTTAGCGTTAGGCATCTGGGGGAGAGTTAGGCACTAGAGGGAGGGTTAGCGTTAGGCATCTGGGGGAGAGTTAGGCACTAGAGGGAGGGTTAGCGTTAGGCACCTGGGGGAGAATTAGGCACTAGAGGGAGGGTTAGGCACCTGGGCGGAGAGTTAGGCACTACAGGGAGGTTTAGGGTTAGGAACCATTGGGAGGTTAAGGCACTACGGGGAGGGTTAGGTTTAGTGTTAGGAATAGGGTTAAATTACAAAAAATTGTGTTGACCATTTTTGTGTCGAGCATTGGTGTGTTGGCCATTTGATTCCATCAACCTTTTAACCCTGCGCACTTTTTTGCACTGTCTCAGTCAACCTTTCCCTGTCTACCCTATTGTCGACCATTTGGTGTTGACAAATTTTCTGTCGACCTTCTTACTGTCGATCATTTATGCCACACGCGCTGCTTTTGCTGGCTGGCTTGTTTTAAAGAGAGCAAATTACGCCTGCCATTTGGGGCACAATTGCAGCCAAATCCCAGAATGCATTACATATACATTTGCTCCAGATAAAATTGACGTTGACACTACAAATGAAGTTCGGAGAATGAAGCCTGGAATATATACTGTGTATTGTACATATATACTGTATATATATATATATATATATATATATAGCAACATCATTTACTTGTCTCATCTCTAAACCCAACAGCAGGAATTAGCGGAGAGCAGAGGTGAAGCCGCGTTTGGCTCACAGGGGAAATTACTGGGCAGCGAGAGTCTGAGATTTCCAGTCTTTTCATTCAGCTTCTGTGCTGAATGTTACGGCTGGTGATGGGTTCACTTTCAGCTCCACAAAAGTGTCAGCAGAGTCAGCTACCAGCAAACAAGATATGGCCCGAGGAGCCATGTCGTCAGCTATAGGCCGAGGAGTCTAGCAATAAGGAGAGTAGCAATATAGGGTTATCTTGTTGTAAGTGACCTTGGATGCGTCCTCATGGTTCCTTGCTATGCATTAATGAAGTAATGTGACACCTGAGACAGGTTCACCGGCAGAGGACTAATGGGGAGATAACATCTTCCATTCCTAACGGGGGATATGTAACTTTCCGCAAAGTGCTTTACAAGTTGTGTATTCTGCAGCTTTTTGTACGTTAATGGAAACCGTGCTTAGATAGGAGCAAAGTTGTGACAGAATTTTATGCAAATCGAATTCCATAGCAGAAAGTTCCCGATATACAGTATTAAGGGGTCTGACTCTGAGACAGAAAGGTGTCACATGTAGCGTTTTTTGTTCTTGCATACTGCGCACGTGTCGCGGGCTGCATGCTGATTTCTGCAAATTAACGTGTATTTCAGAGTTGAACGCATCTGAGCCGTTTCACCGTGGCCGCTAAATGGGCGATTGTGGGTGGCTACTTGGCACCAGCAGTGCAGATGCTTTTTTGGGGGGGGAGTGTTGGTGCATGTAGGGCAGAGTTACTTGCGGATGGAAGAGTGGGGAAGGGTGAACGCCTGAGTCAATGAGTTTGACTGCGCTTGTATTCGCTTCGCAATCTGTTCACAATGGACGTCTAGACGCGTTATGTACAATATTTTCAATTTCCACTTTATCTTCACTGTTCCTTGGAACTGCAATCTGCCTTGAGGGCCCGATTCAAAACGGATCGCAATTGCGCACAGAATGCAGCAGCAAAGTTATACTAATGCCTGGCAAAGCTCAGCTGGCACAATGACGCCCACTACTGCTTTCTCATATACGTCTACTGTCGCCCTTCTGCGTAAACATCGGTACCATTGACGCACATCGGCCAGTCATGCAGCATTTGCAGCAGGTCTGACCAGCCGCAGACACTGGAAGTCTCCTCGCACGCAGAGAGCTCTCATGCTGCGTGTGCAATCGCAGTGACTAATGTGTGCACGCCCAAGCAACGGCGCTCAAACGGACAGGCACGCCTGCGTTCTTGTGACCACTCCCCCGACACGCTGACAGCCTGTCACTCACTCTGTGATTGATTCCTCTGTGCGTCCGTAGTCACACTGCGATTGCAGCGCACGTGCAGTGCGGCATATACACATACACATGCACAATGGCATACGATCGCTTGACCTGCACCCGTAGTTGAACTTGTGATCGGTACTGAATTGGGCCTTGTGTTTGTAACCTCCAGATTTTAGCAGCTGATGGCAAGGGTGTTAATTAATTCTGCTGTGTGGGGAAGTCTATTCTCAAACACCCCCCACACAGGACATGTCTTGAAGATTTTATTAAATACGCAAAGTTGTAGTAAGGACAATCTGTAGTGTAGCACATTCTCCCTCATCCTAGTACCTTTTTGACTAATAGTTGTCACCGGCTACCAGTGACGTGCGGTCAGGTGAGGCAGAGCCTATCCTGTCACACTTAATGTAGGTATACTCCAAAGTTTTCATAAATATCTTCTTTGTATTATTCTAATAATTTTTATAGTCAAAACTCCGGAGTAAAACCTGTATGGCAAGTGAGGCACTGCCTCTCCTGTCTACTTTTTCTGCACATCACTGATCAAAACTCACCAAATTACCAGCACTGTATACTGCTGCACCTTTGTATAATGCCCACATATGTATGTGTAAATCTGGCGCTGATACTAGCCAGTGCCACCCCAGCCATTTACCTCATCGCACGTCACTGCCAGCTACAGTACATCGAACTTTTAACTGCGATCCAGCAATGCAATGCCTGCTACAGTAGTAAAGCATTTTATTGCATTATTAGTTCTGCATCCCTCTGGCTCGCATGCATGTGATATACTTTGATAGCACATTATAGTTGAACACATATAACACATATAATGTGATAGGACAATGTAGCATATTATTATTAGGCAGTATGTCATGAGCAAATTGTGCAGGATACAGATGCTGACTAAGCATGGCTTATGAAAACTGCTAGAACACGGGGCCTGATTCAGAGCCGTTTGCTCTGACAGAGCGCTCGCACTGAATCAGGGCCAGGCTTTTTTTTTTTTAGAACGGCCTCCTGGCCGCTCGCATAGCTGTAGACCATTGCGACCATCGGGCTTGCGACGAGACCCTTGTGGTAGGGTCTCGTTCATCGCAATCCCCAGCGAGATTTCGGCTCTAACAGAGCCGGAAGCTCTCCACTGACATCACTTTTGATGTCAGTGGGGCCTCCCCCAAATGGCAGGCGTTCCCATGGGAACGCCTCCGTTTGGGCAGCCACCCCCCCTGGCCCGCCCACCAAAGGGGGCGAGCTGTCACTCAAAATTGACAGCTCAACCGCTTTGCTATGAGACCCGGAGTGATGGAGTGCCCGTCGCTAGCCGGGCCTCGCGCATGCGCATGACGGAGCCAGCTCCGTCGTGTGCATGTGCTGTTGGCCACCATTGACCCGGTTGCGAGCACTGAGCGCTTGCGAGCGGGTCTGAATCAGGGCCACAGTACATTCAGGCTCTTTATCTCTCGTTCCCCTTTCTTAAATCTGAGCTGGAAGCATAATTTCTTGCCATTTGCAAGTCTGCGACTTTATGCAAATGCAGCTACAAAGCCCTTCCTTGGTGTACATGCCTGCGTCCGAATGTGCAAAGACCGAACAGCCCACTGTCAGCGTCCGTAGACACTGAAATACTGCCGGGTGCATCTTTAGGCTCATCATTGAACAGGGCCAGCAACAGAGATCTTGTGGTCCAGCACCTTTTTGGGGCCTCCTATCCCTTCCCAGTAGGTACATCCAGGTCGGCCATTGGCTCACCCCGAACTGATTCTCTTAGCCTTGTCCCCTGTGTCTCTCCAGCCTCATCCTCGCATATGTTGCACCATCCTCAACTATCATATCTCCAGCCTCATCCTCGCATATGTTGCACCATCCTCAACTCTCATATCTCCAGCCTCATCCTTACCTGTGTCACTCCAGCATCATCACTCTCTTACCAGCTTCATCCCCCTATCTCTCTCCAGCCTCATTCTGGTTTCTCTCCATCTCCAGCCATCCACTCATCTCCCTTGTGTCTCTCAGCATAATTTCCCCCACCCGTGTCTCTCAGCTTCATTTCCCACCCATCTCTCAGCCTTATTCCCTACCTCCCTATCAGCATCATCCCCCTGTGTCTCTCAGCTTCATCCCCCCACCCTGTGTCTTCCAGCCTCATCAGCTCTACTGTGTCTCTCAGCCTCATTCCCCACCCTGTGTCTCAGCTTTATTCCTAGCCCTTGTGTCTCTCAGTCTCACCCCAGCAACTGTGTTTCTCAGCCTCACCCCAGAAACCAGTATGCAAGTACACCTGCCAATGGTAGATGTTCACGGATCCGGTTTTATTTGAAGATGTTTTAAATGTTTTTATAAATTGGATTTACTACACTATGAGAAGAAATATCTCTTTTGTTTGGGGCCATCAATTCTGTGCATTTTGTACGGGACTGTCTTTTTGAACTATTTAATTAAGCAGAGGTAGTGCTTTACCACATTGTTGTTTTTTTTGTACCAGATGAAGGTCCAGGCTCTCATCCTAGGGTGAAGTCAAAGATCCTATGAGGATCTCCCTGGGAAGGTGCCTACTGTTGTACATGTTCTGTTATATACTGTACCAGATGAAGGTCCAGGCTCTCATCCTAGGGTGAGGTCAGAGGTCTTATGAGAATCTCCCTGAGAAGGTGCCTACTGTTGTACATGTTCTGTTATATACTGTACCAGATGAAGGTCCTGGCTCTCATCCTAGGGTGAGGTCAGAGGTCCTATGAAGATCTCCCTGAGAAGGTGCCTACTGTTGTACATGTTCTGTTATATACTGTACCAGATGAAGGTCCAGGCTCTCATCCTAGGGTGAGGTCAGAGGTCCTATGAGGATCTCCCTGAGGAGGTGCCTACTGTTGTACATGTTCTGTTATATATTGTACCAGATAAAGGTCCAGGCTCTCATCATGGGGTGAGATCAGAGGTCTTATGAGGATCTCCCTGAGAAGGTGTCTACTGTTGTACATGTTCTATTATATACTGTACCAGATAAAGGTCCAGGATCTCATCATGGGGTGAGGTCTGAGGTCTTTTGAGGATCTCCCTGAGAAGGTGCCTACTGTTGTACATGTTCTGTTATATACTGTACCAGATGAAGGTCAGGGCTCTCATCATGGGGTGAGGTCAGAGGTCTTATGAGGATCTCCCTGAGAAGGTGCCTACTGTTGTACATGTTCTGATATATACTGTACCAGATGAAGGTCTGGAGTCTTATCCTGGGGTGAGGCCAGAGGTCCTATGAGTGTCAGCCTGAGAAGCTACCTACTGGTGTAGTTGTCCTGTTATATATATATATATATATATATATATATTGTGATAGGATCACTGGTAAAGTGGTCTGTGGCAGGTACATTTATCCCAGATTCCTGTCTTTTGTGTTTTAAACCCCCAGGAGAAAGTCTGCAGTGTAGCAGGCTTGAGTTTCGGCTTTTTGAAAAGCCGGTTTGGGACCTGGGGGTTGTGGGTGAGAGGAGAGGGAGGGCTCCACCCACGGCCACTCCAGGTTTTGGTTCTCACAGCCTGGTAACAGGCTTGTTAGTTTTCCACCTGAGAGTGGCCAATATAAGCCTAGTGTGTTTAGGGCTGAGTGTCTCACCTGGGAGAGCAGGCAGGGAGTTTGCTCAGAGACACTTGAAAAACCTGTTTGTGAGTACTGTGCTGTGCTTTGTTGCTGGTGAGGGCATTAGGCCCTGCCAGGTTCTGGTAGTGAGGGAACTACCTGTGAAGTTAGTGCCCCGACAGGGCTAGGATTTATATTTATGTTTTCTTTATATTTCTGTCATTGTACAATAAAGAATGGCGCCGACCAGCTTGTACTTGCATCAAGACTGGTGTGCTGCTTCCCTGCTGCTGTGTGTGTGTGTAAGGAAGGAGTCCTCTACCCAGGAGAGGGACCCCCTAACCTAACTGTGTCACAATTTGGTGGAGAATGCAGGCAACCCCACACACTGAAGTTGCAGCGAGAGGAAAACTTTCCGTTTAAAAATTAAAGGGACAGACACCCAATGTGAGTGTGGAAATAACACTGTGTCCTTGGAGTCCCATAGAGGAGGCGTCAGCCAATGCTCAGAGAGGCAAGGTTCAGCTTCCAACCTACACCCCAGGACAAAATGGAGGACATTATTAAGGCCTTGCTTCAAGCTACAGCAGCTCAGCAGGAGACAAACAAACTTCAGCAGGAGACTAACAGACTTCAACAGGTCGCCATTGAGGAAACCCGCCAGGCCTTAGCGGAAAACAGCCAGGCCATAAAAGAGGTGGTACAACACCTGGTCGCCCGGCCCAGAGATGTTAATACTGGTCCTCCCACCACCACTCACTCCGTACGAGCCAGTCACTTCCTCCAAAAGATGACTTCAGGCGATGATGTGGAGGCCTATCTCGCTGCATTTGAAAGAACGGCCGAGAGGGAGAGTTGGCCCAAGGAGCAGTGGGCAAGTCTGGTGGCACCTTTTTTGTCTGGGGAGCCACAAAAAGCATATTTCGACTTATGCCTGGCTGATGCCAAGGACTATAAAAAACTAAAACAGGAGATCCTAACTCGCTTGGGAGTCACCACCTTTGTTCGTGCCCAACGGGTCCACCGCTGGGAGTTCCATATGGACAAGCCTCCACGTTCACAGATGCATGACCTCGTCCATCTGTCCTCAAAATGGCTACAGCCCGAGACGCTGACGGGACCACAGATCGTGGAAAGGGTCGTGATGGACCGGTACCTGCGATCATTACCTGTGACTCTGCGCAAGTGGGTGAGCCATGCAGACCCTAAGTCCGCGGACCAGTTGGTCGAGCTGGTGGAGAGGTACGTGGCGGCTGAGGAGCTGATGAGTATGCCCCACCGAGCCCCGATGGTGCACCGGCGAACTCCCACAGACACTGGTAAGACTGTTCCAGGGGAGAAGGATGCTGGGCGGTGGAATGTACCTAAGACTGAGGGTGTAGAACCTGGAGACAGGCCTGCCAGGCCGGGAAGGTTCTTGCCCTGTAAATGACTAGACATTAATATGACTCAGTGTTTCCGATGTGGTGGCTTCGGCCATATTGCCGCTAATTGTGCACTTACAACTGAACCTATGCAATGTGATACTGCTCATGTCTACCGCAGGGGGTCTTTATTTGCACAGATAGCCTGTACGGTTGACCGGCAGGCTGTGACTGATAAGCACATGTGTGTACTCACTGTAGATGGCAACCGAGTAGAGGCACTGTTAGACTCTGGTAGCTTGGTGACACTTATAAAAGCTGAGCTGGTGAACCCCTTGCGGCGTGAGGGGAAAACTGTTGGTGTGACCTGCATACATGGGGATACTCGATATTATGTTACTGCCGAGGTGAACATCGAGACACCATGTGGTTCTGCTATAGTTTCTGTAGGTTTGGTACATGGTCTGATGTACGATGCAATATTGGGGAGAGACTTTGCTCACTTCTGGAAGTTGTGGGAAAGCCGTTTTGTTCCAGAGGTGAACAACCCCGATCCATTTGAGAAGGTTGTCGATGTAGTGGAGGAGGGAGTTTCTTCTGAGTCAGAGTTATTCCCTTTTTCTACTATGATTGGCGAACTAGAGAATGCGGAGCGTGACGGTGGCCCGCCAACTGATGTGCCTCCCATTGAGGTGGGAAGTGTTGTTGGGCCAGGTGATCGTCTGCCTGATTTAGAGGTCAGAAGAGAGGTCTTTGCCGTGGAGCAGTTGAATGACCCTACTTTGGTAAAAGCCAGGGAGAATGTAAAAGTAGTTGATGGTAAACCCGTAGACCCTGATAGTCCTTTGTCCTATCCCCACATGGCAATGTGGCAGGATTTGTTATATCAGGTGACTAAGAAGGGGGAAGATGTTGTGGAACAACTAATAGTTCCCAAAGCCTACAGAAGAACAGTGTTGGATCTGGCCCATGGTCAGATAACAGCAGGCCATCTAGGGGTAGAGAAAACCACTGAGCGAATAATGCAGAGGTTTTTCTGGCCCGGGCTTCATAAAGAGGTATCTGACTTTTGGGCATCCTGCCCTGAGTGTCAGTATCATGCTCCCAGGCCACATTTTAAGGGTCCACTAGTTCCATTGCCTATCATAGAGGTGCCGTTTGAAAGAATAGCGATGGATTTGGTTGGACCCTTAATGAAGTCTGCCAGGGGACACCAGTATATTCTGGTCATAATGGATTACGCTACCAGGTACCCGGAAGCGATCCCGTTGCGCAATACGTCAACCAAGACCATTGCCAGAGAGCTAGTTCATGTCTTTAGCAGGCTGGGTATACCTAAGGAGATACTAACTGACCAGGGTACACCGTTTATGTCCAAAGTCATGAAAGAGTTATGCCGCCTGTTCAAAATCGAACAGTTAAGAACTTCGGTTTATCACCCCCAAACCGATGGGCTGGCCGAGAGGTTTAACAAGACGTTAAAACACATGCTTAGGAAAGTGGTCGACAAGGATGGTAGGGATTGGGACTACTTATTGCTGTATTTATTGTTGGCCATAAGAGAAGTTCCCCAGTCCTCCACCGGGTTTTCACCCTTCGACTTGTTGTATGGGAGACACCCAAGGGGGTTACTAGACATTGCCAAAGAGACATGGGAGGGGCAGTCTAGTCCTTACAAAACGGTGATTGAGTATGTTTCTCAAATGCAGGAGAGAATTGCTGCGGTAGTGCCGATAGTGAGAGAGCACCTGGAACAGGCTCAACAGGCACAGCAGAGAGTATACAACCGCAATGCTCGGTTACGCAGCTTTGCTCCTGGGGACAGAGTGGTAGTATTGGTTCCCACTGTGGAAAATAAACTTTTGGCTAAATGGCAAGGGCCTTTGAAATCTTAGAAAGAGTGGGGCAGGTCAATTACAAAGTTTACCAGCCTGGGAAAAGAAAGCTGGAACAGATATACCATATAAATCTGTTAAAGCCCTGGAAAGATAGAACGATACTTTCAGCCGTCCGAGACCCTCCAGTAAGTCCAGGGCCCTTAGTTCCCGAAGTGACAGTGGCAAAAACCCTGTCGGCAATTCAACAACAAGAGGTCAAGGAGTTTCTGATTAGAAATAGGGTGCTGTTCTCTGACGTACCTGGGAAAACCTCGGTCAATAACCATGACATCATCACTGACCCAGGGGTTAAAGTTAATCTAAAGCCCTATAGGTTACCAGAAGCACAAAGAGAATCGGTGTCGAAAGAAATTAAAAATATGCTAGAGTTAGGGGTTATTGAAGAATCACATAGTGAATGGTCAAGTCCCATTGTGTTGATTCCAAAGCCCGACGGGAGTGTGCGTTTCTGCAATGACTTCCGAAAGTTGAGCAGTGTTTCAAAATTCGATGCCTAACCGATGCCAAGAGTGGATGAACTGATTGAGAGACTAGGGACGGCAAGGTATTTAACCACTCTTGACCTAACCAAAGGGTATTGGCAAGTACCGTTAACCGAGACCGCCAAACAAAAGACAGCTTTTTTAGCGCCAGAGGGCTTGTTTCAGTACAAGATGTTGCCCTTCGGGCTACATGGGGCACCTGCTACCTTCCAAAGAATGATTGACAGGATTCTAAGGCCCCATAGACGGTATGCGGCTGCTTATCTGGATGACGTGGTCATTCATAGTCCTGATTGGCAGTCTCACTTACCCAGGGTACAAGCAGTGTTGGACTCCATCTATAAGGCAGGTTTGACAGCCAACCCAAAAAAGTGTTGTCTAGGCATGGAGGAAGTAAAATATCTGGGATACACCATTGGCAGAGGCCTGATAAAGCCTCAGCTCAATAAAGTTGATGCCATACAAAACTGGCCATGGCCTCTGAATAAGAAGCAGGTGAGAGCCTTCTTGGGAATTACGGGGTACTACAGGAGGTTTATACCCAACTTTGCCACCATGGCAGTCCCACTGACTGACCTGACCAAAGGCAAACAAAAAGTCATGGTAGAATGGAGTCCTGAGGCAGAGAAAGCTTTTCAGGAGTTGAAAGTAGCTTTGTGTTCCCAACCAGTCCTGATGACTCCTAATTTTGAAAGGGAATTCATAGTACAAACCGATGCATCAGAAGTAGGTATTGGAGCGGTCCTGTCCCAGAACAAGGAGGGTGAGGAACACCCTATTTTCTATCATAGCAGAAAGTTGAATGTACATGAGAGAAACTATGCCACAGTGGAGAAGGAGGCGTTGGCCATAAAGTGGGCGTTAGAGGCTCTCAGGTACTACTTGGTCGGAAGAAAGTTCAAATTGATCACTGACCATGCCCCTCTGAAGTGGATGTCTGAAAATAAGGACAGTAATGCGAGAATTACAAGATGGTTCTTGGCGTTACAAACTTTTAAATTTTCAGTGGAACACAGGCCAGGAAGTCAGCTGGCCAATGCTGACGCGTTGTCACGCATTCATTGTTTGGAGGCTTCAGTTGTTCCGCCCCACAGGTCAAAACAAAGGGGGGGGATATGTGATAGGATCACTGGTAAAGTTTTCTGTGGCAGGTACATTTGTCCCAGATTCCTGTCTTTTGTGTTTTAAACCCCCAGGAGAAAGTCTGCAGTGTAGCAGGCTTGAGTTTTGGCTTTTTGAAAAGCCGGTTTGGGACCTGGGGGTTGTGGGTGAGAGGAGAGGGAGGGCTCCACCCACGGCCACTCCAGGTTTTGGTTCTCACAGCCTGGTAACAGGCTTGTTAGTTTTCCACCTGAGAGTGGCCAATATAAGCCTAGTGTGTTTAGGGCTGAGTGTCTCACCTGGGAGAGCAGGCAGGGAGTTTGCTCAGAGACACCTGAAAAACCTATTTGTGAGTACTGTGCTGTGCTTTGTTGCTGGCGAGGGCATTAGGCCCTGCCAGGTTCTGGTAGTGAGGGAACTACCTGTGAAGTTAGTGCCCCGACAGGGCTAGGATTTATATTTATGTTTTCTTTATATTTCTGTCATTGTACAATAAAGACTGGCGCCGACCAGCTTGTACTTGCATCCAGACTGGTGTGCTGCTTCCCTGCTGCTGTGTGTGTGTGTAAGGAAGGAGTCCTCTACCCAGGAGAGGGACCCCCTAACCTAACTGTGTCACAATATATATATATATATATATATATATTATATATATATTATATATATATATATATTTGTGACTCGGCCTTAAAAAAATATAAATTAAGTACTATCAGTGGGAGGGGTCAAGATACAATCAACCAATTAGATGTGAGTAACTAATGCTGCTAATCGCCATCGTCATCATTGAATATATTTGCACCAACTCCCCAGCACCAGCAAGAGACTACGTAAGCCAACATTTATGAGAACATGTACTTTGCTCAGGCTATGCTTGACTGCCCATTCCCTCACCTGTTCTCACCTCTCTAATGGGAAGATGTATCAAGCCTGGAGAGGAGCTTTACCAGTCCTTGGAGAGAGAGAAAGAGGAGCAGTTGACCAAAGCAACCAGCTTCTAATTCTCATTTCAAAGACTCTCTCCAAGGTTAGATACATCTCCCCTAAAATCTGAAATACAAAGAACAAGATAGAAGATGCCCACAGAATAATCTGCCAGCCAGTGTGGGCAGATGGCATTGGCCTGGTCACACCACCACCAGGAAATGTCCCGGTGCTGGAAGGGGAGCTTGTAGTCACCCTATGGAGCCCGATCATGGAAACTCATCTCATCCGACACAAGGAGAGCAGCTACAACAGTCTGAAGACTGGGACCTCTGCTTATGAATGTGATAAAGGACAGTAGCTGATTGTTTTGTCTATCTTTTCCACTTTATCTCTCTCCAAGACGTGATACATCAGAAGTGGAGATGTTGCCCACAGCAACCAACCAGATTCTACTTATCATTATTCCAGCACTTTATAGGAGATAATATCTAGTTTGGTTGCTATAGGCAACATCTCCACTACTAAAAACCCACACTTTAGTAAATCTACCCCTTTGTGTCAGGAGTTGTAAGTGTCAATGTTACTAAATTCCTATACGGACGTATGCATACACATTTTTGTCACATTCATGAAACTTGCAAGTGTACGCACAAGATAAATTTACTATTATGTCCAACTCTATGCCCATAGTGCTTAGTGGCCCGTTCCAAACGAATGGTTTCATACATATGAAAGGTCTCATGAAAGCCTCACAGACTATCAATGTGTCTGCTGCAGAAAGCTGTTATTTTGTTTTGTTAATTGAATGGAGTACTCTGTGGTCTATTGAACATCAAAAACAGAGAAACAATTACTGTCACATCACATACATCTTAATTCTTCTAATCTCCAGACTAACAGAGCAAATCATTAATAGCCCCTACTTGAGAGAAGTCAGTCGCCAGCCACACGGGACAGAAAGGGCAGAGAGGATTAAATGAGGCTGAGTGTGAAAGTCACTTGCGACAACTTTTATTCAGAGCTTTCCTCTATGGCGCACTCCCTTCTTGTCGGTGATGCTATAAAGGCCTAGTAATCAATGGGCGAAGCAGCTTATATTTGCCAATTTTATTTTCATGAACAACATTGCTGGTTATTGGTTATTACACTAGAGTACTTTTATGGATTAACCTACAGTATATAACAAGCATTGTGTTGGTACCATGCCATATCTTCAGAAATAGCGACCTCAAAAATGCAAGATTAATTAAGGAGGCACTCCTCTGATAAGTTCCGTGCAGGACGCACCCCTCAGACAAGTTCCATGCAGGAGGCACCCCTCTGACAAGTTCATTGCAGGACGCACCCCTCTGACAAGTTCCGTGCAGGAGGCACCCCTATGACAAGTTCATTGCAGGACGCACCCCTCTGATAAGTTCCTTGCAGAATGCACCCATCTGACAAGTTCCTTGCAGGATGCACCCCTCTGACAAGTTCCGTGCAGGACGCACCCCTCTGACTAGTTTCGTGCAGGATGCACCCCTCTGACAAGTTCCATGCAGGACGCACCCATCTGACAAGTTCCAGAAACCTCATCATCTTTTATACAGAAAGTTTGTCAGTTGTAAAACTTTCCAGGGTAGAGTCCTGGTGTTTCTGTGATGCATACAGGTTATTCCCTCACGCCTAACACCAATAATAAGTTAATAGTTACGGCACAATTTTATTATCCAAATATTTAATTAACAGGACATGACGCCAAGGCAATCAAGGCGGATAATAAGTGCGGTCTATGTAATTATTTCACTCTAGATCACCAAGTTTAGACCTAGTTAATCTAGATATTTCAAATCTCATTATCTCTAGAAGTGTATTCCTGGTGGAAATAGCAGTCAGGCTGTGCCTTCATTTAAAACAAAGTCATTATTTTCATTGTGTTATATTTAAAGGGGAGAGTTCTATAGTTAGATGCTACAAGGCAGATAGCGAGGGAAGGGGGGAGGGGGGATGTATTGGGTGCATAATGCCATCTACATCTCTGTTTAAACACTGCTCACTGGAATCCAACTTACTTTGCTCAATCTCCAGGACATCCCCTTTACATTTCATGCCAGCATTTGGCAGCACGATTTATAGCCCCTTCTCAGGCAAGGGGATAACGTTTAGCAACATTCATCACTTACCCTAAAGAAAAGTTTTTAGATATGACATTTACCATTATAGCCATCCGCTGCTCTAATGGTAGAACGCTTTTGTGACTGTTTAAAGGTACGCAATTAAAGGGCCATTATGCATAAAGGGTCGGCATTAAAGGGCCATTATGCATAAAGGGACGGCATTAAAGGGTCATTATGCATAAAGGGACGGCATTAAAGGCCCATTATGCATAAAGGGACGGAGTTAAAGGGCCATTATGCATAAAGGGTCGGCATTAAAGGGCCATTATGCATAAAGGGATGGCATTAAAGGCCCATTATGCATAAAGGGATGGCATTAAAGGGCCATTATTCATAAAGGGACGGCGTTAAAGGGCCTTTATGCATAAAGGGTCGGCATTAAAGGGCCATTATGCATAAAGGGTCGGCATTAAAGGGCCATTATGCATAAAGGGACGGCATTAAAGGGCCATTATGCATAAAGGGTCGGCATTAAAGGGCCATTATGCACAAAGGGTCGGCATTAAAGGGCCATTATGCATAAAGGGATGGTGTTAAAGGGCCATTATGCATAAAGGGATGGCATTAAAGGGCCATTATGCATAAAGGGTCGGCAGTAAACTGCCATTATGCATAAAGGGACGGCATTAAAGGGCCATTATGCATAAAGGTACGGAGTTAAAGGGCCATTATGCATAAAGGGATGGCATTAAAGGGCTATTATGCATAAAGGGATGGCATTAAAGGGCCAATTTGCAGATATCTTGGGGCATATTTATTAATCATTGGGTTCTAGACCCGATAATTATATCTTATCACTGTTTTTCGAGGCACTAACAGTTTAAGTACTGCCTGGATGTATTAATAATCACACTCAGGGACAGGGGCTCCCATACGAGCCCGACCCTTTGGTGTAGTAGAATGGAAGTGAATTTTTTTTCTCTGGGACACCAGTGCTTCTCTGCACATCCACGTTCTGCTGACCATGCATGTGCGAGCGGATAGGACCCAGTAAACTATACGGAGTGTAGCCCATAGGCTACAATAGCAAACGCCATCTGATGATCTGGCGCCAGCTACCGGGGGCCAAGCTCTAGAACGCTTTACATTCCGGTGCTTGGTAAATTTGACAATTTGGAAAATAAGAAGCCCTATGGGGGTTGCTTTTGTGGTTGAAATATGGGATCGCAGCAGATATCGGAGATATATCCTACAGTCCCCCTTAGATACATTCGGGGAAAACAATATTTGCAAATAACCCCTTAAAAATTGGTGTTTGGGGGACAACTTGCACATATTGCTTGATAAAGAGGCCCCTTTGGATTTTGCTTACAGTAAGTCCATGTTCCACCCCACTTGCTGCCTGAAACCACCCATGATACAGCATTCGGACACCCCTACTGACATGCCCACTGAGTCAAGTTTGATATAAAATTTTTGCATAAGAAAAAATAAATGTGCACGCTGATGAGACCAATGGCGTATCTATAATAATGGGTCCCTGGATACAGGGGGGCCACACAGCACACTCTGCACCCAAATATAGCTATACTTACCTCTCCGCAGTCTCCAGAGTAGACCCACGCATGCGTAGTAGATTCCGGCAACAAACCAGAATCTACTGCGCTGCCAGAGAGGAGGGGGCATGCACAGAATCTGCCCACGGGCCCTCTCCTCTCTTAAAACACCCCTGTATGAGACAGCATTGGGAATATAGGCCCTGATTCAGAGCCGGACGCTCTGACCAGAGCGCTCGCTCTGAATCAGGGCCCACCTCCATTAAAATGGAGCATCCTCCTGGACGCTCGTATAGCTGTGGGTCACCACCCACAGCATATACGAGCGCCCAACAAGATGGTCGCGATGGTCTTGACCATCGCGACCATTGGACTTGCGAGTGAAACCCTGTGGTCGGGTTTCTCAACCGCAAGGCCAGGAGTGATTTTGGCTCTATCAACATCGACAGCCGCCCCGTTTGTAGCGAACCCCAGGAGCGAGTGAATTTCTAACTCGCTCCGGGGCTCTCGCGTGCACACTGCACGGCCATTGACCCACTTGCGAGTGCTATGCGCTTGCGAGCGGGTCTGAATCAGGCCCTGAGTCCCCATTAGATAATGTAGGGTACAAAATACTATGTAGAAATTCTTCAGATGGGGCATTCTAAACAGTTGTCAGGTTGTTAACAGGTTGTGTTGCAAAAAGTTTGAACACTATTCAATAACCGCAAGAAGCAATAAGTATGTCGTGTCATTACCAGGTATCTGTGTGCAGTGGCAAACGCATCATTTCTAGAGGGGAGAGTTTCCAAATTCTTCATTTTAAAGCAAGTGTGGCAGTCCATGAAGAGGGCATAGTAAGCACTTAACCAGCTATAATGTATGTCATACGAAGTATAGTGTATGTAATAATTCTGACACATACAGGACTAGCAATCACAGTAAGCCATTATATGTGGCAGTAGGGCCATCCTGCTTGAGCTGAGTGATTTTATTTCAGATGCGGGCTACATTCCAGTACATTTGAGCAAGTTTGGGAGTGAGGGGGAGCAGCAAAAGCACCTAGCACTGCCCTGGACATATATGTACAGATTGGTCTCCATATGTACTGGATAGTGTATTGTTATACAGTATTAATAATTGGCCCTATAGATGGTCTATATCAGTGCACCCCTAACAGTGCATGTTTTCCATATCTCCTAGTTGGTGCACAAGTGTATTCATTACTAGTTCACACATTTTAAAAGATCAACAGGTGGTGCTAATTATTTCATCTGTGACACTGAGGGGATCTTAAAAACATGCAGCTTCAGTATTACAGGTTGAGTCTCCCATATCTAAATATTCCAAAATACGGAACATTCCGAAACAAGGAATATTTTCAGCATGACTGAGATAGTGAAAACTTTGATTTTTGATGGCTCAATGTGCGCAAACTTTGTTTAAGGCACAAAATTATTAAAAATAAAGTATAAAATGACCTATAGGTTGTGTGTATAAGGTGTATATGACACATAAATGAATTTCATGTATGTACACAAACTTTGTTTGAGCCACAAAATTATTGAAAATATTGTAGAAAATTACCTGCAGGCTGTGTGTATAAGGTGTATATAACACATAAATGCATTCTGTGTTTAGATTTGGGCCCTATTCCTAAGACATTTCAATATTGGATGCAATTATTCCAAAATACGGAATATTCCGATATCCAAAATACCCCTGGTCCCAAGCATTTTGGATATGGGAGAGTCAACCTGTATATGCTATTTCTATAGTGGTCTTCATGGTGTGGGCTGTGGAGGGAGATTTCCAGGCAACCGGAACCCCCCCTGCATTTGCCTATGGTGTGTATGTAAAATGTGGCCATAATTAAAGTTGCCCTATTCAGAACTGTCTGCAGCTCCAACTTAGTATAAATTAGTAAAACAAGCATCCGCAGCTGCCGCCACTTTGGTAAAAAGTTCCCTTATAGTCCATAATCTGTGCCAAATAAGGCCACATAACAGTGGACAATGCTAACTGCTCACACTGTCGCACGTACACCTTGTGGCACTGCACAAATTCTGATGAATGTGAGCCGTGCAAACAATTAAATAAATAACATACTGCTTGTTGCAATTCATCTCTTGACCTTGAATGTTGTCCCATTGTAGCTGGGACTAACTCCATCACTGCCAACTTGTTGTCTTATATAGACCACCATTTGCAACCCCTGGTAACTAAAGAAAGTCTCACTTGAAAGATACTAAGGATGTCCTAACCAAACTAAAGGACCTTGTTTGGCAGGATGATTTTTATTTAGTGGCAGCTGATGTGTCAGCTTTGTATACATTAATCACACATAAGGATGGAATTGATGCCACCAAAATAACTTTAGAAAAAGAGGCGGTAAAGGAACACCTTAGCTTTGTTCTGGAGGGCACTAATTTGAAACTCCTGAATAATTACTTCAATTTCAATGGCATTTTTTATGGACAAGAGGTGGGCACGGCGATGGGTACCAGGTTTGCACTCAGCTATGCAAATTTGTGTATGTCCAGATGCGAGGAGACTTCAGTCTGGCAAGGGCATAGCTGGAGCGCAAACCTGGTAAGGTGGTATAGGTAAATAGATGATGTGCTTTTTGTGTGTTGAAAGGTGGAAAGAGAGACCTAGATTTGTTTTGTAACTATCTGAATCAAAATTCTTTAAATATTGTTTTGACATTCAACATAAGTAATGAGAGAGTAAACTTTATAGATCTAAACATTGAAATCATAGAGGGTAAAGTCATTATAAGCAATTTCTCCAAACCCACAGATTCCAACACCTATATTGAGAGAACTAGTAACCATTGACCCAAGTGGTTAGAAAATGTGCCCAAGAGTCAGCTAGTTCGCCTATGTCAGAACTGCTCTAATGCTGATACCTTCAACATACAGGCAATGGAAATGGTAGAAAAATTTGGAAGCAAGGGATATAACATCAATAAACTTAACCAGACATTAGAAGAGGTTAGACTTATGGAAAGAGAAAGTTTACTACTGGAAAACAGAAATGGCCAAAAGAACAAACAAGACTATGGTTTAAATTTCTGTACAAGATTTAATAAAAATGACCGTAGTATTGAAAAAATGTGATAAGGAGGAATTGGAAAATCCTATTGAAGGATCCACTATTAAAGATTACCTTATCGGTGAAACTTAGGGTGATTTATAGAAAAGCTGCCAATCTAAAAGATAAGTTGGTTTCTACTGCACTGCCCATGGACGGAAAGAGATTGTTACCAAGGAACAAAGGATTTTGTAGATGCGGTGTGTGCAAAATGTGCAAATCATGTAAAGGTGATCATAAAATTACTCAGTTTAATACCAATGAACGTAATGTGACGATTGTAGATTTTATTACATGTCATAAAATATGTGGTTTATGCTATAATGTGCACATGGTCTTTAGTCTATATTGGGAAGACTACCCGGGCTGCAAAAACCCATTGGGCTGAACATGTGCGTAACATCGCGAAGGGAGTGGATTCCCAACCCTGCTCACTCCATCTCAAGGAGAAGCATAATTGTTCAGTGAAAGGTATTAAAAGTTTTTCTGCTATTGCTCTGGTAAAAGAAAATTGGAGAAATAATGACAGCGACAAGAGGTTAGCACAAACTGAGATGAGGCTAATTTATGATTTAAACACACTGAAACCAAACGGTCTAAACACCGATTTTGAAATTAAATGATTTATTTAATATTGTTGATTGATGTGCAGATGGATGTGTAATATTTTTTTCTTTTTATTAGTGTAAATGTATGTGTTTTAACTATGTATTTGATTTATTTATCGGTTATTTATATAGCGCACACATATTCCGCAGCGCTTTACAGAGAATATTTGACCATACACATCAGTCCCTGCCCTGATGGAGCTGACAATCTATATTCCCTATCACATGCTCACACACATACACACTAGGGTTACTTTTTGTTGGGAGCCAAATAACCTACCAGTATATTTTTGGAGTGTGGGAGGAAACCAGAGCACCCGGAGGAAACCCACACAAGCACAGGGAGAATATACAAACTCCACACAGTTAGGGCCATAATGGGTACCAAACTATGACCTCAGTGCTGTGAGGCAGTAATGCTAACCATTATACCATCTGTGCTATTTATGGCTTTGAAATGAAACAAACAAGATGTGATTTAACTGCAGACTTTCAGATTTAATTTGAGGGTAATTACATCCAAATCAGGTGAACGGTGTAGGAATTACAACGGTTTCTATATGTGCCTCCCACTTTTTAAGGGGCCAAAAGTAATTGGACAAACTAAACAATCCTAAATCTAACTTTCACTTTTTATTACTTTGTTGCAAATCCTTTGCAGGCAATTACAGCCTGAAGTCTGGAACGCATAGACATCACCAGACGCTGGGTTTCATCCCTGGTGATGTTCTGCCAGGCCTCTACTGCAAATGTCTTCAGTTCCTGTTTGTTGTTGGGGCATTTTCCCTTCAGTTTTGTCTTCATCAAGTGAAATGCATGCTCAATCGGATTCAGGTCAGGGGAATGACTTGGCCATTGCATAACATTCCACTTTTTAGCCTTAAAAAACTCTTTGGTTGCTTTTGCAGTATGCTTCGGGTCATTGTCCATCTGCACTGTGAAGCGCTGTCCAATGAGTTTTGAAGCATTTGATTGAATATGAGCATATAATATTGCCCGAAACATTTCAGAATTCACATCATCAATAAATACAAGGGAACCAGTTCCATTGGCAGGCATACATGCCCACGCCATGACACTACCACCACCATGCTTCAATGATGAGGTGGTATGTTTTGGATCATGAGCAGTTCCTTTCCTTCTCCATACTCTTCTCTTCCCATCACCCTGGTACAAGTTGATCTTTGTCTCATCTGTCCATAGGATGTTGTTCCAGAACTGTAATGGCTTTTTAGGTGTTGTTTGGCAAACTCTAATCTTGTCTTCCTGTTTTTGTGGCTCACCAATGGTTTGCATCTTGTGGTGAACCCTCTATATTCACTCTTGTGAAGTCTTCTCTTGATTGTTGACTTTGACACATATACACCTACCTCGTGGAGAGTGTTCTTGATTTGGCCAACTGTTGTGAAGGGGTTTTTCTTCACCAGGGAAATAATTCTTTTGTCATCCACCACAGTTGTTTTCCGTGGTCTTCCGGGTCTTTTGGTGTTGCTGAGCTCTCCAGTGCGTTCTTTCTTTTTAAGAATGTTCCAAACAGTTGATTTGGCCACACCTAATGTTTTTGCTATCTCTCTGATGGGCTTGTTTTGATTTTTCAGCCTAATGATGGCTTGCTTCACTGATAGTGACAGCTCTTTGGATCTCATATTGAGAGTTGACAGCAACTGATTTCAAATGCAAATGTCACACCTAGAATCAACTCCAGACCTTTTACCTGCTTAATTGATAGTGAAATAATGAGGGAATAGCCCACACCTGTCCATGAAACAGCTTTTGAGTTGATAGTCCCATTACTTTTGGCCCATTAAAAAGTGAGAGGCACATATTGAAACTAGGGGTGTGCACCGGCCACTTTTCGTGTTTTGTGTTTTGGTTTTGGATCTGGATCTTTCTTCGTGTTTTGGATCTGGATTGGTTTTGCCAAAACCACCCTTCCGTGTTTTGGGTTCTGGGTTTTGTGTTTTGGATCTGTATTTTTTTGAAAAAAAGCATAAAAACAGCTAAAATCACAGAATTTGTGGGTTTTTCTGCTCCTATGCTATTATTAACCTCAATAACCTTAATTTCCACTCATTTCCAGTCTATTCTGAACACCTCACACCTCACAATAGTGTTTTTATGTCCAAAAGGTTGCACCGAGGTAGCTGGATGACTATGCTAAGAGATACGAGTGGGCGGCACAAACACGTGGTCCATCTAGGAGTGGCACTGCAGTGGCAGACAGGATGGCAGTTTGAAAAAATAGGCCCCAAACTATACATAATGCAAAGAAAAAAAAGAGGTGCAAGATGGAATTGTCCTTGGGCCCTCCCACCCACCCTTATGTTGAATAAACAGGACATGCACACTTTAACAAACCAAACATTTCAGCGCCAGGGTCTGCCACACGACTGTGGCTGAAATGATTGGTTCGTTTGGGCCCCCACAAAACAAGCTGGCAATTAATCTGTCCCTGCACAAACTGGCTCTACGGAGGCAAGATGTCGTCCTCATCCACCGATTCCTCACCCTCTTCAGTGTTGTGTACATCCTCATCCTCACAGAGTATTAATTCATCCCCGCTGTAATCCACAACCACAGGTCCCTCTGTACGTTCTGGAGGCTGGTCTCCCTGGAAGAGTTGATAATTCATTTTATGAACATCATCTTCTCCACATTTTGTGGAAGCAACCTCCTACGCCTTTCGCTGACAAGGTTCCCGGCTGCACTAAACACTCTTTCGGAGTACACACTGGAGGGGGGGCAACTCAGGTAAAATAGAGCCAGTTTGTACAGGGACCTTTAAATTGCTTCTTTTTCCTGCCAGTACAGGTACAGACTGTCTGACATGCCTACTTGGATGCTGTCACCGATGTAATCCTTTAACAGACAGACGCACGCTTGTCGCTGCTGCTTTGAGGATGCAAGTGCGGCTACAGCCCACACAATTCACAAAGACAGAAAAAAAAAGAAGAATATTTTTATTGTTTGTGGAGCGCACTTTGAGGGTTACACCACCCTTTAACAGACAGACGCACGCTTGTCGCTGCTGCTTTGAGGATGCAAGTGCGGCTACAGCCCACACAATTCACAAAGACACAAAAAAGAAGAAGAATATATTTATTGTTTGTGTAGCACACTTTGAGGGTGTCACCACCCTTTAACAGACAGACGCACGCTTGTCGCTGCTGCTTTGAGGATGCAAGTGCGGCTACAGCCCACACAATTCACAAAGACAGAAAAAAGAAGAAGAATATTTTTATTGTTTGTGGAGCGCACTTTGAGGGTTACACCATCCTTTAACAGACAGACGCACGCTTGTCGCTGCTGCTTTGAGGATGCAGGTGGAATCTAGATGGGATTTGGAACCGGGGACACACTACCTCCATCAATTGTCTAAATCCCACTGCACTAATGGCGGATACCAGACGCACGTCTAACACCAACATAGCAGTCAAGGCCTCAGTTATACGTTTTGCTTCAGGATGACTGCTGTCGTACTTCATCCTCATCGCTAGGGACTGTTGGAGGGTCAATTGTTTAGTAAAAGTAGTGATGTTCCTACTTCCTCTCTGGGATGATGAACAACTCCCAGCAGCAGCAACAGCACTAGGAGGAAGTGGTTCTTGATCTTTCCCTATTTTATTTTTATCGGAGAAAGTTTGGTCCTCCATTTATGTTATATTGATATATACGTGCGGCTAAAGCGCACACAAACACAGAAAATATTTTTTTATTTTTGCTGGAGAGTAGTGCACTTTGTGGGTTACACCACCCTTTAAGAAATGAGCCAGCCGGCTCTTTACTTATGAGACACAGGCGCACGCTTGGCGCTGCTCTTTTGTTGATGCACGTGCAGCCACAGTGCACACAAGTCACAAATACAGAAAATATTATTTTTTTTGGTTTGGACTGGAGTGTACTTTGGGGGTTACAGCACCCTTTAACGGTCAAGCCAGCCGGCCCTTTACTTATGACACAGGCGCACGCTTGGCACTACTTTGTTGATGCACGTGCGGCTACTGCGCACACAATTCACAAACACAGAAAATAATTTTTTTTTTGGTTTGGACTGGAGTGTACTTTCGGGGGTTACAGCACCCTTAACGGTCAAGCCAGCCGGCCCTTTACTTATGACACAGGCGCACGCTTGGCACTACTTTGTTGATGCACGTCCGGCTACTGCGCACATAATTCACAAACACAGAAAATAATTTTTTTTTTGGTTTGGACTGGAGTGTACTCTCGGGGGTTACAGCACCCTTAACGGTCAAGCCAGCCGGCCCTTTACTTATGACACAGGCGCACGCTTGGCACTACTTTGTTGATGCACGTGCGGCTACTGCGCACACAATTCACAAACACAGAAAATAATTTTTTTTTGGTTTGGACTGGAGTGTACTTTCGGGGGTTACAGCACCCTTTAACGGTCAAGCCAGCCGGCCCTTTACTTAGGACACAGGCGCACGCTTGGCACTACTTTGTTGATGCACGTGCGGCTACTGAGCACACAATTCACAAACACAGAAAATAATTTTTTTTTTGGTTTGGACTGGAGTGTACTTTGGGGGTTACAGCACCCTTTAACGGTCAAGCCAGCCGGCCCTTTACTTATGACACAGGCGCACGCTTGGCACTACTTTGTTGATGCACGTGCGGCTACTGCGCACACAATTCACAAACACAGAAAATATTTTTTTTTTTGGTTTGGACTGGAGTGTACTTTCGGGGGTTACAGCACCCTTAACGGTCAAGCCAGCTGGCCCTTTACTTATGACACAGGCGCACGCTTGGCACTACTTTGTTGATGCACGTGCGGCTACTGCGCACACAATTCACAAACACAGAAAATTTTTTTTTTGTTGTTTTGGACTGGAGTGTACTTTCGGGGGTTACAGCACCCTTAACGGTCAAGCCAGCCGGCCCTTTACTTATGACACAGGCGCACGTTTGGCACTACTTTGTTGATGCACGTGCGGCTACTGCGCACACAATTCACAAACACAGAAAATAATTTTTTTTTTGGTTTGGACTGGAGTGTACTTTGGGGGTTACAGCACCCTTTAACGGTCAAGCCAGCCGGCCCTTTACTTATGACACAGGCGCACGCTTGGCACTACTTTGTTGATGCACGTGCGGCTACTGCGCACACAATTCACAAACACAGAAAATTATTTTTTTTTTGGTTTGGACTGGAGTGTACTTTCGGGGGTTACAGCACCCTTAACGGTCAAGCCAGCCGGCCCTTTACTTATGACACAGGCGCACGCTTGGCACTACTTTGTTGATGCACGTGCGGCTACTGCGCACACAATTCACAAACACAGAAAATAATTTTTTTTTTGGTTTGGACTGGAGTGTACTTTCGGGGGTTACAGCACCCTTAACGGTTAAGCCAGCCGGCCCTTTACTTATGACACAGGCGCACGCTTGGCACTACTTTGTTGATGCACGTGCGGCTACTGCGCACACAATTCACAAACACAGAAAATAATTTTTTTTTTGGTTTGGACTGGAGTGTACTTTCGGGGGTTACAGCACCCTTAACGGTCAAGCCCGCCGGCCCTTTACTTATGACACAGGCGCACGCTTGGCACTACTTTGTTGATGCACGTGCGGCTACTGCGCACACAATTCACAAACACAGAAAATATTTTTTTTTTGGTTTGGACTGGAGTGTACTTTTGGGGGTTACAGCACCCTTTAACGGTCAAGCCAGCCGGCCCTTTACTTATGACACAGGTGTACGCTTGGCACTACTTTGTTGATGCACGTGCGGCTACTGCGCACACAATTCACAAACACAGAAAATATATTATTTTTTTAGCACTTGGGGGGAGCACCCCTGATGGACAGAGCACCCCCTGGACAACACTACAGCACTCCTTTAGGACTGGGACACTGCACAGGACTTTGGAGTGGACACAGCCCCTATGGAGAACTGACTGCACAACACAGTCCAGCCAGCCCCTATGGACTTTGAAGTAGTGGACACAGCCCCTATTAACAACAGCAGCACAGCACAACACAGCCAGCCCCTATGGACTTTGAAGTAGTGGACAACAGCAGCACTACACTACACTACACTACACAGCCCTAACTCCCACCCTCCCTCTTCACTGTCCACAGCCGAGTGAGAAAATGGCGCCGACGCGGGTACCTTATATAGGATCCAAAACCCGCGAGACTCGGAAGGCGGGATAATGACGTTTTGCCTCGATTTCAGATCCGAGTCAGGCGGGAAAAGTCGAGCCTGACTCGGATCAGACTCGGATCGGGGGGGCTCGGGGGGGTTCGGATTTCAGAAATCCGAACCCGCTCACCCCTAATTGAAACTGTTGTAATTCCTACACCGTTCACCCGATTTGGATGTAATTACCCTCAAATTAAATCTGAAAGTCTGCAGTTAAAGCACATCTTGTTTGTTTCATTTCAAAACCATTGTGGTGGTGAATAGAGGCCAAAATCTGAAAACTCTGTCAATGTCCCAATATTTATGGACCTGACTGTATCTGTGATAAAAATTAAATTTGGATGTTCATTTGGCCCCATTTGCCATTACATCATATTTTACTTATACACGTGATCCTGTTTACCTGGGTTCACAATCTGACGTTGACGTAATTTTTTTTTATATTTTAGTTTCATATATATATATATACACATATTTTTTTCGATTTTATTTATTTATTTTATTTGTTTATTTATTTATTATATATTTTTTTTGTCCTTCTGCAAACCTCCGGTGCTCGGGATCCCATAGAAAATGTGGCTCTTTTATTTTGAGGTGGTAGAAGGAAGTTCCTTTCCTGACCATCCTCTTTGTTTATTTTATTTTTGGGCCCGTGACCATTTGTATTTGTATTTTCACTTCACATGTCTCCAGGAGCTGTGATCACGTGGTTGTGATCACATGACTCTAGGTATCTGAGGAGGTAGAAAGAAGTTGTCTTCTAAACCACCTGCAGTGTTCAGTATTCAATAACATTTAGTGTTCAGCATTCACTAAGAATGCTGGGTAGATTTGTCTCCCCATATAACTTTATTGGCCACAAACAGGATGGCGCTTCATTGCAAGGGTATCTGGACCTGCATACTCAGGGTAAGTTCCTTGATGCATAATTTTTAAATATTTTAAGTGTGGGATTCAAAAAATAGGTTTTATACTTTTTAGTCACTCTACTTGAAAAAAACACCGGGAGTGCGTTGAAATGCGTAGAAAGAGTGATTATAAACAGTGTCTCAAAAAGGTGCATTATTTATCCTGCCCGGTCCTTTATGATGTCAAAGTATTGAACACCCGGGTTTAATTTTTTGCTTGGACCGCATATGTGACCATACACCATCTGGTATGGATATATGTTACCTTTTTACTTTCTCATTTTACTTTTAATAAATGTGTATTTTTCAATCTACACCATCAGTCTGTTTCTTTCCCCTTATATGGTGATCGCTATATGACATGTGGGGAAATAAAGAAGCCTTTATGTGCCTGCTGACAACCATACTGTATATATTTAAGCATACAAGTGAGCACCTGTATATTTACATTTCACACAGAGGGTGTATATTTACATTTCACACAGAGGGTGTATATTTACATTTCACACAGAGGGTGTATATTTACATTTCACACAGAGGGTGTATATTTACATTTCACACAGAGGGTGTATATTTACATTTCACACAGAGGGTGTATATTTACATTTCACACAGAGGGTGTATATTTACATTTCACACAGAGGGTGTATATTTACATTTCACACAGAGGGTGTATATTTACATTTCACACAGAGGGTGTATATTTACATTTCACACAGAGGGTGTATATTTACATTTCACACAGAGGGTGTATATTTACAATTCACACAGAGGGTGTATATTTACAATTCACACAGAGGGTGTATATTTTCCAACTCCAAATGCACCCGGGCTCTTTTACTATGGAAAGAAGCTTCTGCCTGGAACACTCCATTTCTAACTTTTAACACTGAGGTGTTATTTTTGCAATACCTCTTGGCAGGACCGCAATCAGGGGGGGACTGTCGGGACTGGAGCCCCGGCCCAGACACTCAGGCATAGAAGGGGGGCCCGCCCGCTCCTGCCGAGTTTCCCCCGCTACTACCTCTGTGCCGGTATATTTAGTATTTCAGGGCCTCCCGCAGCCCGGGCACTGGTTTGTTTCCACCCTTTGCCTTCAGCAGCAGAGCTCTGCAGTGATCACCTCGGTGCAGACTGGCAGGACGTGCAGCCGGGACATGATGTCCCAGCGCAATAAAGTTTGTATTGTTTAGTATTCAGCTCAGCGCGCATGACGTCATGATGTCCACGCGCTGCCACAGAAGAACGGACTGGAGGAGCTGCAGCCGCCGCGTTTAGGAGCTCGGCAGAGACAAGGCCAGGGTAGGAGAGGTAAGTGGCTGCTGGAGAGAAGGGAAAGAGCTAGAGCTGAGGGAGGCCATGGGGTTAGGCCGGGGAGACACACAATGGGAGCTGAATACCATGGAGACACACAAGAGGGGACAATAGATGGGAGCTGTAGACCATCAAGAGACAGGTAAGGAGGGGGGACAATAGATGGGACGGAGCTGAAAACCATGGAGAGACACAGAGGAGGAGGGGAGGAAATAGATGGGAGCTGGAGACCATGGAGAAACACAGGGGGGCACAATAGATGGGAGCTGAAGACCATGGAGACATGCAGGAGGGGACAATAGATGGGAGCTGGAGCCCATGGAGAGACACAGAGGGAGGAGGGGGGACAATAGATGGGATGGAGCTGAAGACCATGGAGACACACAGGGGGGCTGTGACCATTGAGTGGGGAGGAGCTGAGACCATAGAGATACACAGGGGGAAGGAGCTGAAACCATGGAGATACACATGGTGAGAGGAAGAGGAGCTGAGACCATGGAGATACACATGGTGAGAGGAAGAGGAGCTGAGACCATGGAGATACACGGGGGGAAGCTGAGACCATGGATATACACAGAGGGGGAGGGATATGAGATCATGGAGATACACAGGGGAGGGAGAGACGTGGAAGTGAAGGCCTGGAGATATTCCACAATTTTAAGAGTAACAGCAAAGGCTGGGGCACAATAATCTTCATTAAGACACAAGTTCCATAAAAACCTACATTACCTCTGTTGTATGATGATGACATTGGTTATATTCCTATGCAAACAGATGTCTTCCTGACCTTGTGATCACCTACATGAATAAAGAATACTGAGTGAATTTACCTCCTGCCCAGGGAGGATCAATTTCTTCAGAGGTTCCCCATTGCTGATAAACCACGGTGTAGGTAAGAAAAGTCGCAAGCCCACCGTTCAGTATCTAGGTGGTAGGAGGAGGTGTACAAGGCCACAAATTTTCTGTTGCCGGCACCGTATTGACTCCGCATTGAGGGGGACAGGTGGGCTGCCTTGTGAATAAAGGTATATGGAGGAGCCTATGCACACTAGATTGAGGATATAAGGCCTAGCTGGGGAGACAGGGGGGGGGACATTAAAAAAACCCAGAAGCGAACGCTGTGGAACTGGAGAGACACTGCGGGGCTGGAGTTTCAGAAACACGGGATGGGAGGGGGGCCCCGCTGGTTTTGTCAGTCCCGGGCCCCACATTTTCTGATGGCAGCCCTGCCTCTTGGAAAGTGATACAATATTGTTTGTCTCTTTCCCCTTTTTTTCCCTATGATGTTAGAATATATCGGAGGAAATACTTCACATCTCTCGCAAATTTGTGGGTGAGACCAAACAGTTTGGACTGAGATCTCTAAAAGTTTTTATTTATTATTTTTACTCTCCTGTTTGGATTTAAGTCTGGCGCATGATTATATACTGAACCTTTTTATTATATGTATGTTTTTGATTTGGTGAGTCATTGTTTTAGTTCAATCTTCTGCTTATGACTTATTGTGCGCTGTGATTCTGTATAAATATGTTTTTCATTGGGATGTTTGAGTTGTTGGTCTTAGATGTTTTGAAGTCCAGGAAAGAATTGTTTCCTATCTGATAAATAAATTGAATTTTTTATCTACATTTCAGGCATTCTGATTTCAATCAAATACATAAAACTGGTCTCTAGAACTTAACTTACAAAGTTGCAAAACTAGATTTTACTAGCTTGACAGTACTATACAAAATAGGGGTCTATTTACTAAGTCTTGAATGGAGATAAAGCACCAGCCAATCAGCTCCTGTCACATTACAGGCTGTATTTGAAAAATAACTGTTAGGAGCTGATTGGTTGGTACTTCAGCTTTGTCCACTTTGTCTCCATCCAAGGCTTAGTAAGTAGTCCCCATATTTGGCTCTCCCACTCACACAAAAGGCCCAGGAACAAACACACACCCAAACCTCCTAAATGATTAATAGTTGGGGTGGCCATTGACTGTTGATGATTAGCCGCCTCTGATGGTCAATGGTTTTCCAAACATGGCAGAGATTTGATGGTTCTCCACCACTGATGGTAGACTGGGCGCCAATGTTATTTTTCTCCCTCGCTGCAGAGGCATAAAGTTCATCCCTGCCCCCGATGCGGACCTCACATCCTCACCCCTTCCCCCAATTGGTCTGCTGCCAATGTGCACTGCCTTCCTGCTGCTACATGCATTGTGATTGTGATGGCCATCAATGGTTTCCTGCTATCAATGTAGAACACCATTGGTATCATCAATGGTGACCATCAATAATGGACCCTTTAAAGGTCATCCCTAATCAATAGATGGGACTATTTTGCATAAACATTGCAGAATATGGACAATACATAGAAACATCGCTGCGGCAGCCATCATAATACCAAAATGAGCAGTGGGGAAGCTGATCGCAAAGGTTTCATGCTGTTATTGGCAATGGGAACAAGATGATAGCATGGTAAGTGAGGCAGGGAAGGAAAAGTACAAAAAAAGAGGGCCCTGCTTGTGAGAGCTTACAGACTAATGTTACTGTGAATTGACTATTGGTTTTAAGTGAAAGTAGTACCGTAAGTGAGGAAAGAAAACGCACAAGGGTAGAGGGCCCTGCTCGTGACAGGTTATAGACTCTTGTTACTATGAACTGAATGTTGGTTTTACCGCCTCTGCATATAGGGTTGATACTTGATACTATATACTGTATGGCTCTGTTACTTTCTACACAAATATGCTTATGGTTAAATACTGGTTTAACTAAAAGAACATAAGTATTACTCACTGTGATGTGTAAATGCGTTTTGTGATTTCTGTGGAAATATGTGATATAGAGACTTACTGACTGTGGGCCTGATTCAGAGCCGCTCGTAAGCGGCCGCTCGTTCGTTCCGAGCGATGTTTGCACAACTGCGCATGCGTACGGATCGAAATACGCATGCGCGAACCAGTCAGTGCGGCTGAAAATCGTTTGTTCGCTAAATAGCGAATGCCTGCTATTTTGAGTGACAGGAGGAGGCGTATGTGGGTGGTAACAGGGGAAGGTGCTTGAAAACGGGGAGTGGAGATCAGAACGCAGGCGTGCTTAAAGGTCAAAACGGGCGTTTTATGGGTGTGCATAATTAATACAGCAGCGTCATTGACCACGTTACTGGGTTATTTTATAGTCAGAACTGCTCGCAAGATTGTGGTAGGAAAAACCAACCACAAGAATAGCGAGCAGTTCATACGCTGGTCGATGTACTCGATTAATCTAATAAATAGCGGACATGAAGTAGGATGCGAGCGGCCAGGGGGCGTAGTTATCCAAAAAACGACCGCAAGTTTTGTTCGCACGTTCAGACCTAGAGGCGTGAACAGACCGCAAAGAGCGAACGGTTCATTTGAATAGCCACCCCTTTTTTCTGAACGAACGACCGCAAATAGCGTCCGGCTCTGAATGAAGTCCTAAGTCTCATTGAAAAATAGGGGACAAAAGACACTGAGTGTGACATCCAGCCATGGCCGACAGGTTGGAAATCTTCCATCCAGCACAATGAGCGTTAGATTGCACATTTTGAACCGGTATCGCAAATTAAGATTTTCTTATTATCACTGAGGTTAGAAGACAACTGAATGGCAGTAACTTTATTTTGTCTCTTTTACAGTGTAGTAAAAACGAATGTGGCGAGCCGGTGCTGGAGGGCACTTATTACCCACTTAAAGACAATGTACTCGATTAATCTAATAAATAGCGGACATGACGTAGGATGCGAGCGGCCAGGGGCTCGTTCAGACATAGAGGCGTGAACAGACCGCAAAGAGCGAACGGTTCATTTGAATAGCCACCCCTTTTTTCTGAACGAGCGAGCGCAAATAGCGTCCGGCTCTGAATGAGGTCCTGTATTTGGAGAATGCTTGTAAGAGAGTTTTATATTACATGCCCAAGTTATAATTGTTATTATTATAATTATTATTCGTATTAATAAACTTTATTTATAGGGCACCACAAGTGGTCAACAGCACATTACAGATGGCAAAACAATAAGACAGTGCAGGGTAAAACAGTACAGTACAGTGGACGAGTAACAATTAGCACTAGAAATCTCAACACAGCCACTGACACAAGGGGTGCAATGAAAATATCCGGCATAGGCTGAAACCTGCAGCTATTGGCATGGATGCATATAACAGGTCTAGGCCGTAGTAGTGGAGTCCAGGAGCAGAGACCGGAAGGGCCCTGCTCATGGAACTTACAGTATAAAGGGAAGGGGGAGACAAACAGAAGACATAAGAAGTGAGCCAGTGTAAGGGGAACTAAGGGCAGGAGTGAGAGAATTGGAGAGTGCAAGAGGGTGAGGTAGACTACGTGGCAGGGCCGGTTCTCCCGTTACGCATGGTACGCAGCTGCGTAAGGCGCAACATAGTGAAGGGCGCCTCAGCTGCGTACCATGCGGGCCACGGGCAGACTATGTCTCTGTGACACAGCTGCTCCACGTGTGTAGCGCTGACCGGACGGAGTTCAGTTAGCGATACACAGCACAAACACACAGCCGCCGGCGCAGGCAGCTGTGTGTTTGCTTTAGCAGCTGATGAGAGTCAGACAGACTCTCATTGGCTGCAGCTCCCACTGCCAGAGCCCGACATCTTCCGGCTCCCGCAGTGGGTAATGGGAGTGACGTCATGACGTGACGTCACTCCCATAATGCAAAGCGGCGGACGGAGGAGCTGATATCGGCGGCGGGACCAGGAGCGGGTTTCAGGTAGGTGGTTTTTTTTATTTTTGTTACGTCTCTACTGCGGGGGGGAGGAGGGAAGGTGGATTACTACTGGGGGCACTACAAGGGGGGGACTACTACTGGGGGTACTACAAGGGGGGGACTACTACTGCGGGCACTACAAGGGGGGGGAGGACTACTGCTGGGGGCACTACAAGGGGGAGATTAGTAGGGGGGAATACTACTGGAGACACTACAGGGGGTAATACTACTGGGGGCACTACAGGGGGGGGAATACTACTGGGGGCACTACAAGGGGGAGATTAGTAGGGGGGAATACTACTGGGAACACTACAGGGGGTAATACTACTGGGGGCACTACAGGGGGGGGAATACTACTGGGGCACTACAAGGGGGGATTACTACTGGGGCACTTTAAGGGGGGATGACTACTACTGGGGCACTACAAGGGGGGCTACTACTGGGAGCACTACAAGGGGGCTACTACTGGGTGCACTACAAGGGGGAGCTACTACTGGGAGCACTACAAGGGGAGATTACTACTGGGGGCACTACAGGGGGGGAATACTACTGGGGGCACTACAAGGGGGGGGAATACTTCTGGGGGCACTACAAGAGGGGGGACAACTACTAGGGGCACTACAAGGGGGGGACCACTACTGGGGGCACTAAATAAAGGGCACTGCATAGGGGGTGGGAGTACTACTGGGGCACTATATAAGGGGAATACTACTAGGGGCACAAGGGTCACTGCACAGGTGGGACCACTACTGGGGGCACAAGGGTCACTGCATAGGGGGTACCACTACTGGGGGCACTGCATAGGGGGACTACTACTGGGGGCACTATATAAGGGGAATACTACTGGGGGCACAAGGGGCACTGCACAGGGGGGACCACTACCGATGGCACTGTAAAAGGGGCACTGCATAGGGGGGGCGCCAAAAAATATACTTGCTTACCAAAAACTTTGGGCTAGGGCCAGCCCTGCTACGTGGTGACAAGGTTGATTGGTGGATGAAACAGGTGGGTTTTCAGCAAGACAGACTGGGTCTGATGGAACACAGTAGATTGTTCTGATTGTGGGGGGAGGCACAGAAATAATCTTGGATTCTGGAGTGAGATGTGGTAACCAGAGGGTTGGTAAGACAGCAGTCATTGGCTGACCGAGTAGGGCAGGAGAGAGTGTGCAAGATCATGAGGTTGGAGATGTTTGGACCTGGGAGAGGAAAGGTCTGATGCGAGTGATGTTTCGGAGCTGGAACCAATAGTATAGGGCAAGAGATTGAATATGGGAGGGGGGAAGAAGAAGGAAGTGTCAAGACTCCAAAGATATATTTATCTGTATAGATCTGATTGTATTATATTTGTGGGCTCCAAAGACTGAGCATTTACATACAACTAATAGTGTCTATGCATGGTGTATAGTTTTGGTTAACAGCCTATTGTATAGTTCACACTATGGCAAAATGGAGTCTAGATGGTATAGATTATATGGTTAATGCTACGACAAGATGGAGTCTGAGGTATGCATACTGTATGACAAAAACATCTCCCCTTCCCCTAGGCAACATGGCATCCTGTAATTTCCAATGTGGTCTGAGATAATGATCACAGCATCATGATTTCAGCACAGTGGGACACTCACCCCCCAAACAATAGACATAGGTGGGATACACCCATATAACAAGCATATGTAATAGACAGCAGGTAACAAAGATGATGGGCTACACACAAAATACAATAGGAAGCTTGTGAGATACTCTTACACGACACAATAGGCATGGCATGGGATAATCACACAACGCAATCCTGTATGCCTATAGTTATTCATATACTATTGTGCCAACTATGTTATGTGATTCAAAATCTTTGTGTAACTTTTATTACAAGTGAATATGAATATATTAGACTCCTGAACTGAGAGTGTAAAAATAATGATATATATGAGTCATACCTTAACAAGTGGTTCATTAAGGATATTAATTAGAATTAGTCATTTAATGGTCATTAGTGTATTTGCTTTACTATTATCAAACTCAAGATGTTTATGCTCTATAAAGACTGTTTCCTGCTGAAAACTACAATACGGTATATAGAACAATTTTGTCTCAGTTATAAACTCACCTTCTGATGGTAGTGAATATTAAAGGACTGGTCATCTGAAAAGATGCAAAGCTCCATCCAAGAACCCATGGAAAACCTGGCTACAAAGGGGGATTATTTTATAACCACTGACGCTCCTCATCTTTGCAAAGAAAATGCTCAAACTAAAACAACATAATAATATGCAAAGAGGTAATAAATCACCTCCAGAAAAAAACTCCTTTAAATCCATAGTAAAAGTTTAATTGACGAAGAGCCAATTAGTTGTGTTCTGTCATCTTCGACACTTGAGACTAAGGAGCTCTTTCAGACCCGCTCGCTAGATGCGTTCGCTCGCTCCCTGCGTATGCAAGGCAGGCGATCGGGCGGCAAGGCATTGGCATATCCACTATGTCTTGGCGTGCGATCACTTTGTGTATGCAGACGCCCACCAGCCATTCTTAAGACGCCCACTTGCGCACGTCATCTCCAGGAAGTGCTTGAAATCATTGGTACCTCGAGCACCATCGGAAGCGAACGCAGCGCTTAAGGTTGCCTATACCCTGCCGCAAACACTGCGATCCCTTCAGAGTGAAATCCAACCTAGTGACGTGTACGATGACACTGCTTGTTAATTATGCACACCTATGAAACAGCGTTGAGACACTCAGGCACGCCTGCATTTGCACCTCCACTCCCCCGTTTCCAGTGGTCAGCCCCTGTCACCACCCACAAAAGGCTTCTCCTGTCACTCACTCTTCAGGGCAGTCTATGCGCAGCGAGCGAATGCAGCCCGATCTCTCGCATTGGTTCACGCACGCGCATTGCGATGCGTTCACATGCGCAGACTGCGACTATCAGCCATCTACGAGCATTCTCATAATAGCAAACGGATCTGAATCAGCTCCTAAAGACGATAATGTCAAGAGCAATGTCACCTCCTTCTATTTAAGCCATAAATGAACATAAACAGAGCAGTAATGTACAGGAAAAATATATAAGATTTTTTGAAGGGGGCAGTGGCATAACTATCATTGGTAAAGGAGCTGAAACCGCTAAGTGCCCCAGAAGTGAGTACTCGTCTGAGGCTCCTGTTCCCCACCTGCTGCCCGAGGCCTCAATTCTGCTCTCAAAATAATGAAATACTAACACTTAATAATACACTTTTATTATCTGCATAATCTGTGGGGAACATCCTGTGTTGTAGTTACAACTCTGCAATCTATAATGTATCTATACAGCACATTAGATCTATACTATCTGGTCCTCAGCATTTTCAGATTAAGACAGGCTGTAGCCCTTTACAAAAAATATACATGGTGAAATGGTTAAATGAAGCATAAATGACTATGGTAATAATCCTATGTTAACAAGTTCAGTGACATCTATTGTGGCACTGAAAATAGGCATTGAATAAAAGTAACAAAGCCTGACCTTACTTCAGTTCTGACATATACACCATGTGGGCAGCACAATGTTCTTATGCAACCACTTCATTTTGATACATCCCTGTTCTTTTATATCAAGGACAAACTTTTATTTGCAACAGTAAATCCGACGTTAATCATTTCCGTACAAAACTGTCTACTTGTTGCAGGAAATATCCCCAACTTCCAGCCAGCTAGGCGAGAAAACAAGAAAATAATGTTCCTTAATCAACTTCTGACGGGAGATAATTATGTTTCCATTTAATTTCCTTGAGGTTAATGGCATGAAAAAGAAGGTGACGGGCAACTTGTCATCCGGGTCACCTTGATACTCCAGAATGGCCCCTGGCTTCTGAACTTTCCACATCTCTTGGGCTTAGTGTATGTTCCAGTAGATAAATGTGTTGGGGATCAATGAAGGTTAAGTTAATGTGAGTGGCAGTCTCAGGAATTCACTTTGCTTGACAGCACTTACACATAACCCTTTGCTACAGCGTTCTCATCCACCAGAGAGGTCCCAGTATGTACAAATTAACTTTCAGGAAGCCGGCGAGCTAACATCAAGGTGAGAAGAGTCTCATTGTGGTCACATGACCTCCAGGCTCTCACAGGAGTTTACTCACAGACTTGTCAATGAGAAAAGTACAGGCGGCTTGAACGCATTTGAAGCGAGTTGCACACTATGCAGTAGGCACCGTGAAAACCCAAATAATTGGTAACATTTTCAAATTCACTACTTGCTACTATTACGTTATTTCTTTCAGGAGATACATTATCACTAATATCTGCGGAACAGCCCATTTGAACTTCCATCCAAACAGCCCTGTGGACCGACTCAAATGTTTTTGGCCCAAAGAATTCTGAAAATATTGAAATCATTTGTATTGCTTCCACCGACGTGGTGTGTATTTGGGAAGCAGTCGGAAAGCCGATGGACGGAATTGCGACCGCCGGCTTCCCGATTGCCTAATCCTGGCAAGGGCTAAATGACAGGCGTCGAGATGCAGACGCCTTTCATATTACCTACATCAGGAGCCCGACGCCTGGCTTACTGATCGAAGGTGCGCCGGGTGCGGACAGCTGTGGGGGGGGGGAGAGGGTTAGGTTTAGGGTTTCCGGGGGGGACTTAGGGTTAGGCACCCCCCTAGGAGGTTAGGTGTTGGCTAGAAGAAGGAGGGATTAGAGTTATGCACCCCCGGGGGGAGGTTAGGGTTACTTAGGTGAAGGCGGCCGGGAAGGGCAAGTTAGGTTTAGGCACTTAGGGGTAAATTTACTAAAGTGAGAGTTTTTAGAAGTGAGTTTTAAAAGTTTCAGATTCTACTTAACATTTAACTAGCAACCTTCTAGAAGATAATAGCTAGAATCTGATTGGTTGCTATGGGAAACATCACTTTTAAAACTCACTTCTAAAAACTCTCACTTTAGTAAATTTACCCCTTAGAGAGGGGATTAGGGTTAGGCACTTGGGGGGGAGGTAAGGGTTAGTCACCCTAAGGGAGGGTGAGGATTAGGGGGTAGAATTAGGTTAGTATATACTTACCTTGGACGATCCAGATTTCCTCCTCTGTCGGGATGCTGCTGTTGGGATTAGAAACGCGGGCCATGCGGCTGGCGGTAAATTATACGTATTCCATGTATTTTATAGCAGCTAAAAGGTGATGTGGAATTTGAAGGGAAGTGCTTTCACTGCCGAAAGTACTACAGCTCGGCTCACTGTTTCTCCACCGTATGCTTCCGGTAACATTTCATGAGTTTCATTTCCGCTTTTTTTTTTTTTTTTTTGGAGATTTGCTTTATATATTCTTTGGTCTTCATGATGAAACTTTTGCTTGAAAATGCCAACACCAACCATGAAACCTTGAAATCAATTGAAGCACAGATTCAACAGCAGGTCAATTACGCATAGAATTAATTATTCCATTATTTTTTTTCTGTGTGTAAATGAGTTGTTGTTTTTATGTTTTGTTTTACATTGCAGTGCATTTATGTGTTTATTGGTGGTAACAATTGCTGCAAAAATAAATTGTGATGACAATAGAAAATGAAAAGTGAAAGATGCAGATGCTTTTTGCAATAAATGTATTGTGAGCAATTGTGTACAACCTAGATGAAATGATTACAGATATTAGAGGTGACTTTTCTACAGGCACTAAGCGCACACCTTTATGTTCCTTATATGGTCATACAGAGCTGGCTCTAAATAAATTGGTGTCATGGGCAAGATGTTATCTGATGCTCCTTAAATAATGTGGGGGCAGCTGCCGTGCCTGCTACCCATGGGACAGAGGAGCCCTAGACATTCCCCTATATGGCCTATGCCCAGGGCTAATAAAAGTACCATTTATCCTTCGGCACCTGGGTAGCCTGTGGCTGCCTATACACAGAGGAGAGTTGATAAGTGAAATGAGAAGTAAGGATGCAATCAGAGCCGGCCCTAGGCATAGACAAACTAAGCAAATGCCTAGGGGCATCCAAGCCCAACTAGGGCCGGCAGAGGTTTTGGGGCAGACATGGTCATGGAACCTGTGCTGGCTGGGCAGAGTCTCTGGCCACTGCATCGTAGCTCAGCTGACGGCTCTGATCGGGGCCCGGCAGCAGCAAACAGAGAGTGGGCAGCAGTGGAACAAGCAGCGGTTTGCAGGGGCGGACCATTTGGACGGCAACTTGTGGTAGGCACCAGGCCAGCCCTAGGGGTAGCACGCATCGGGACAGCAGCCGGTATCAGCCAATACTGCGATCAGAATAATCTCCTGCACATGGGCAGAGGTTCACTCATAGGTAAATGGCGGCAGGAAGACTGCTGCCCCCACAGAAGCTCTTCACATGGGAGTAGTGAGTCGCACCTCATGGCTTCGGGTTCCGCCTTTGGGCTAGGTCTGTCAGCCTGAACTGGGAAAAGCGGGTCCGCTGCCTGCGGCTTGCTGTACCTCCAGTTGAGCGGCTCTACAGGCTGCACTCAAGTAAAGTAAGTCTGGAACTCGGAGAGGGTCGCAGTGCTGTGGTGCTCACTGATGGGAGAGGGGTGTTCTGCTGGGATAAGGGTGCTGGGTAAGGGGTGCTGTACTGGGTGAGGGAGGGTGCTAACACTGTGCTGTGAGACAGGAGTGCTGTGCTGGGTGAGGGCCGGGGTGCTGGGTAAGGGGTGTTGTGCTGGGTGAGGGTGGGTGCTAACACTGCTGTGAGACAGTAGTGCTGTACTGGGTGAGGGCCGGGGTGCTGGGTAAGGGGTGCTGTACTGGGTGAAGGTGGGTGCTAACACTGTGCTGTGAGACAGGAGTGCTGTGCTGGGTGAGGGCCAGGGTGCTGGGTATGGGGTGCTGTGCTGGTTGAGGGTGGGTGCTAACACTGTGCTGTGAGACAGGGGTGCTGTGCTGGGTGAGGGTTTTTGGCTCAGGTGAGGGGTGACACCATGCTGTACTGGGAGAGGGCGATGGGTGCTGTGATCTGTGTTGTGCTGGGAGAGGGGTGATGGGCAGAGAGAGGGGTGATGGGTGTTGTGCTGTGTTGGACAATGAGTGCTGTGATCTGTGGGTCTCATTCAGACCCGCTCGCGAGCGCAGGACACTCGCAAGCGGGTCGATGTTACCCCAATGCGCATGCGCACGACGGAGGGAGCTCCGTCGTGCGCATGCGCGAGACCTGGACAGTGACAGCTAAGCTGTCGCTCCGGGTCTCGCACCAAAGGGGGCGTGCTGTCGATGGTGATTGACAGTACGCCCCCTTTGGTGGGTGTGCCGGGGGCATGGCTGCCAGACGGAGGCGTTCCCATGGGAACGCCTACCGTCTGGGCCCGGCCCCAGTGACATCACTAGTGATGTCAGTGGGAGTGATTTTGGCTCTGATAGAGCCAAAATCACTCCTGGGCTTGCGGCCACGAGATCCTACTGCAGGGTGTCGTCGCAAGCCTGATGGTCGCGATGGTCTTGACCATCGCCACCATCATCATGTACGCTCGCATAAGCTGTGGGTGGTAACCCACAGCTATGCGAGGGTCCAAAAGGCCGCTCCACATTTAAATAGGACGGCCCTGATTCAGAGCGAGCGCTCTGGTCAGAGCGTCCGGCTCTGAATCAGGGCCTGTGCTCAAAAAATCACAAAATCTTGCCTATGGCACTAATTTGGCTAGGGCGGGCTCTGGATGTAACCAACACATGAGACACAAATCAGGCAACAGAATAGGCAATAACAACCATGGCAACACTTATACAAGATCAATTACAGGTGTGACTCTGCAGCTATGACCCGATGCATGTGTGACTCTGCAACTGTGACCCGATGCATGAGTGACTCTGCAGCTCTGACCCGATGCATGTGTGACTCTGCAGCTCTGACCCGATGCATGTGTGACTCTGCAGCCATGACCCGATGCATGTGTGACTCTGTAGCTGTGACCCGATGCATGTGTGACTCTGCAACTGTGACCCGATGCATGTGTGACTCTGCAGCTGTGACCCGATGCATGTGTGACTCTGCAGCTCTGACCCGATGCATGTGTGACTCTGCAGCTCTGACCCGATGCATGTGTGACTCTGGAGCTCTGACCCGATGCATGTGTGACTCTGCAGCTCTGACCCGATGCATGTGTGACTCTGCAGCTCTGACCCGATGCATGTGTGACTCTGCAGCTGTGACCGGATGCATGTGTGATTCTGCAGCCGTGACCCGATGCATGTGTGACTCTGCAGCGATGACCCGATGCATGTGTGACTCTGCAGCCATGACCCGATGCATGTGTGACTTTGCAGCTGTGACCCGATGCATGTGTGACTCTGCAGCTGTGACCCGATGCATGTGTGACTCTGCAGCTGTGACCCGATGCATGTGTGACTCTGCAGCTGTGACCCGATGCATGTGTGACTCTGCAGCTGTGACCTGATGCATGTGTGACTCTGCAGCTCTGACCTGATGCATGTGTGACATTGCAGCTCAGACCCGATGCATGTGTGACTCTGCAGTTATGACCCGATGCATGTGTGACTCTGCAACTGTGACCCGATACATGTGTGACTCTGTAGCTGTGACCTGATGCATGTGTGACTCTGTAGCTGTGACCTGATGCATGTGTGACTCTGCAGCCGTGACCTGATGCATGTGTGACTCTGTAGCTGTGACCCGATGCATGTGTGACTCTGCAACTGTGACCCGATGCATGTGTGACTCTGCAGCTCTGACCCGATGCATGTGTGACTCTGCAGCCATGACCCGATGCATGTGTGACTCTGCAGCCATGACCCGATGCATGTGTGACTTTGCAGCTGTGACCCGATGCATGTGTGACTCTGCAGCTGTGACCCGATGCATGTGTGACTCTGTAGCTGTGACCTGATGCATGTGTGACTCTGCAGCTATGACCTGATGCATGTGTGACTCTGTAGCTCTGACCTGATGCATGTGTGACACTGCAGCTCTGACCTGATGCATGTGTGACTCTGTAGCTGTGACCTGATGCATGTGTGACTCTGTAGCTGTGACCTGATGCATGTGTGACTCTGCAGCTGTGACCTGATGCATGTGTGACTCTGCAGCTCTGACCTGATGCATGTGTGACTCTGCAACTATGACCTGATGCATGTGTGACTCTGCAGCTATGACCTGATGCATGTGTGATTCTGCAGCTATGACCCTGCAGCTATGACCTGATGCATGTGTGACTCTGCATATGTGACCCTCTGTTTTTGAGCCCACTTAAATACATTTTTCTTTTGTGATGGCTTATGGGGCACATTTATTAGCAGACTGTGAAACGATTGAACGATTACATGCAGTCATTTCACAGTCTGTGCTGTACCTACACTGAACGATCAGTTGTTCAGTGTAGGCACCTTCCCTCATCCCCGCAAATTGACCAGCATGTTCGGGCGATGAATGATGTCAGAAACGACCAGCGGGAGTTCATCCCAGACGCTCAGAGGTAAGCTTTTATTTGGTGCCCTCCCCCCTCGTCACAGCCACTGACACTGTGATGTAGCATTTTGCAAGCAGGTTCACACGCAGTCGCACACAGAATATAAGCGTGCCACAGATCATTTTAATCAGCAGAAGCTGCTGGTGCATTCTATTCACATCGTTGTGCGAATAAGACACACTTGAAGGAAAAATGAGGACAAAAAGATGCTTGGCGCTACCGAGTCACTCTGTGCCCATGCGTTATGTGTCACACGGAGGGTAGATGTATGTGGACACATCTGTATGCATTAATCACAGATAAGATAGTGACCAGTGTGGTGTAATTAGCATGAGGCTCAGAGTCCTCCTGATGGAGGCAAAAGCCACCTGATGTGGGGTGGGGAACATACATGCCTACCCTCCCGGTTTTCGCAGGAGGCTCCCGATTTTTCCGGTAACCCCCTGCTCCCCTGGAAGGGTAGGCATTTCTCCCGCATTCTGCCCACTTCCTAGTGAAGTGGGCAGAATGAGGAGAATACCCGCAGGGATCGCGGGTCTCCGTGAAGGGGGCGGGGCTTAAACCGTGATTCTGCATGAATCACAGCATTTGGCCCTGCCCCCTATGTAAATTGTACCCAAATCGCGTCAATTTTACCACGAGGGGGCGGGGCTTAATGGCGCGACTCGTCAAGCCCCGCCCCGTCGGCCCCCTGCTGCTTCTCTTACCCGGGCTTCTCCCGGGAAGAGAGTATTAAAGGTAGGCAACTATGGTGGGGAGCCCTCCTGATACCCCTGATAGAGGAGAACCACCTGATGTGGTGGCTTAGAGGACTGAAGGCCCGACTCAGACCCGGACGCTAAGCCGCGCCATCTCGCAGCTGTCAGTGCCCGGGTATGCAAATTCCGCGATCGCACTGTCTGGCTTGAGGACGCCCTCTATGTTTTAGAGGGCGACGGCAGAGTGATCGCACACCGGTATAAAGATGCCCACTTTTCTATCTTACCACACGTCATCTCCAGGAAGTGTGCGATTAATCAGTAACATCGAGAGCCATCGGAGCAGCATGCAGCGCTTGAAGTAGAGCCTACCCCACCGCAAGCACTGCGATCACTGCAGGCTAAAATACAACCAGGTGATGTGTACAATGACGCCTCCATGCTAATTATGCACACCCTTGAAACTCAGTTTTGATGCCCAAACACGCCTGCGTTCTCAGCACCAGTCCCCCGTTCAAAAGCACCTTCCCCTGTTACCACCCACTAACGGCACTGTCACTCAAAGTAGCATCCAGTCTGTGTACTATGAGTGCATGATTCACGGACGCAGTGACTGGTTCGCCCACACGTATTTTGACTGGCGTCAATCGCCCATAGCAGGCTTAGCGTCCGGGTCTGAATCGGGCACTGAGTTTAAGACAAAATACTGTTAGACTGCCACTGTGGTGGGACTACAAATCACAAAATTCTCAGTCTACTGCCAACTGCATCACATGCCGGGAAATTGCTCCACCAAAGATCTGCCCCCCAGACCCAGCCGCGCTTATCCTCGGGCCAGCCAATCAGGGACTCTGCTGCATGGGTCCGCGGCTAGGGCTGATGCCAGTGAGGAGTGGGACGGAGAGTTGTGGGTGTTGAGGGTGCCGGGACTGCTGCATGGGTCCACAGCTAGCGATGTCTCAAGGGAGGAGTGGGACGGGTAGTTGTTGGTGAGGGGACGCGCTGGGACCGCTGCACTGGTCCGAGCCAAGGCTAGTGCCAGGGAGGAGTGAGGCAGAGAGTTGTGGGTGAGTGGGGTGCCGGACATGTCACACTGCGTCACCAATGAGTAGGGGCAGGCTAAAGATAGATGAAGACGGCAGCTGACGGTCTGACACGGAGCTCTCCACTAGTGTATGGCGGCTTCTCAGGTGCCGGGAAGGAGTGCCATGTATTGGGCAGCCATGACGGTACACTCCGGGTACATAGTTACAGCCCTAAGTGGGGTGAATGTTTATGGAGGAGGTTCCTCTTCAGTGCAGGAGCCTGGCAGCAGGCGCCTTCATTGTCTCCCATAGTTCTGCCCCTGTTTCCGACATTAATGTGCATGATTTGTGCCCGATTATTGAGCGATTGCACGATCACGATGTCGTAATCGTGCAATCACTCAGTAAAGTTGCGTAGTGGATACGCGGCATGTATGAAAGGCTCTTTAATGTTTAGCACTTATTAGTAACTTTCTCACTACATTGTGAATTATGGCCCTCATTCAGAGCCGTTCGCTATTTGCGGTCGTTCGTTTAAAAACAAGGGGTGGCTATTCAAATGATCCGTACGCACATTGCAGTCTGTTCACACCTCTAAGCCTGAACGAACGAGCAAAACATAGGCTCGTTTATTTGTTAAAAACGCCCCCTGGCCGCTCGCACCATACGTCATGTCCGCTATTTATTAGATTAATCGAGTACATCGACCAGCGTATGAACTGCTCGCTATTCTTGTGGTTGGTGTTTGCTACCACAAATTTGCGAGCAGTTCTGGCTATAAAATAACCCAGTGACGTGGTCATTGACGCTGCTGTTTTAAATATACACACCCATAAAACGCCCGTTTTGACCTTTAAGCACGCCTGCGTTCGGATCTCCACTCCCCATTTTCAAGCACCTTCCCCTGTTACCACCCACATACGCCTCATTCTGTCACTCAAAATAGCAGGCACTCGCTATATAGCGTACAAACGATTTTCGGCCTCACTGACTGGTTCGCGCATGCGTACTAAAAAGCGTACGCATGCGCAGATGTGCAAACATCGCTCGGAACGAGCGTACTGTCGCTAACGAGCGGCTCTGAATGAGGGCCTATGACTCTACTGTTAATTCTAGACAATATAAGTCTCCCTGTTTTTAGTGCCCTGAGCGTCGCAAACCCCTAATCCAGCTGTGATATGCCCTCATCTGTATAGGGTACGGTTCCCCATACAGTCAGAGAGGTCTGCATCCCAGAAGAAAGCCCGTCCTTATGTTATCATCAGTGAGCTGAAATCGCTTCTGTTGCCCAGAACACCAGCCCTCTGCAACATACAATAATTATAATACTGCAGCCCAAATCCTATCCCACTGGCACATGAATAGCAGTTACATTAGATGTACTGAGAATTAAATAAAGCTGGACTTTCCTTTACAGCACCATCTAATATGCTCTGGGGCCACATTGAGCAGCCCTCTGTTAAAGGCAAATAATACCCCTATTCCACTGCCGCAAAAACCTGGGTTATTGCAGGGTCAACCCAGGTCGCGGCTCAGTGGAAAAGGGTCCTAAGAAAAAAAATCAAAGGTATTTCTTCCCGGGTCTCGCTCAGTGTAAGCGGGTAACCCAAGTCATCTGGCCTGGGACCCGTTTACAGCATGCTGATTGTCTGAAACCAGAGGCTGTCTGTGTGACAGCTGTCACTGGGGAGGGAGAGATTACAGCCTCCCCGTATGGTCGGGACCGTTCGGGTTTTTACCCCATCCCCGCTACATACAGCGTGGAGATCTCTCCCTGCCCATCTCCCCGGTGACAGCTGTGACATCTGGCGTTCATGGGAGGGCATGAGATTCCGGTGCTTGGTGATGACATAATCTCCAATCGCTAGCACTGCACCAGTGTGCAGTGTGAATGGTGCCCACTTCCCCTTACTCACATCCGTACACTTAGCCAACATAGTGAAACAATCAGTAACATCGGAGCCAGGCGCACAGGCAAGACAGGTCAGACCTCTGTTAAGAGTTGATAACTTCTGCACATGCGACAGGGGGGGACTAAGGGGACACCCATACTGAGCTCCAAGGACCAGGTGGGCCCCGAGGACTGGACAGTCACAAAACGGGGCTGGCAAACTCTGTTCCAGCCGGCGGACCGTGGCCGCTGGGACCCATAGCCTCTGCCCAGCCCCAGCTCTGAGTCCCTTGTAGCCTGGCCTGGGCAGCGCTGGGCTCTTCCAGATGGCTCAGCTCGGCCGGCCCTCATCTTTAAGTGAGCAATGTGGCAGCGTGATGTCATAGGTCATGTTGCCGCACGTCAGGCAGGCTGCACCGCTGGGGTGTTGAGGGGATAGGGGATGGTAGAAGAATAGGGACTGGGGTAGGGGGAGATTAAGGGTGCTGGGAACGGAAGAAGGTGAAGGGGGTATAGGAACTGATAGGGGCTGGGGCAGAGGAAGGTGATGGGGACTGGGGATAGAGGAAGATGAAAGGGCAGACGAAGGTGATGGGGGTTGGGGTCAGTAGGTGACGTGGGCTTGGGGCAGCTGAAGGTGTTGGGGGCTGAGGACGGAGAAAGGTGAAGGGGCAGAGAAAGATTATGGGGCAGTGGAAGGTGATGGGGCTAGGGATGGAGGAAGTTGAAGGGTGCAAAGGAAGGTGATGGGGACTGAGACAGAAGGTGATAGGGGCTGGGGATGGAGGAAGGTGAAGGGGGCAGAGGAAGGTGATGGGGCTGGGGCAGCAGGTGAATGGGGTTTCTGGGCTGAGGATAGTGATGAGAGGCTGAATTTGAGGAAGGTGATGAGGGACTAAGGATGGCTGCAGACACCATCCCTCCTACCCCTGAGGCATCCACAGCCTGTCATAAGGAAGACCTTGCAAGAGACGGCAGACAAGAACTACAGCCTGTATCATCAGTGAGAGAGAGACAGTGTGGTAATAACTACAGCCTGCATCATCAATGACAGAGAGACAGTGTGGTAATAACTACAGCCTGCATCATCAGTGACAGAGAGACAGTGTGGTAATAACTACAGCCTGCATCATCAGTGACAGAGAGACAGTGTGGTAATAACTACAGCCTGTATCATCACTGACAGAGAGACAGTGTGGTAAGTCATAGTGTATTATTACTGTATGTAAAGGCTGGTATATCTTTCAGTTAACATTATCATGCTTCACATCTCACACATGCAAGGGGGGGATGTGCGGGATCGGGGGTCTTGGTGAGAAGGTGGGACCCCAGAGACATCAGTGTACCAGGCCCTGAGAGTTCTGTTGCTGGCACTGTCAGGAGGCGTCTGGTATTGCAGTGGATAGTTTATGCATGCCCACGCAACGGCGTTGAAACGCACCGGCACGCCTGCGTTTGCACGGCCATCCCCCCCCCATCACCACCCAAAAATGGCACTTCCTGTCAATCACTGTCTTGGATCTGCGTACGCCGTTCTCACCGCAGTGTGTGGCCCGCGCACACGCGCTGTGATGCATTTGCATGCGCGGTGCAAATTGACCGATTGAGTGTGTATTAGCGACTGCATTCCTTGCTGTATCAGACCCATAGACCCTTAAAGGAGAAGGCTTGCTTGTCATTCTAATAGTTCTAATGCATTCAATGACAATGGTCGATGTTACAATTTTGAATTTAGGATAAGAACATGGGGCCCATTTATTAACAACCGCATTTGCAATACGATCTCGGCACGTTACTAGCGCCCACGATCGCTTTGCCAGATGCAATCTTAGTGCCGACATGTGTCAAAGAGCCCCTGTGGGGAAAGGGGCTCTGAAAGGAGCCAGTCCCTGCGAGGTGCTCGGAGTGAAGAGACCATCTTTTCACTCTTGTGCCGGCCTCCTGCATGTGGGCGGAGGCCAGTGCCGGGGAGGCTACCTCCCAACCATTTCTTGGCTAGTATTGCAATATGTAACCCACAGGTGGTGTTAGATGGTGTTAGGGGCTTTTGCATTCCAGAGCTTTGTAATCTGACGGCATCGCAACTATGGGGGTTGCGGCTACTGCTATCGGAAAAGAAGGGACAGCTACAAATATCGGAGCTGTCTGCTGCGATTCCTCCATGGTACATGCAGGGATATTAGTAATTTGTGTCTGTACCTTGAAAACAGGGCTTTCCGAGCAATATGCCACAAATAGTTAATGACTGATGGGCACCATAGTGACCTTAGCACAGACATGGACAATGGGAACTGTTTACTAACCAAAGCAATGTTGAATTTAGAATAGTGAGAGGCAATAAACATTGTTTGACATCCCAAGATAATGTTGGATCTGGACAAAGGGGGTCATTCAGACCCGGTCGTTAGCGCCGATGCGCTCGGACTGGGTCGATGGCCCCCCACAGAGCATGCGCACGACGGCGCCGGCGCCGTCGTGCGCATGCGTGAGACCTGCTATGACCGACAGCGCCGATCGTGGCGGGTCTCGATCCAAAGGGAGCGAGCTGTCGATGTTGATTGACAGCTCGCCCCGTTTGGAAGGCGGGCCGGGGGGGTGGCAGCCCAAACGGGGGCATTCCCATGGGAACGCCTACCGTTTGGGGGCGGCCCCACTGACATCACTAGTGATGTCAGTGGAGAGCTTCCAGCTCAGACAGAGCCGAAAGCTCTCCGAGGCTTACGACAAGGGAGACCTTACCCTAGGGTCTTGTCGTAAACCCCAATGGTCGCGATGGTCTTGACCATCGCGACCATCACCTTAGGCGGCCGTAAGGCTGTGGGTGTTAACCCACAGCCTTACCACCGCAAAGGAGGACGTCTTGAAAATTCAAGACGTCCTCCCCTCATTCAGACCGACCGCACGCTCTGTGCGACCAGCTCTGAATGAGGTCCAAAGACTCAGTAGATGAATATTAGTACAACTTACATATATCTAGTGTCTAACGTTAGTGTTGCATTGGCACTGACTGTTATACCCCTTTTATACTGCTGCAATATCCCGGGTTCTGGCTCAGTGGAAAAGGGTCCATGAAAAATAACGTGGCTCAAGTGACACGGGAATCCAACCCAAGTAGCTAACAGTGTCAGACCCAGAATGGACCCGGGTAATGACCTGCGTCATGCCTAAAATGAGCTGATTGGTGGCTGTGAAGCAGTCTCTTCTCACTTTTTATGACCTCACAAGTATAACAAGGCAATCCCGGATTCAGTGTGAACGGGGCTGACCTGGGAATAACCCAGATCAAGCCATGTCTGAAAACCCAGGTCGGACCCAGGTTTTTGGTGGAAAAGGGGTATTAGAGAGTCAAACCCCTTCAAAAGGAGAGCATTGATGAATGGAAGCCTATTGTACAATGAGGGCCTGATTCAGAGCCGGACGCTCTGACCAGAGCGCTCGCTCTGAATCAGGGCCCTCCTACATGAAAATGGAGCGGCCTCTCGGACGCTCGCATAGCTGTGGGTTACCACCCACAGCTTATGCGAGCATCCATGATGATGGTCGCGATGGTCAAGACCATCGCGACCATCGGGCTTGCGACGGAGACCCTACGATAGGGTCTCGCTGCCGCAAGCCCTGGAGTGATTTTGGCTTTATCAGAGACAAAATCACTCCCACTGACATCACTAGTGATGTCAGTGGGGCCGGCTTCAGATGGTAGGCGTTCCCATGGGAACGCCTCCGTCTGGCAGCCACGCCCCCGGCACGCCCACCAAAGGGGGTGTGCTGTCAATCAACATCAACAGCATGCCCCCTTTGGTGTGAGACCCGGAGCGATGGAGAGCCCGTCGCTCGCCGGGTCTCGCGCACGCGCACGACGGAGGGAGCTCATGCGCAGTGGGGCAACATCGACCCGCTTGCGAGTGTCCTGCGCTCGCGAGCGGGTCTGAATGACCCCCTGAGTCTCTGGGCATATGATGAAACAGTGATATGAATACAACACGCATTGCGGTTACACTTCGCTGTTATGAAGTAATTACACGTGACTTCGTTTGCAGTAATGTGATCTTATCGCACACATGAAAAACTATTTATAAGCATGTATAACAAACAAATATGAAAACAAAGCAGAAAGGAGTGGCTGCAAGTGAAAGCAGGTAGGGTGGCATGTGGCCCCTGGGGCCGCCTGTTGCCGATCACTGATTTAGAGCACCTAGGTACTGTATGAACTTTACAGGACTTATCTCCAGTGCATACTGTATACTTAGATTATGCTGAAGTCTTCAGATGGCAAAATACCATTGTAAGGTCTACAGTAAGCTAGCATGTACCTGATTGATATATGTTTCAGGGAATGGAAATAAAAACAATAAACATTGTGGGTGAGATGTATCAAACTTTGGAGAGAGATAAAGTGGGTGGAGATAATGTACCAACCAATCAGCTTCTAACTGTCATGTTACAGGCTGTGTTCGAAAAATGACAGTTAGAAGCTGATTGTTTGGTACTTTGGGGTCTATTTACTAAGCAGTGTTAGGAGACAGAGTGAAAAGTGATAAGAAAGTGATAAGGTGCCAGCCGATCAGCTCCCAACTGTCATCTCACAGGCTGTGTTTAAAAAATGACAGTTGGGAGCTGATTGGCCGGCACCTTATCACTTTCTTATCACTTTTCACTCTGTCTCCTAACACTGCTTAGTAAATAGACCCCTTAATCTCTCTTCACTTTATCTCTCTCCAAGGTTTGATACAACTCCCCATTTGTGTCCCTATGAGACATGTGTTCATTCCTACCATTGAAAGAGTAAAACTCACATTCAAGTGACCCGTTTGAAAGTCGTCATGTTAGGAGAGATTTTAGAGTCAATAATCACAGGTGATAATTTTTAATGAACAAAATTATTGTTATCAGGCAGTCGCTATGGTTTGAGAGGACGTAGATTGTGCCAGGAAAATCTAATTAACTTTCTTAAGCGGCGCGATGGACAAGGGTGATTACTTCGTTATGGCATATTTAGACGTCGCTGAAACCATTGAACACATTTGCCCATGTTGTGCTCGTAATATATCAGCTGAAGTACTGTAGCGCAGGAACCTTTGAATTAGATTTCCGTCCATGTTAGTGACCTCTCGACCTTGGTAATTGAAACTTTTGCTTACTGCAATGAGTTATAAAGTACTTTTTCAGCCGCTATTTTTCGAAGTCTTCGTAGGAGGACGATTGTGCCTTTTTGGGTTTTTTTTCGTATCATTAATTTTTTCCAGGATTTTTTTCATTAGGTACAATTAATCTTTTGTTTGTGCTGCGGCAATTGGAAAGAGATAACAATAGACCAGAAAAAAATGACAGAAAAATCACAGGGTAGTGGTTCAACTTTGTATCAGGCAATTTAGAAATAACCTGCAGTATAATCTCAGCACAATGTTATCTAATGTGTCTGTTATCATTACGTGACCTGAATTGTCTGTTGTGTTTAGTTTATCTTGTGATTATAAAATAAAATACATTGTGAGAATCTTTCAAAGTTAGAGCCGTATTCAATTTGAGCCGAGCCGTGATACTTTTCCGCGTCCCTACCTCGCCTGTTTTGCAAACGGAAAATTATTGCGTGCGTGACCGCTTTACCCCGTATTCAATTTGAAAATACGCGAAAACGGGACCCGGCGAAACTTGAACAGGCGGAAAGTACTGTCAGATTTGGGGAAATCAGCCTGACACCCCCAAAAGATGCTCTGACATGGGGGTTCCCTATGGCACACCCTGATTTGGATTGCTGAAGGTATTTGGTGTTTTTAAACGGGCTGAATAGCTGCTAAATAGCGTTTTTCTATACGTGGTGCAGAATAGTATTCAGGAGTAGTTTTTCCTGGAAATAACTTATCCCAGCAAATTTGGGGTACTTGAAAATGGGGGTCAGCATATTTAAAAGTTGCTAAAGTGAAGTTGAAAGAAATAGTGAAAAATCCACCTGCCGCAAGCACCTGCAATTCAAAAAACACTTGGGGCATACTTGGGGACCCCCCAGAGTCAAGTTCGCTAGTTTTTAACTTTGTACCCCAACATTTTTTTTTATGACCCCAAATTCAAATTAATTTTTTGGGGTGTTCTTAAGTGGGTTTTTTTTTAAATTTGATGCAGTTTACCTTTGGGGGACTGTCTGAAGGCTGCAGGGGGTTCCCTGATGGTCTCTGACCATCGCGACCATCACCGGAGCGGTCGTTAGAGCTGTGAGTGTTAACCCACAGCCTAACGACCGCAACAGAGGCGTGCGGTCAGGATGCAAGCGGCCGCCCAGTTTCTGAGCGACCGCTTGCATCCTCCGACCACCTCTGAATGAGGCCCATAGTCCCTTTGGGCCCGTGGTGAGTTGTATGGAAGTTGCATCTACAGGATATTGCAAGTGCAAAATTTGCCTCAAGCAAAGAAGAATTATTGAAACAGTGTTGCATTAAAATTATTTTTTAAGAGTAAAGCAACATTCTCAAAGCTTCTGTTCTGGTAACCCCATCCTACATTGCATAAATACAAGAGTCGCCACATTGCTTCATAAATAGGGTCCCTTGTGCAAAAGCACCAAGGAAACACCAAATGACCCCCTTAGTACAGACTGTAGGGCAACATGACAACAAGACCTTTGATGAATAAAGCCTGTTAGTCTGGCAGATTATGAATGTAGCTGACATGATGTGACATATACATACAGTAGTTTAGGGAACACGTTATGTGACATGCACATAATATAACACGAGAATAGTTGGGTACATACAGTATGTTTATTATCGGCCAGACAAAGCCTACGGAAATCTCTAGTATAGTTACTGTTGCTGTGATCGCCATGCAGCCTATATCGCTGGAGGGCACAATCCGGGCATTCTCTCTCCATCGAAATCTGTAGCAGATGCTTTGCTGTATCTGGCTGTACGCTGCAGCCGCACTGCTGTAAAAATGTGCTGTTCTCAAGCTCGAACCAGATCTCTGCTACAGAGAGTGTTCCGTGGTTGACGTCATAACTGGGCGGACATTTAAATTTGCCCACCCAGTTGCTGCAGCACGTGTACGGGCAATCGGGGATTGCAGGGCCGATCCAATATGTCTGTGAACGTCTTCGTTGACAGACATATTGGGTGCACACACCCGCTAATCTACTATACATATATCGTCCACTATTGGATGCACTATAGACATATTGACTTTCGTATGGTAGTGCGATTTAGCTCACCTCAAACCGCCTCAAATGGAAAGTTGAAATCCCTCTTCAAATCCCTCATTTACTAACATTCTATTTGAGAAGCATTTCTCAAATCGAATTTGGTCCGGTTTTGAACAGTGATTTGCTGATAGATTTGACATGTTCATGTACAAATCGAACAGCAAATCCCACTTCAAAATGAACTGCAAATCCCCAAATGAATAGACCTGCTTCATGCTTTCACTTTCAGCATGAGCAGTTCGTTCTCACACAGATACATGCAGACATCAGTGAGATGCCTGCATGTATCTGACTGTAACAAGCAAATAAAGAGTTAAATGTAGAAAAAAAATGAAGTGAGGTACCACCCCAAAACAGAACCAGCCCCGGACTTTGTAAAGCCAGTTCTGGTTATTTAAGTATAGGGGAAAAAATACGTAGGGTTCCACTGTACTTAATACAACCAGCACTGGGCTCTTAAACCAGTCCTGGTTCTGGACTTACAGTGAAAAAATTGTGTAGGGTTACACTGTAAGCTCCAGAACCAGCACCAGACCCTTTCTAGAGGGGGGCTGATGCCACAGCCAGGGGAGCCCTATCACTGTGCCGCCCAGCCACAGGAGCTGCTAGGCCATGTCTTGGCTTCTCTGTCACTAGCAGTCCCTAACACAAAGGGATTCACATCAGGGGAGCAGGGCACCCCAAAAAATGTCCATCCCAGGACCCCCCCAGGGCATCACACGAAAAAAGGAAGAAGGATGATAGTGAGCATAGCCTAGCAGCATCCCATGTATTTGCAAATGCATGCAACTAATATCTCTGAATTCCTATTACCATATAGTTTTCATATATTGTTGCAAGTATAATTCAGTGTGCTGAGGAACAATAGGGGATTAAACCCCCCTCTTTTTTTTACTTGGTCTGACCCCTCCCTTTCATGCACCTGAATAATACTGCCAGATTGATTGAGCAGCTGCCATTTTGTGTTTGACAATGTAATACTGCCTGGTGCGTCTTTAGGCGCCGCCTTTGGTCGCACCATCAAAACTTCCACCAGTCCATCTGAGTATGGCCTCCTCTGTGAACGATGCTGTGTAGGCAAACACTTTCAGAGGGGTTGGGTACAGGATTGCGCCGCTCGGGATCACAGTGGTCAGAATCTAGACGCCGGCATCCTGACAGGGTTAGGATACTGACATTTGTCATTATGTATCCTAACCCTCCCTCCCAGTGCCTGACCCTAACCCTCCCCCTAGTGCCTAACCTTCCCTCTCAGTGCCTAACCCTAACCCTCCCCCTAGTGTGTAACCTTCCCTCTCAGTGCCTAACCCTAACCCTCCCCCTAGTGCCTAATCCTCCCCCTAGTGCCTAATCCTCCCCCTAGTGCCTAACCCTCCCTCCCTCTCAGTGCCTAACCCTATGCCCTCCCCTTAGTGCCTAACCCTCCCCCTAGTGCCGGACCCTAACCCTCCCCCTAATGTCTAACCCTAACCCTCCCCCTAGTGTCTAACCCTATCCCTCCCCCTAGTGCCTAACCCTAACCTCCCCCTAGTGCCTAACTCACCCCCTAACCCCGTTACTTATTGCTGGGATTCTGATTGGTGTCTGGATTTTGGTTCTGGAAACAGCCGGGATTATGACTACATCCCCTTTCAGGGACACGTCTGCGACACTCCCATCACACGCCCCTAGGATGGACCATCCCTGTGCGTCTGTATAGACACATCCCAGTTACCGCCCCAGAACGGCTGCACTTTTCCAAGACATTTCTGATTTACTAAGAATCAAGTTTGGTTGAGTTTATAAGTTTTTAAACTCGCTTTACTTCACCAACCTCAGGTGAGTTTTCCCTTTAACAACTCACAAACTTACTAAGAAGTGAGTTTAGGTGAAAGTGAGTTTTTCGATGGTGAAGCAGAATGAGTTTTTGCATCCAAATTGCGAGTTTAGAGGAGAGTTTAGAGGCGAGTTTAGAGGAGATTACTCACCCGAGATTGCAGTGTTTTCTCTCTTCCAGACTCACCTGAGCAAGCAGCCTGCACATATCAGTGAGATAAGTGTAAGCTGCTTGTGTGATAAGACCTGTAAAAAACGGGTTAAATAGGGTCCCCCCCCTAAAGCTCAACCAGCCCCGGACTTGCTAGTCCTGGTACCTACAATTATGGGGAACAAAATGTGTAGGGTTCCACCGAAAATATGGTACCAGCACCAGGATGCAGGGCCAGTCCTGGTTTTAATTATAGGGGTAAAAAAATTTACGTAGGGGTACCCCTATAATTAAAACAAGTACTGGACCCTTTCTAGCGGGGGCCTGATGCCAGAGCCAGGGGAGCCCTTTACCTGGGCCCCCCAGCCGCAACATCAGCCCTGACTGCTAGTCAGCCCAGGCCAGAGATCCCTGGGGAGTTGGGGACCCCTCCAATAAAGGGGTCCCCCTCTCCAGGACACCCCTGTCCTAGTCTGATAGCCCGGGGCTATCTCTGGCACCCTAGGGCGGTGGGTGCCGGGTTGATAGTGTTAGTGTGTAGTGTAACATCAATGGTTAAATATTGCCTTTAGTTGTAAAACTACACATACCAGCAAACCTCCCCCGATGCTGGTATTTGGAAAACTACAAATACCAGCATGCGGGGTTTTATGGGCCCACTGGCACTTGTAGTTCCACAACCAAAGCAATACATAAATAAACACAACATACACCGTGAAAGTAAAATTTTATTAGAACATACATGCACACTCACACTCACTATCACACAAACTCACCTACGGGCAGATGTATGAAGCTCTGGGAAGTGACAAAATGCAGAGTGATAAACGACCAACCAATCAGCTCCCAACTTTCATTTTTCAAACACAGCCTGTAACATGACAGTTGGGAGCTGAGTGGCTGGTCGTTTATCACCCTCCACATTATCAAGAAGTTCCCAACTCCCCAGATCCCTGGCCTGGGCTGACTAGCGGTCAGGGCTGATGCTGCGGCTGGGGGGCTCGGTGAAAGGGCTCTCCTGGCTGTGGCATCAGTCCCTGCTAGAAAGGGTCTGGAGCTGGTTTTAAATATATGGGGGACCTCATGCCATTTTTTTTCTCCATATATTTAAAACCAGGTCTGGCCCTGCAGCCTGGTGCTGGTTCTCAAATTACGGTGGAAACCTATTCATTTTGTTCCCCATAATTATAGGAACCAGGCCTGGCTGGCAAGTCTGGGGCTGGTTATGCTTTTGGGGGGGGGGGATATGTAAATTTTTAAAATAAAAACACTTTATATTAGGTATACAGGCAGAAACATAAACAGATCACACTGATCTGTGTATGTTTCTGCCAAACTCACAGCTCAGGAGGTGGTCTATTTGAAACTCCTATTTCACAGTGAGTTTGCTACAATCTCACACGAGATTGGAAACTCGATTCTTAGCAAATTTGCAAGTTTCATCTTTTTCAGCTAAAGTACTTCCTATTTTGGCCGATAGTGAGTTTTTTCGAGTTTGCAAACTCACATGAGGAAAGAGAACTCACTTCCAAACTCACTCGAGTTTGTCTTCAGTAAATTTGCGAGATGAAAAAATGCCAAAACTCCCATGAGAGTGCAATCTCACCAAAACTCACACAAACTCGACTCTTAGTAAATTTACCCCCATGTGTCTAAATTGTCACTGTGCCTTTGTGGGAACACTCTGCATAATGCATGCGTCGTATGTGTAAACTCACTAACGTGTATTTTCGTGTTACCTTATAATAACCTAACACAGTACAACTTAACTACTAAAAATAAAGACACAGACAAACAGTGTCGGCATTTAAAATCTTTGCCAATTTAATTTTTTGACAAATAACTACATTTTTTACTAGAAATTAATCCTAATAATGGTAATGGCACAAAAAGAACGCACATGACAGTAATAACCAAGCAATTCAAACAAACACGCACACACAAGCCAAGCATTGGTTATCAACTCTCCTTTTCCTTTAAGCACCGGTCCGGGTGGTAGAGCCATTTCCCATCCAGGACAATTGGCTGTCGCCTTACTCCACTTCAAGGAGAGCGCACCCACTAAGCCTAATTATTAACATAAACTAAGTGTCCTTCTTTCCTGCAACCACCAAACCAACCATCAGACAGTCAAACAAAACAAAAAAGGGGAGGGTGGGAAAAAATGGAACAAAGAGGCAGATTTACATACTCTCCATTAAATACCCCTAGACCACACCCCATGAACATTCATTGGCTGCCTAAGACTAGCTAAACTTAAAGGGGCAATATCCAACACCTTATTAAACTGGAAACAATCAAAACACTCGTGGTTTAATGTCCCTCATGCTTAATTATCAGCCTTCAGCCTTACTTTTTAGAACAGATGTGCGCTGGCCCCCATGTTTTTGGTTTTGGATCTGGATTCATCTTCATGTTTTGGTTTTGCAAAACCATACTCAAGCGTTTTAATTTTGTATCTGGGTATTTAAAAAAAAAAAAAAAAAAATAGAAAGATTTAAAAACAGCTTAGACCATTTAATTATTGCAATCCAAAACCCGAAATTCAGATTTAAAAAATCCGAATTCCGAACCACAGGAATATCCAAATTCCGAACCGTGGGAAGATCAGAACTGTCTGTCCGGATTCCCGAAATTTGGGTGGATTCGGACTTCTGGAGAACCGAACCGCACATATTTACGTTTTATGGCTTTCACGCATACGCAACGGTAACATCGAAATAAAGATTACCTATTTCGTCATAGGTTCAGATCATAATATACATTATTGCTTAATCACTGACCAAATAATGCATTACCAAAACCTAACCACACGCACACGCGGGCATGCGTACACACGTTGGTTTTGTTATTAAAATTTTTCTGTCTTGAGAGAGTCAAATTAGGCTTGAGAGGTGGAGACCTTAATAAAGCCCTGCAAATGAAGGAAAGTGAATGGATCTTCCGATTGGGATCTCTGATACCGAATGGTCTTAATGAACATATTAATTTTGGAGTATTTCTATCAGAATAACTATTATGTCTACATACCATCTGTCCTCTTCTCTCTTTAAATTTTACTTTCTATTTTTCTCCGAGTATCAACTTTAGACACAATATTATGTACATTTTCAATTCCATACGTTGTATTCATTGCTTGAATGATAAACATTCTCTTTTTCACTCTGTACCCTTTGGTATAGTAATATTACGTGAATTATCAAACTTAAATATAATTTTTCTTCTCGATATTGATTCCATTCTAATATGCATTATGAATACAATTTACATATTATTATTATTATATTATTTATGTCTTTCCATTTTTTATCTACATCCATTTCATCCTTATTGTTTGTTTGTTTTTTCTTTTCCCGTTTTTCCGTTTTGTGTATGGTGATTTTTGTGTTGGTTGTTTTGTATATTTTTGTCTTCCCATCGTCTTTGTCTTTTGCCGCTATCTCTTTGATGATGGTTAACTAATTAAATAAAATAATTAATAGTTATATTATTTTACCTTTATCTCTTTCGTTGGAGAGGTGGTGGTGGGGGACGGGGATGGTGGGGGGATGGGGATGTGTGGAATGACCGGCATGGAGGTTGTTGCATGTGGGACGGAGGAGCGGGAGAGGAGAGGGTAGGTAAATGATGGGGATGTTAACATCAGAATCGTTTTCTAAATCCACCTTTTTCACCACTATTTCACTTTCCTATTTGTTCACTTATGCTTTTCACACATTGTGAATTTACACCTCCCTATTATATTCGAGGTCAGAATTTCACTTCATTCGATCCCTCACACACTTTATTTAATCTATAGAATTTATGACTTACTTGTCATTGTATATCTTTCATATTTTTCTATCATAGGATTTCACATCTCTTTCTTACATCTTTATTTCACCTCATCGCACACATGCGATTATATTTTCTTTTCTTTTTCTCTTTCTTTTTCTAATTATATTTACACTTGCTCCGGGGATCCGTTTGTCCCTCTGCCCTGTTACAATTACACTAATGTCACTTTCACTTTCACTATGTTTTTATACTCTGCATTCTTATATCCTATTGCACCTACGATTATCTCCTTATTTATTAATATATCTGTTTGAACCTCTCCATTTTATATCCTGTAATTATATAGACCATATCCCACCATTAGTCCTTAATAACCTGCTACTACGATTCCTTCACTCCGCTTTGTTTACTTATGCAAATCGACCCATTTGCCACACCCACTGATCCCTCCAACAATGATGATTGGTTTAACACTCGTCTCACTAGGATTGGCTATACCAGCACTCAATCTCTAGTACAGCCCGCTGATTGGGCACCCGCCCTTTAACTACCAGGAAGCAAGTACACCATAACGCGATCAGGTGACCAAGCTATACCGGCGAAACGCGCGTCCTGAACAGTGCATTAGCACCAGGGTCCTCACACACAGCACATGCAGCTGTGGTTTTTCCTCTACTTCAAGACAGGTACTTCACTATCCATTCAAAGCACTCTCTCATTTGAGTTCCCTGCATGCGACTCCCCCTGCAATGCCCCATGGTAACAGGGGAGAGACACAGCTTTTCCTCAAACAGCAGAAGTGCATAACTTTTATTTCATCTGTGTGCCACGCTGTCCCACTCTCTCATCTCTTGTCAGAACCAGACCAGGGAAAGCAGAAGTGGGTATGCGTTTCCAGTACCACAGTTCTTGATTTTTTCATCTCTGATCCCTACATTTGTCATATCTCTGGCACACACCATTATAATTTCCATGTGATATGGATTCTTATCCAATGCGATCACTTTGATTTTTTCCATAACAGTGTATCAGCGAACACTTATAAACCACATAACAAACGTTACCTTTTATTTCTCCTATATAGGTATACCATTTGTGGTCTTATTGTATGAGTGTAATGCTATATCGTTATCATTTTGAGATTATGAATACATATTACATCAATATCGATATGACCATTGTATGACAACTCATACTTACCTGTTAATTGGTTATTTTCTTCTATTACTGGAATTTTCATCGGACCAAAATTAATTGGATGTACTTATTGTCTATAGAAGTCTTGAAATATGCTGCATGAATAACTACTTTATATTTGACCAATAGATATGATCATGAAATAATTCTCGTTTTCTACTGAACAATTTATTGATATATTGATCACTCTTTCTATTTATTATGTGTGTTATATTTTATTTGTACCCAAATAGATATTTATCGAGTGGGTGACTAAATAGGACCCTAGACATCTTCATATTGTTCGCCTATTCATATTGATTTAATCATCAGTACATGGTAATATAATCTATGCTGTCCCTAAAGGTAGATCAAGTACTATAGATTATGTAATTTAATGAGATTTATTAATCTCGTATATACACTGGTACAGAGCTTACGACCGTAATTACGATCTACCTAATACAGGACATATCAACCTCATGTACATGCCACCACAGATCATACGATCCTGATTGTGATCTGTCTATTATGTGTATCTATGTGTTATATATTTAGTGTATATGTTTGTCTTTAACTCAATTTGTTGTGAATTAGATTTTTTAGCCAAGGCAATTAATTAAAAGTTTATATTTTAACATTTTCATTACTGACATTTGTTTTCAAGAGTGCCCCAAAAAAGGCTTATTTGTCTTTTTTCAGTCTTTGCTCTTCTTTGCAAATTCTGTTTCCTATGGTATATGTGTATAGCACAAATTGTTTTGGGTGCACCACCAATAAGAAGTCATCCAGAGTAAAAATCCTTTTAACTTTGGTGATAGACTTGAATTTGGTTCTATAATTGAGATACCATTATTATCCTTATTACATTAACACCAGTGCGGACTCCATTCCCCCCTTTTTTTGTCTTTGTTATTATCGTACCTTACCAAATTAGCTTTCAACAATGCCCTAAATAGAGCCAGTGAGAATCTACTGTATTTAACAATATCGGGCTTTGATGTTTGATGTGCGCCTTCTGCATGTGACAATGTAACAACAGACTGTGTAATGTTGCTGCTTTATAGGGTACATGTGGCTCAGGTAACGTGTTTTATCCGACATAACCAGCATTTACAATTCATCTGTCAGTCCCTGGTACCCACTCCTACAGGACACTGGCGCAGATGCAGGGAGGATCTGCAGAAAAAGCGATCAGCTGGTCTTTGTACTGTAACTGGGAGCAGCCGAGCGTTGGCGAGCATCTATATGTTAGGAATAATGAGGATCGGTGACAGAGGTTTTTATTTCGAGGAGTAGACGACAGCAAACTTCAAACTGCCATGCACACCATTAACAAGGAGAAGAGAAGACAGGAAGTGAAATAAAAGTCTAATTAGCTGCTATAATGAAGGCAAAAAATGTACTTTGCTGCAATGTCCTTTATTTGCAAGCAATGATTTCACATCTGCGGATTGCAGATCCAAGCAAGTAATGTCTCCTCCTTTTCCCTCCATATCTGTTTCTTTGTTTATTCCTATTTCGCCAAATAAGAAAATATATTCGTTAAACAGAAAAAATTGGCCATTAGCCAAGTGCCGGAATTATTGAGGCACGGCAAAAAAATCATTATTTTATGGCGCCTTGCATTTATTTCTGCGGGTCCACAAGAGTCTGGTAAGATTGCATTGATTGAAAGGGAAAGTTTATTTTTCCAGACCCAGATTTGTGGAAAGGATACTTACTCTAGGGGTTAATTTACTAGGCATCGGGTTCTAAAACCCAGCCCTTCTGATCGTTATTATGCTCGAAATTTAAATTCACAAAAGATTTTTCGGACGTAAACAGAATCCGAAGCACTGGGTTTTAGAACCATAGGGACAAATGTCAATTTATATATATATATATAAATATATATATATATATATATATATACATACAGTATATATATTTACCACTGCAAAATTGCTGAAAAGTAATCACTTTTTCCAAATTGAAACCTATACATTTGCTCCTTAGAATAGGCACAGGTTTAAAGGGGCCAACTAATACTGGTACGTATGTTTTCTAAGTCAATATATATTTATAAATACGGCATAATACGGCATATGTCTACATTTGTGTCCTTCTCAGTATTGCTCTGTTAATTTGCTCTCTTCCCACACTTTCCCTTATGCTATTTAGGACATGTCTGGTCCTATACATTTTTTATTATTATTATTATTATTATTATTATTTTTATTATCTTTTATTTGTATTGTACCTAAAGGGTTCTGTAGTACCATACATAGAGGATAGGAGATCGGTATGAAACACCGCCAGACCTATGTCCGGCGGTTCAAAGCCCGATGCCGGAAGACCAGCACCAGTGAAGATCCCAACAGCTGTAAAGGTAAGTACTAACTAACCTAACCCCCCCAACCCTCCTTTAGGGGTTCCTAACCCTAACTTCCCTCGCTAGTGACTACCCCAACCCTTCCCCGCAGACTACCCCTAACTCCCCCCGGGGGTGCCTAACCCTAACTCCCCATAGACAAACACAGGGGGGGTTTCTGTCTGCCCGGAAAACCCCCTCCCCAGACCACACCATTACCACAATATAAATAGTAATATAATAGAATATTACTAGTGCTGCATGTTTTTGGAATGGAGCCCACATCTAAAATATAAACGTTCAGCTCAGGCAGGATGGACCTACTGCCGCATCTAATGGCTTACTGTGATCACTGGTCCTGTATATGCTGGAATTATGACACACAATACACTATGTATGACACATATAATGGGTTACTGTGATCACTGGTCCTGTATATGCTGGAATTATGACACACAATACACTATGTATGACACATATAATGGGTTACTGTGATCGCTGGTCCTGTATATGCTGGAATTATGACACACAATACACTATGTATGACACATATAATGGGTTACTGTGATCGCTGGTCCTGTATATGCTGGAATTATGACACACAATACACTATGTATGACACATATAATGGGTTACTGTGATCGCTGGTCCTGTATATGATGGAATTATGACACACAATACACTATGTATGACACATAATGGGTTACTGTGATCGCTGGTCCTGTATATGCTGGAATTATGACACACAATACACTATGTATGACACATATAATGGGTTACTGTGATCACTGGTCCTGTATATGCTGGAATTATGACACACAATACACTATGTATGACACATATAATGGGTTACTGTGATAACTGGTCCTGTATATGCTGGAATTATGACACACAATACACTATGTATGACACATATAATGGGTTACTGTGATCGCTGGTCCTGTATATGCTGGAATTATGACACACAATACACTATGTATGACACATATAATGGGTTACTGTGATCGCTGGTCCTGTATATGATGGAATTATGACACACAATACACTATGTATGACACATATAATGGGTTACTGTGATCACTGGTCCTGTATATGATGGAATTATGACACACAATACACTATGTATGACACATATAATGGGTTACTGTGATCCCTGGTCCTGTATATGCTGGAATTATGACACACAATACACTATGTATGACACATATAATGGGTTACTGTGATCACTGGTCCTGTATATGCTGGAATTATGACACACAATACACTATGTATGACACATATAATGGGTTACTGTGATCACTGGTCCTGTATATGCTGGAATTATGACACACAATACACTATGTATGACACATATAATGGGTTACTGTGATCGCTGGTCCTGTATATGCTGGAATTATGACACACAATACACTATGTATGACACATATAATGGGTTACTGTGATCGCTGGTCCTGTATATGATGGAATTATGACACACAATACACTATGTATGACACATATAATGGGTTACTGTGATCGCTGGTCCTGTATATGCTGGAATTATGACACACAATACACTATGTATGACACATATAATGGGTTACTGTGATCACTGGTCCTGTATATGCTGGAATTATGACACACAATACACTATGTATGACACATATAATGGGTTACTGTGATAACTGGTCCTGTATATGCTGGAATTATGACACACAATACACTATGTATGACACATATAATGGGTTACTGTGATCGCTGGTCCTGTATATGCTGGAATTATGACACAAAATACACTATGTATGACACATATAATGGGTTACTGTGATCGCTGGTCCTGTATATGATGGAATTATGACACACAATACACTATGTATGACACATATAATGGGTTACTGTGATCACTGGTCCTGTATATGATGGAATTATGACACACAATACACTATGTATGACACATATAATGGGTTACTGTGATCCCTGGTCCTGTATATGCTGGAATTATGACACACAATACACTATGTATGACACATATAATGGGTTACTGTGATCGCTGGTCCTGTATATGCTGGAATTATGACACACAATACACTATGTATGACACATATAATGGGTTACTGTGATCGCTGGTCCTGTATATGCTGGAATTATGACACACAATACACTATGTATGACACATATAATGGGTTACTGTGATCACTGGTCCTGTATATGATGGAATTATGACACACAATACACTATGTATGACACATATAATGGGTTACTGTGATCGCTGGTCCTGTATATGCTGGAATTATGACACACAATACACAATGTATGACACATATAATGGGTTACTGTGATCACTGGTCCTGTATATGCTGGAATTATCACACACAATACACTATGTATGACACATATAATGAGTTACTGTGATCACTGGTCCTGTATATGCTGGAATTATGACACACAATACACTATGTATGACACATATAATGGGTTACTGTGATCACTGGTCCTGTATATGCTGGAATTATGACACACAATACACTATGTATGACACATATAATGGGTTACTGTATTCGCTGGTCCTGTATATGCTGGAATTATGACACACAATACACTATGTATGACACATATAATGGCTTACTGTGATCACTGGTCCTGTATATGCTGGAATTATGATACACAATACACTATGTATGACACATATAATGAGTTACTGTGATCGCTGGTCCTGTATATGCTGGAATTATGACACACAATACACTTTGTATGACACATATAATGGTTACTGTGATCGCTGGTCCTGTATATGCTGGAATTATGACACACAATACACTATGTATGACACATATAATGGCTTACTGTGATCGCTGGTCCTGTATATGCTGGAATTATGACACACAATACACTATGTATGACACATATAATGGGTTACTGTGATCGCTGGTCCTGTAGATGATGGAATTATGACACACAATACACTATGTATGACACATATAATGGGTTACTGTGATCACTGGTCCTGTATATGATGGAATTATGACACACAATACACTATGTATGACACATATAATGGGTTACTGTGATCGCTGGTCCTGTATATGATGGAATTATGACACACAGTACACTATGTATGACCCATATAATGGGTTACTGTGATTACTGGTCCTGTATATGCTGGAATTATGACACACAATACACTATGTATGACACATATAATGGGTTACTGTGATCGCTGGTCCTGTATATGCTGGAATTATGACACACAATACACTATGTATGACACATATAATGGGTTACTGTGATCACTGGTCCTGTATATGCTGGAATTATGACACACAATACACTATGTATGACACATATAATGGGTTACTGTGATCACTGGTCCTGTATATGCTGGAATTATCACACACAATACACTATGTATGACACATATAATGGGTTACTGTGATCGCTGGTCCTGTATATGCTGGAATTATGACACACAATACACTATGTATGACACATATAATGGGTTACTGTGATCACTGGTCCTGTATATGCTGGAATTATGACACACAATACACTATGTATGACACATATAATGGGTTACTGTATTCGCTGGTCCTGTATATGCTGGAATTATGACACACAATACACTATGTATGACACATATAATGGGTTACTGTGATCACTGGTCCTGTATATGCTGGAATTATGATACACAATACACTATGTATGACACATATAATGGGTTACTGTGATCACTGGTCCTGTATATGCTGGAATTATGACACACAATACACTTTGTATGACACATATAATGGTTACTGTGATCGCTGGTCCTGTATATGCTGGAATTATGACACACAATACACTATGTATGACACATATAATGGCTTACTGTGATCGCTGGTCCTGTATATGCTGGAATTATGACACACAATACACTATGTATGACACATATAATGGGTTACTGTGATCACTGGTCCTGTATATGCTGGAATTATGACACACAATACACTATGTATGACACATATAATGGGTTACTGTATTCGCTGGTCCTGTATATGCTGGAATTATGACACACAATACACTATGTATGACACATATAATGGCTTACTGTGATCACTGGTCCTGTATATGCTGGAATTATGATACACAATACACTATGTATGACACATATAATGGGTTACTGTGATCACTGGTCCTGTATATGCTGGAATTATGACACACAATACACTATGTATGACACATATAATGGCTTACTGTGATCGCTGGTCCTGTATATGCTGGAATTATGACACACAATACACTTTGTATGACACATATAATGGTTACTGTGATCACTGGTCCTGTATATGCTGGAATTATGACACACAATACACTATGTATGGCGTATATTAAAGCTGGTTAAGTGCTAATTATGCCCTCTTCATGGACTGGCCACACTCACTCTAAAATCGAGCATTTGGAAACCCCCCTCTAGAAATCCTGCGTTTGCCACTGCCCCCCTTTCCCCTAGCCTAACCCTCCCGGGGGGGTGCCTAACCTTAAGTCCCCCCCGGGAGCCCCTAACCTGACCCTCCCCCCGGCGCGGCTGTCCGCGCCCGGCTTACCTTCGATCGGTATGCCAGGTGTCGGGTTCCCGGCGTAGGTCTAATAACAGGCGTCTTTAGTACCTTGCCGGGATTTGACAATCGGGAAGCCGGCGGTTGGCATTTCGACTGTCGGCTTCCTGACTGCATCCCGGGGATAGAACATACAATAAGATAACATAGGTAAAAAGTGAACAATTTAGATAGTTACAGACAGGTTAAAGAGTTGTATGTAAACATAATACATATATCACATACGTTTACAATAGATCTACACACCATTATAATCTGCAAGATACATTGCTCAGGGAAACAAAAGGGGATAGGGCCCTGCTCGCAAGAGTTTACATTCAGTAGGGAAATGAGCGGATGCAAGCAGGGCCGATGATACTAAAGGGGGTGTGGCCAAATTCGGGAGGTATGGTAAGGACCCCTCCAAAAAATCACTAATAAATACTTTGCGCACTGCAGCAAAGAGAAACATTTGTCCCCCTCAACAGCTGGCCTGGGTTACCAACGCAGTGGTGCCAGTAGAGTGGGTGTCAATCAGGGCACCTACGTACCTGGTCACCCCCAATCCTGGACTTCTTGTGTACGCAGGAGACACTCAGGAAAGGGCCGTGGGCTTGTATCTACGAAATAGAGATGTGCGGGTCTGGTTCTCAGAGAACCGACAACAACCAAACTTAGGGGTTCAGAGTCGGACTGAATCCAAGATCACTTTGGGGTACCGAGTTGAACTGAGTCCCAGTTCGGATCTTCCCGCGGTTCGGAACTCGGATTTAAAAAACAAACTCGGGTTTTGGATTGCATGCTAACAGGTCAAAATAACGTAATTTTAGCTGTTTTTTTATTATTTAAAAATAAAAAAACAGCTCCAAAACCAAAACCAAAAAATGTAAGGGTGGTTATACAAAAACAAACATGACTATGAATCCGGATCCAAACCTAAAACATAGGGGTCGGCGCACATCTCTACTATGAAGCACACACTCTGTCGTATGGGATTTTGGGGGAGTAACCAATGGCACATCCTCATTTTCGCCACGCAAGGGGCTTGCCCAGCGCTCCTGAAACTGCTGGGCAACCCCCAGTCTCTCCCTGAGCTCACTGCTGTTCGGTAACACCATTCCCCTAGTGCAGGGGTTCTCAAACTTTTTTGCTCTGGGATCCAGTCTAACAATAAAAATTATTACAGGACCCCAGCAAGTTACTGCAGGACGGCGGCCACACATGCATGCAGACCATGCATGCACAGTAGCACCGAGGGAGCACAAAACAGAAGTGATGTGATCGCTAATGGGATCACTTAATTTCTTGCACATCGCAGGGTCGAGGTCCTTTCAAAGCCCTGTCCCTGCAAGGAGAGGCAGGAAGTGACTGGGAAGACAGTAGGTGATTGGGAAAGCAAAGGGTGACGTAGGAGGTAGTAACAGGGGGTGAAATGAGAAACAGGGTGACAGGGGGGAAGCAGAGGATGACAGGGAGAGGCAAAGAGTGATGTAGGAGGCAGTGGGTGACAGGGGGAAGCAGTGGGGGTGACAGGGAGAGGCAGGTGGAGACGGGGGGAGGCAGTGTGTGATAGGGAGAGGCAGGGGGTGACCGGATAGACAGTGAATGACTAGGGAGGCAGTCGGAGGCAAAGAGTGACATAGATGGCAGTGGGTGACAGAGAGAGGCAGAGGGTGACAGGAAGATTCAGAGGGTGGCACTGGTTAACGGAGAGGCTGTGGGTGGCAGGGAGAAGCAGAGGTTAGCAGTGGGTGATGGGGGTAGCAGTGGGTGAAAGGGTGGTGGCAATAGGTGAGAAGAACCACCAGTGGGTGTCTAAAAAATGTGGGTGATTTTTGCTCCCTCTCCAAATGCCCACTGAGTGCTCCTCTCCTTTCTCCTCATGCTGCTCTGCTGCAGTTTCTTCTCCCTCCACAGCAATCATCGCACAATCTGTCGCCCCCACCCCAGCAGCCGCGTTGCTCCTCCCCACAGCTATACGAGCGTCCAGGAGGACGCTCCATTTTCATGGAGGAGGGCCCTGATTCAGAATGAGTGCTCTGGTCAGAGCGTCCGGCTCTGAATCAGGCCCACAGCCCGTCCGGGCGTGCTTTATGCTGGAGAGTTGAACACCAATGAGTGATGTGTTTAGTCTGCGTGTGTTTTGTGGGTGTGTCCGGTCTTTGTTGTCCGCCACCATACTAACGTTAAGCTCACAATCAATTTCAATGGGCAACTTCTAATTATCTAATTAGATAGCCCAAATTCAATAGTATATTAATTACTTAATTATTAATAGTCTAATGTCAAATAAATTTGACCTTTAATTTTAAATCCAACTCCTGTTGTCCGTGTGTTTATTTTTAGATAAAATTTTAGTTGTGTTAAGTCTGAAAGGTACAGTGTACATATCAACCATAGGGAGTTTATCTCGATAACCAAAATGTCAGCATGAAAAATGACAACACTAACAAAATTTCGACATTCAAAATGTTGAAAAGTACATAACATTCACACCTAATTTTCAGCCCAACTCGAAACCCTAACCGCAAAATTTCTATTGTCGACATATTTACTGTGTCGGCAAGGCATGTTGTCTGCGTCAACACTTTGAAGGAGTTGACCTTTTCATCATGGCAGTAACGGTCAACGTTTTATCCATGTCGACATTATGGCAGTTGCATCACGGCGTCGATCTTTTGACTGTCGGCATTGGAGATATCCCAGTGATTTTAATGGCTGGGAGACTAGGCAAAATTCTGACCGAGCATTGGAGACAATTCTAGAGGTTGGGAGCCGTGCGGAAGAAACCTGGATTATAATTTGTATTAATGAGCTTTGATGAGTCCTTTGCGATGATACTGCAGTCAGCATACAGCATTATTGGTGCACAACATTCTGCAAATAGACAGGAATGAGTGCATGAGACAAGAAGGGGTCCTCTCAAATGTAAGCCCCTAGGTAACTAGAATTAGGATACAGGGTATTACTGTATATATTCCATCCAAAACCAAATTCAGCTTCAGGAGGAATGATCCTTTAATAGTGGCGACTTTCTGTCCCTGACCCCAGCTAGATGTCGGCTCGCACTGATGTGACATGTTAAAGAGCTGCAATACTGGAGAGGGATGTAACTCCCTGTTATGTGTGTTGCTTCAGCATCGCTCTGTCCCTTTACGGCTTTTAGAAAGATTATTTATACATCTGTGTGTGACAGGAGGGAGGCCATTACGCTGCGGAGCGGTCTAACAGTTGCGTTAACATAAGTGATGTAGCTTTTCATCTTCTGTAACTCTCAGATGCCTTTGTTGTCAGTGATAACTGATTTCAGCTGGAGAGACCTTACACCCAGAGGAGTGATGTAACTGATTTAGACAGAATACAGTCATTTATCAAATTTATATCTAAACATAATGTGCCGATGAGGAATAGCTGCAAACCCGGGCAAATGTCTTCTCTGCGGCTATTTGGACATGTTTTTGCTATTTTGTTAATCTCAGGCGGTTGTGTCTTGTTGTTTTTTTGGAAACCTACTGTTTTGATTGATTTAAAAAATTTTGATCCATAAAAAAACAAATAGCAGTTTGGTAATTATGTATAAAGAGTTCTGCATGATAGGGTGTAACGCTTGGGTGCTGTCTGTCATGTTTTTAATTGAAAAATATGGTTTAGGAGTTATGGAAAACGATGGCAGATATAACAGATGGTCTCTGTAGTTCATATCAGACAGACAATTGGGTTAGTGACAGGACACTCTTACTGTGCCACCCTGCCAGGATGCCACAGCCGTGCACCTAGAACTGCTTTTTTTGCTTTGGTATAGCCACTGCAGCACCTCTTTGCTGGTGACTGTGGCTGGTTCCTCTAGATCGAGACTGCAAGGTAGCAGGACACCAGGCGGATGGGTCACAGCTGGAGCTCTCGTCTGCAGGTCTCGGGATTTGGGTGGTAATTTTGCAGATGTGCAGTAGGATCTTTATGTAGGATACTGTGCAGAGGTAGTAATGATACAGACAGATGTAATAACACTCACAATACACATCGTACAATAATGCAATGTGTGCTCTTTACATAGAGCCAAACACAATTTCTTCTCTGGCAAACAATTTGACCAATCCTAGCAGATAACTAGTGCATGGTGGACAGCTGAGTGAGGGTATAGACTGCACTAAAACAACTAATCAAGTTTAGATTTGCCTGGCCCAATGTGCATTGGGTCAGACTTAGGGTAGTACGCAAACTCGATGGTTTTGTGTAATACTCCGATGTTAGAAGATCAGTGTATGACCAGGATCTATACTACGCATGCACTTTTCTTCTACTTCCCCAAAGCCACAGCTTGATTGACAGGCCGTAGCCATTTGGGGGTGGAGAGTGGGTGGGGCCGGCCTGCACTCCCGGAAATGGGGGCGTACCGTCTTTAAAAAAATGATAAAAATAGCTAAAACCATGTAACATGGACCTTTTTATGTTCCTATAGTATTATTATCGTCGTTAACATTAATTTCCAGTCATTTTCCAGGGAATTTTGACCACCTCACATCATCTGAAATCACGAGACAGGGACTTAAATGCCATCCAAAGTATGCAAAATCTGGGTTTTAGATCCAATTTCCGAACTTGGGGAGAAGACCCGAGCCGGTACCTGCTTCTGCTCTGAACCCCAAATTGATCCGAACCGGGACTTGGTTTGTCTTGGAACCCGAAGTTCAGGTGTGTTTGGTTTTCAGCAAAACCAAACCGCTCATCTTTATAGCATTGTTTACAGTGGATTCACAAATAACTTGAATATTAGAGAGGTCTGCCAGCACCACTGTACAGGGCTGGATTATCTCTGTACTATAACATTAATGATCACTGTTGTAGTGACTAGTGTGTTTATATAAGACTAAAACTGTTCTCCTAGGTTGTGTCGGAATAATGTGGACACAGCAGTAACATTAGTGAGTAACAGACAATGGTTATAGGTGAGAGATAGAGATATAATAATAACCCTTTTCCCTATAATCAAGTTGGTTAATATCATAAAATACCAGTCTTATTACAGCCAGTGTATGCTGTGAACAATAGTTATTTAATTGATAAATGGAAATAATATACAACTATTTATTATAAGACACGGACTAATTGAAATGTGAGTACAGGATATTTATTGTTACAATATAGGAAATAAAGTGCAAAAATCAAATGTGCAGGACTAGATAAATAATAAAAAGAGAAATAAATTGTAACTCAAAAGGATATCATAATATAGCTCAAGAAATATATGAAGTAATATAAACCTGATGCAACATTGTTACATTTAAAGTTCTAAATAGAACATTATGTAACTATCTGAGTAGTCCCTGGTACTCATTTGATTTCATTTTTGAAATAAGTTTATATTTACTTAAAACATATAATTTATTTTATTTTTACAGAACATACAAACAAATATTATTTATATGTTCTGTAAAAATAAAATAAATTATATGTTTTAAGTAAAATAATAAAAGCTATACAGGGCTGGATTATGGACAAGGCAGTAAAAGCAGCTGTCTGAGGCCCGGAGAGACCTTGGGGGCCCACCTACTACCCACTGCCAGGGCCGGTGCAAGGTTTCTCGTCACCCTAGGCAAAACTGCAGCTTACTGAGCTGCCCCCAGTGGCGGATCTAGACTTTTGATTTGGGGGGGGGGGGTGGCAGTTTAATGATAATAACTTACTCCTCCTATTTTCTATCCTGGCACCTCCCCTTTCTGGTCCCAACTCCTCCCCTTGGTGACTCATACTGTGCCGCCTCACACAGCCAGACGTCAACTCAGTGTGCGGCCAGGGACAAACGCAGGATTCGTGGGAGGGGGATTTCCTTGCGTGTGTGTATTGTGTGTGTAGTGTGCGTGTGTGTATTGTGTGTGTAGTGTGCGTGTGTATATATATATATAGTATAGTATATATATATATATAAGTATTGCACATTCATATATTGCATAGGACACATACACACATGCACATACACACATAAGTTACATGGGACACATACACACATATATTACATAGGAATAGGATACATACACACATGCACATACACACACATATATTACATAGGATACATACACACATATATTACATAGGACACATACACACATATATTACATGGGACACATACACACATATATTACATGGGACACATACACACATACACATATATTACATAGGACACACACACATATATTACATAGGACACATACACACACATATTACATGGGACACATACACACACATATATTACATGGGACACATACACACATACACATATATTACATAGGACACACACACATATATTACATAGGACACATACACACACATATTACATGGGACACATACACACACATATATTACATGGGACACATACACACCCATACATTACATAGGACACATACACACACATATATTACATAGGACACATACACACATATATTACATAGGATACATACACACATATATTACATGGGACACACATATATATATATATATATATATATATATATATTAAATAGGACACATACACACATGCACATACACACACATATATTACATAGGACACATATACACATGCACATACACACACATATATTACATAGGATACATACACACATATATTACATACGATACATACACACATATGTTACATGGGACACATACACACATATATTACATAGGATACATACACACATATATTACATAGGATACATACACACATATATTACATGGGACACACATATATATATATTACATAGGACACATACACACATGCACATACATATATATTTATATACATATATATATATATATATATTACATAGGAAACATACACACACATATATATATATATATATATATTACATAGGACACATACACATATATATTACATGGGACACACATATATATATATATATATATATATATATATATATTACATAGGACACATACACACATGCACATACACACAGATATATTACATAGGACACATACACACATGCACATACACACACATGTGTGACATAGGACACAGACACACATATATTACATGGGACACATACACACATGCACATACACACACATATATTACATAGGACACGTATACACATGCACACATATATTACATAGGAACATACACATATATATATATACCAGTGCCGTATGTGGACGGCAGTACGCCATGTGCAGCACTGCCGCCCCTCTCGCTTTTACCCTGCCCCCCTCCTCCCCCTGAGCACTTACCTTTCCATGCAGGGGATGGAGGACAGGCGGGATCCTTCGCTGGAGCTCTTGCTACGCCGCGCTCCACTGCAGGAGGTCTCTTGTGCAGACCTCTGGAGCTGGGAAGTGTGTGGCCGGTGACCCTGGAGGCTTCCGCCCTGTGCAGAGGCACCGGCCGCACCACCCTTCCTACAGCCCTGATATATATTCATACATACTCACAGACACACTTACACTTACTTTGTTATCCTAGTCTGAGATGGTGCAGCAGGTTGTTTATTAGGGCGATGCCGGCCAGTTCCATCATTAGGCTCCGCCCCCCCGTGGCATAATCCCGCAATTCGTGGGTCTGGGGGAGTGGGTGATACTGAAATGATGCAGTTCTTATAAATGCTAATCAGGCAATGTACGTGGGTAAATTTTTTTTATTTCTTTCGGGGGCGGTGGGGATTGAGTACTGCTGGCACCAGATACAAGGGGCTGGGCGCAGGAGGGAGCCGCTGCTCCTCTGATATTATTGTGTCCTAGTCAGGAGGACTGGAGTGCTGTGCATATCTGTATGCATTGCCCCGACACAGGAGCAGGAGGGGGAGGACCAGAGAGAGGCAAAAACGCTAGGGGGGGCTGATCTCCCCCCTGGATTCCCAACTGGCCGCCCCCACCACCGCCACCAATACCCACTTTCCAACCCATCAGGTGAGAAGACATCATCTTAGTTCCACAGCTGCCACCTGCATTTAGTACAACAATAATGTATCTCTCAGACACATCCTTAATATTGTGATAGGCCCCCCCCCAGATCCTGGCGCCCCTAGGCAGCTGCCTAATGGTAGAGCCAGCCCTGCCCACCACCATCGGAATTTGCAGTAAAATTTCTTCTATACTCTGCTCAGCTGTGAGCGGGGGTGGGGGGGGTGAGTGAGTGGGGTAAGCGGCTATAATCGGGATTTTAACTTCATTCTAACCAAACCATTGCTGCTAAACAGATCTTTGTAGCATGTGTTGCACATTTAAGCTGCAATGGTTTAAACTACAGGTTCACTAAGCTGCGCTCTCTCGCTGACAAAAGGGGCCGGGTATGCAAATTCCGCTATTGCTCTGTCTGATGTAAGGACGCCCTCTATGTCTTAGAGAGCGACGGCAGAGTGAGCGCACGCTGGTATAAAGACGCCCACTTTTGTTTCTTAACACACGTCATCTCCAGGATGATTAATCAGTAACATCAAGAGCCATCGGAGCTGCACGCAGCGTTTGAGGTAGACCCTACCCCACAGCAAGCACTGCGATTACTGCAGGCTGAAATACAACCAAGTGACGTGTACAATGACGCTTCCATGCTAATTATGCACAACCATAAAGATCAGTTTTGACGCCCAGACACGCCAGCATTCACAGCACCACTCCCCCGTTCACAAGCACCTTCCTGTTACCACCCACAAACGGCGCTGTCACTCAAAGTAGCGCTCAGTCTTTGTGCAACGAGTGCACGATTCCCGATCACAGTGACTGGTTTGTGCACGTGCATGTTTTCCAGGTCTCCTTACATAATCACAAGTGAGATAATTAGCTCCATCTGTTGATCTTTTAAAATGTGTCAGTGAATAATGATTACACCTGTGCACCTGCTGGGTGACCTGGGAAATGTGACCTTTTGTTGGGTCCTGTGGACCGTGTTTGAGAACCACTGGTTTAAACTACAAATGAGCGGGTTCGGTTCCCAGAGACCCGAACCCACCCAAATTTAGCATATCCAGTCGGACCCAAGCAGGCTCGGAGTTTCCCGCCTTACTCGGATCTCAAAACCGAGGCAAAACCATAGAGTCGGAAATCTCACGGTTCGCGAGCTTTCGTCTCTATGATCAATGTAGTATATATAGGACCACGTGATAGACGCCATTTCCACTCTGGCTGTGGAGACTGAACAGGGAGGGTGGGTAGTGTAGGGCTGGGAGAGGTGCTGGTGCTATCTGCTGTGTCCTGGGCTGGTGCTGATCCATTATGGTCTCTGGTCACGGTGCTGTCACTATCACTGTGCTCTCTGCTGATCCATTCTGGTCTCTGGTCATGGTGCTGTCACTGTGCTGTCTGCTGATCCATCTGGGCTTGTCACTTGTCAGTGATCGGCGTAGGAGGTTACTTCCTCAAAATGTGGAACAGATGATGTTCATTAAAATGAATTACAAATTCCATGAGGAAGACCTCTACCAACAATTACATAAAAAAATTACAGAGGCGCCTATGGTGGATTCCAGCGGGGATGAATTAATATTGTGTGAAGGAGAGGATGTACACACTGATGGGAATGACGAGGACAAGGACAACTTGTTATGTAAAGCCAGTTTGTGTATGGGATCAGCTTGTTTTAAGGGGGGTCCAAACAAACCAATTATTTCAGCCACAATTGCCAGTCCTTGTTGCTAAAATGATTGGTTTGCTAAACTGTCCTGTTTCGTATACAACATAAGGGTGGGCGGGAGGGCCCAAGGACTATTCTATCTTGCACCTTTTTCCTTTCCATTATGTGCTGGTTGGGGCATTGCTGCCTGACATTTGAAATTAATGTTATGGTTGGTTTAGGAACCAATGATTTATTTTTAAATTAATGTATGATCAATTTAACAGCCAGGGGCTGCACCCAATGAATTGTTTTTAAATTAATGTATGATCAATTTAACAGCCAGGGGCTGCACCCAATGAATTGTTTTTTAATTAATTTATTATCAATTTTACACCTGGCTGTCACTGTCATCGGCGTAGCTGTGCAGGGGTGCTGTGCTCCTGTCTGTCGAGGGGCTGCTGCCCAAAATAATAAATACATTTTTTTTCTGTGCGTGTCAGCCACACCTTTCATTGGCATAGCTGCGCAGGGGTGCTGGGATGCTGTCTGTCAAGGGGCTGCATGAATATTACAATGAAAACTTTTTTTAAAAGTTATTGTGTTACAAAAAGTATTTTTTTTAATCTTAACCATAGCAGAAATGTTATCCTAACAGCTTATAAAGTTATATGCTCTAAAAAACTAAAGCCTATATTTGTAAAAAACTAAAGCCTAATTCTGCCAAAATAGAGACTGACACCATGGCTAAACATGAGAGTCACCTTCTGGATGTGAATTGTCTCATTTGCATGGGGAAAACCCAACCCTCAGATGAGATGGATCTCAGCCAGTGGACAACATTGAAATCACCATTAAAAAGTCGCAGTGGAAGACTACAGTGTGGAGAATCTTTCTTCATAGTCAGGAGAGGCCTCAGAGAACATGAAAAAAAAGATACTCTAGGTGCTGAACTTCTAGGGATTTCTCTATCATTTTCTGCAGTGTGGAAAGGTTTCATTCACATGTTTTCTATAAAGCAGTTCAAAGTTACAGCCTTCAAAGTGTTCTGCTATAACAATCACCTTTGCCAGGAATTACCAAAGATTATTACAAGCAAAGGATTCATCTGTCCGGAATCTGTCTGGGAATTCATGAATCATATTTGGCCTGAATGCACTAAGACATCCAGTGATTCTGTCACTGTATTCTGTAGCCCACTTTATTCCTACCTGAATCGCAAACTGAAATACGGAATAGTAAGCACAGACAACATGGAGGCCTTTGTTATTCCGCTGCCTGCATGCCAACCAATACCTCCCAGATTACATCCACTGGGGGGACCAGGTCTTGATAATGACCATCCCCATCTGTTGCTAGGCCTTCTTCTTCCAAACCATCCATGCTGGACTTCTTGTCCAAAAAGGGTAAGCAGGGTACAGAAAGAGGAGCTAGATGTCCTTAATGACATTTTTTTTTCTTCTATCATAGATAATGTGGAGAGATAAGAGCTTCAGATGTTGGAAGTACAGGGGCTCCCACCTATTTGGCTTCCCTCCAGGGAAAAGATCTCTGTTCCGCAGGAAGTGTCTATGCCTGAGCTGATAGGTAGGTATTCTCTGTCTGTTGGTAAACACCCTTCAGGAGATGGCAACCCAGAATAACAACAACTATAATATAATATGTCCACTGATAACCAGCCTGATCCCTTAACAGCAACATACCCCATATGGCCAACTCATAACATGACACCCAGTTTGCTGCCTCCTCCTTATGACACTAATTTAGTCGCCATGGTTGATCAATCAGCCATGTGTGGTCCACCCAATTTTTGGCCACATTCTAACATTCACATATTTAAGAAGCAGTGGACAGTGGGAACAATGGCAATTTGAAGGCCACTAACTAACTCTGGCCCTCATTCAGAGCCGCACGTTAACAACAGTACGCTCGTTGCGTTCCGATGTTGACTAACCGCGCATGCGTCGGTGTTACACTGCGCATGTGCGTACGGCAGATTGCAAGCTTTTTTTCTCTCGTTCCTAAAATAGCGTACAGGAAGTGACATGTCAAATGTGATTGACAGAACAGGGCGTTTTTGGGTGTTGACGGGGGTGGAGATGAAAAAACGCAGGCGTGGCGAGGCGTTTTTAGGGCGTACATACATTAGCAGATGCGAACGTCAAATGTGTTCGGACCGTCTCATACGTCACTGAAACATCCGCTTTCCCTTCAAAATGCTCGCACAGCTTAGGGTCAGGATTACTCGACCACATTGGCGATGGCCTTCTCCTCCGTCCCGGGACTCCACGATGGTGCAGCGATTAATCGCGGCTGGTCAGTAAAGTAATTAGTGTTGGATTGAAATCCGGCTTGGTATGTGTTTGGAAAGCAGTTTATTGGGATAGCACAAAAGCGTACGCAGGTGGAAATCAGAGCTGCTAATGTCATGATTACACAATCAATTAGCGTACATTTTTGGGGTTTTATTTTGGCCACAATTTGGTGGTTATGGCCTATTGTAACAATAATGTCATCATCTTTTAATTAGCTCCCCTTTTTTTTGGTTTACTGTGGAATTTGCATCGCTATGTGATTTTTTAAACGTTCCTTAAAGAGGCCTTTTTTTTTTTTAAAGAGGGTCAGTTTTTGCGTTTAAGGCCAGGATTAAATGTAACCCATTTGTACAATAATGTCACAATACAATGTCAGTGTTTTGTTTTTAATTTATTGTTTACACACAAACAAATTGGCCTAATATTGTATTGCCTTTTTTTGTGGCCAAGATATTTGATCCAAAAAAAAATATAACATAACTACTAACATAAGCGTAAATACAAAATTTAAAAACATTTCACAAGAAAGGAGAGGGAAGTTTTGACCAGAAAGGAATATGAGCCAAGCACAGAAGGAGTGTGGGAAAAGTCGCCATTGCTGTCACCGTTTTCTCGCCCGTTTGGCTGGGTGAGGGTGGGCGCCAGACCGGGTCCGGGATGCCATCGGGCTGGCCTGTCCAGAGGCAGATGTTGTGGCCTCTGGACTAGGCACAGGGCTAGGCACATTTGGAGGATTGGCTGATGTTGTGCCAGAGGTGGAGGATCCGGATGTTCCGGCAGGAAGGGAGGTCGGCTCCACCATGTGCTGGCGAACGAGCTGCTCCAGGGCATCGGCGATGCGGATGTTGGCCCTGGTATTTTCCGCCAGGGCCTGACCAATGGTCACGTTGGCCGCAGCATTTTGCTCCAGGGCCTCAGCCACCCGTATCAGACTGGCGTCCATCCTCTGCAGAATCTCCGTATGGCAATCCGATTTAAAATTGAGTTCTGTGAGGAGGCCCACTGCCTGCGAGGGGGCACGCCCTGGACTGGCTTCTGCAGGGTCCTCAGCCGGATGTACTGGTTCCTCCCCTGCAGAGCCAGCAGAAATTCTGCGCCCAAGGCTCCCCTCTGGAGCAGACTCATCCGCCTCTGTCTCTGTTAGGAAATTGGAGAAAAGACTCACATTAGAATCTACATATTGGCACAATAGCATTTCTGAGTTGGTGACATCACAAGACTTACCTTGGCCAACATGAGGAGCCGCAAAGTCTGGCATGTCCGTATCCATGTTGGACACGCCAAACACCTCCACAGCCTGCACACACCCCTGTGCCATCTCTTCTAAGTCTGTCAACTCCAATGACACAGGGGTGGGACCCCCACCTGTCCCCCTTGCATGCCTAGCCCTGTCGGCAAGTTTTTGTTTGAGACGATATTTGAAGTCTGCCCATCTGTGGAATGAATTTGGAACCATTATCCTTTTTTTTACAATGGGGTTTGTTTATAGGATGGAAAAGTGTTTACTTACCGCCGTTTGACATCCCGGGCTAGACGGACATAATCACCCACCCTATTGACAGCAACGGCGACCTCCTCCCACATTCTCCACTTCTGGCTTTGGCTCATATTCCTGGCTGCCTGGGGCAGGATGTCAACGCACTTCTGGATCAAAACCTCCATCTCCTTGCTTGTGAAATGTGGCTGCCTTTTTTTTTTGCCAGCTTTGGCGGGTTGACTGGGGCCAGCAGTCTCTTCCATGTCATCCTCCTCACCTATTTGGGTAAATATGCAGATTTAGCCACTTCACAACTTGCACAATATTATGTTTTAAAAGAATCATTGACACAAAATGCATGAAGGCCTTACCGCCGCAATTTTGACCATTGTTTCCCTGGTTTGAAGCCATGTCTCTGCTTCCAGCATGAAATCATCCAGAAATTCTATGTGATTTCGTGACGTATTTATACATGCGTCCTTAGTTTGCGGCCGCATCATTGATTGTGCGTCCCTATGATTCATCCTTAATTTGTGCGGGAAAATAAACACTATTTATGGCTTGGTGTGTGTGGAGTCGAGGTGGGGTTGTTGGAGTGTTGTCGGTTAAGTGGTTTGGATTTGGTTGTTTGCGGTTGGAGGATTTGGCAGAGTTGGTTTTTTGTTTGTTTTTGCTACATTTCTTTGGTTTTTCCGTTCGCATTTTTTTCATTTTTTCCACATCCTTTCCTGATTTGGTAAGTTTTGTGCATTCAAATTTGTGGCCAATTGGTGTATTCTTCTGTTTTGTGGTTCGTTAATTTGTTTAACACTCATTTCATCTTTTTTAGTTTTTTTTGGTTTTCGGACCCAAAGAAGTTTTTTGTGGAAATCTTATATATTCGAGTTGGGTAAGTCCATTTTTTGTCTTGCATTTGCGAATTAATTACCGCATTTTTGACTGTTGGTGTAGTGACTTGCATTTGCGAATTAATTACCGCATTTTTGACTGTTGGTGTAGCGACTTGCATTTGCGAATTAATTACCGCATTTTTGACTGTTGGTGTAGCGACTTGCATTTGCGAATTAATTACCGCATTTTTGACTGTTGGTGTAGTGACTTGCATTTGCGAATTAATTACCGCATTTTTGACTGTTGGTGTAGCGACTTGCATTTGCGAATTAATTACCGCATTTTTGACTGTTGGTGTAGCGACTTGCATTTGCGAATTAATTACCGCATTTTTGACTGTTGGTGTAGTGACTTGCATTTGCGAATTAATTACCGCATTTTTGACTGTTGGTGTAGCGACTTGCATTTGCGAATTAATTACCGCATTTTTGACTGTTGGTGTAGTGACTTGCATTTGCGAATTAATTACCGCATTTTTGACTGTTGGTGTAGCGACTTGCATTTGCGAATTAATTACCGCATTTTTGACTGTTGGTGTAGCGACTTGCATTTGCGAATTAATTACCGCATTTTTGACTGTTGGTGTAGTGACTTGCATTTGCGAATTAATTACCGCATTTTTGACTGTTGGTGTAGCGACTTGCATTTGCGATTTAATTACCGCATTTTTGACGGCTTATTCATCATATAATCCAGTTTTGCTTTTCCCTTTTCCATTTTTTGGGTCCATTTGAACCCTATTTGACGTACGGTGTGCAATGTCGTTTTCATCGATGGCCAAATGTGTTTTTCCGCTATTTTCTGTGTTGGCTTGCAACAATTTTGAAACAAAAAAAACACCCTCTAAATTTTTGAAGTCTCATTGTTGGCTTTTTTACAGTTTATACGTATCATGACAATACCCCGGCATGTAAGCAGCTATGGATGGTATCAGAAAGCTAAGTTGTTTTTTCTTACTTTTGGGGTGGGTCAAAAGCCTTACATTGTAAACTTTGAATTTCAGGTAGATCTGGGGCGAATTGTTCTGGCCCTGCTCCCGGAAGACGACCAACCTCAAACTCGTCCCAGGCGTAGGCATCGTAGGCATGCAAGGCCCCAGATATTTCGAACACGTGTCACCCTTTTTGGAATGCCCAATGATGAGGTTTTAAGACGCTACCGTCTACCTCCCAAAATCATCATAGACACTCTCTCATTAATAGAAAGTGATCTTGAGCGGCAAATTGACAGTCCAACAGCAATACCACCACTGACGCAATTTATGGCGGTGTTACATTTCTGTGCCTCAGGATCGTTTCAAACAACGGTGGGAATAGTGGCGGGCATCTCCCAATCCTCCTTTTCCAGGATCCTGAGGGCAGTGATGGAGGCACTTTTCAAGCACCTCCATCATTTTATTAAAATGCCTTTGGATATGGGTGCCCTTAGTGTGGCCAAGGCCAATTTTTACCAAATAGCTGGCTTCCCACACATCATAGGGGTTGTGGATGGTACTCACATACCACTTCAGCCTCCAGCACGGCTGGAGGCAATATTTAGAAACAGGAAACACTATCACTCCCTGAATGTAATGGTGGTATGTGATGCCTCCCTCCAGATCCTGTCCCTGAATGCTAAATTACCTGGAAGTGCTCATGACTCCTTCGTCATCCGGCAATCAGGGATATGGCAGAAATTAACCAACCTACAAGCTGGTGATGCGTGGCTTCTGGGTAAGTGGAGACCTTTAGTACATAACAATGTTAAGCTTGATACACAGTGTTCCTGATGTGGTCTATTTTTGTTCACAGGAGACAGTGGATACCCTTGCATGTCCTGGCTGCTCACTCCTTATTTGGCTCCCACACCAGGGCCACAAAGTGCGTATAATTCCGCACTTACAGCCACCAGGCAAGTGGTGGAGCGCTGTATCGGCCTTTTAAAAGGCCGATTCAGATGCCTCCACCGCTCTGGTGGCGAGCTCATGTATGTGCCGGATATGGTGTCGACAATTGTGGTCCTGTGTGGGATATTTCACAACATTGCCATAAGGAGTGGTGTCCCAATGCAGCCAGAGGATGCCTTACCTGAGGATGGCCCCCCCGAGGTTGGTCGAAGGTCAGTATGTGGGGGGGCCATACGCGATGATGTGGTGGCCAGATTTTTTAGGTAAGTTTGAACAAAACTCCAGTGTTTATACCTAATGTGTTTGTGTTTTTTGGCGAACATCTAATTTATTTTTATTTTTCTCACCATCTTCTGTTTGTTCACATAATCTTTGGCACTCCAACGCTCACTACTTCCTGCTACCCTTACCAAACCTGGATCTGGTCCTTTTGGGCATATATTCTGGAACCCATATCGCAACGCCATGTTTGTGGAATCATGTTGGCATGGTCCTTCGTCAACCAGTTCTTGATTTTGTGTTTTTATTTAATTATTTCTTGGTATGTGTTGTATTTGAATTTATCACTGTGTATTTTTTTTGGGAGTGACCACTTTGTTTTCTCTGTTATGTTGTGAATAAATGTTTGAAGAGTGAAATGGTCTTCCTTTTTTGGGACGTTAACAGCAAGTGTAACCAGGTTAACACAAGTTACATTTGACTAAGGGGTAAACCAGTACTGACGCCAGTTGAGCAAAACTGAAATATGTTTTCAGCTTCCCAATCCACACCAAAAGGAAGCCTGCCCAACCTTGGGATTTGTAAGATTGGCCTAAGCAGCTTGCGCACCAAGTAGGAACCTGGAAAATGTAGAAATCTGTAATTGACACTACACCCAAAAAGGGAAATGACATTGTTACTGTTATGTGTTTCTGGTGTCTGTTTGACATACAAAGACAAAACACAATCTAACTTTTAAAAAAGGGAAATCCTTGCAGGAACAGTCTACTTATGTCAGGCTAAACTATCTTGGTTTTGGTTTTTAAAAATGAGCCACAACGTATATTTGTCTTAATAAATTTATTTGGAAAATAGAACCAAAAAAAAAAATCTAATGCCGAAGGAGGCCAGACAGCCGGTCGAGGGCCACCAGAAGGCCGATTACATGTTGGCGCATCTGCCCCACAACATCCGCCACCTCTTGCCGACGCCTCTGTTCCTCTGTGGGTGAGAAAAGTGTGTGGGTTAATACAACAATAGGGAATCCACAGAAAAATTTAAAAAAAAAACCAAATCACTCCTAAACCAAAAAACAGAAATAAAAAGGGTGGGCTGGCAAAAATACAAGGCCTAGGTACAAATTCCCACAGGTATGATATGTGTATGCTTAAATCACCAGGAAGAGGTAAAGGCAAACCTTCACAATCAACAAAAGTCAAGCCACAAAAACACGAAGAAAGGCACGACACATGATTACATACAAACAGTTTGTGCTTTAAAAAAAAAATTAAAAAAACATACCGGGAGACAAATCGGGAGCTCCGGCCAAACCTCCATGATCCTCCTCGGAGGATCCGTCATTCCCCAAAGAATGGGGCGGAGTTATGCTGGACTCCGGGGAGGGGGTAATTGGAAGAGGGGTGGGTGGAGGAGAGGGGGAAGTGGGACGGGGGGGAAGGAGGCCCGACATTTCCGGGAGAGGGTCTGGGAAGGATGGGGAGGAGTGGGGAATAGGGGAAAGATTTGGGGTGGAGTGTTGGCTGGGGGTTGGGGAGAGTGGGCGGGAACGCCGTCTGGACGGACGTTGACGGCGGAGTCTTGGCTGTCCCCCTAAAATATGTCAAAGAAATTGCGTTTAGTTTATGGACAAATCCGGGCAACCAAACAAAAAAAAAAAAAAAAATACAAAAAAAAACAAAAAAAAATAGCAGTAGAATTAAAAAATCAGAAATAGAGGGGAAACATGCAGACGCAGATATGAGTACCAATAATAAATAGAACAGACAGGAAAACATGCAGACGCAGATATGAGTACAAATAATAAATAGAACAGACAGGAAAACATGCAGACGCAGATATGAGTACAAATAATAAATAGAACAGACAGGAAAACATGCAGACGCAGATATGAGTACAAATAATAAATAGAACAGACAGGAAAACATGCAGACGCAGATATGAGTACAAATAATAAATAGAACAGACAGGAAAACATGCAGACGCAGATATGAGTACAAATAATAAATAGAACAGACAGGAAAACATGCAGACGCAGATATGAGTACAAATAATAAATAGAACAGACAGGAAAACATGCAGACGCAGATATGAGTACAAATAATAAATAGAACAGACAGGAAAACATGCAGATGCAGATATGAGTACAAATAATAAATAGAACAGACAGGAAAACATGCACACGCAGTTTGCCCCACAAACACAAACATTAAAACCACAATACATAACACTTACTTGCCAGGATCTGCATGCGAAAGCATGCCAGCAAGCGGGGCGTTCGCCGTTGCAGGTCGGACCACCTGCGCTCCAGCTGCCCGATGTTGCGGCGTGAGCCGAAGGACCGCAGGCGGGACCGTACCTCCGCATACGCGGAGCGCTTCTGCCGGTTGGTCATGGGTTGAGGCTGGCTGGTGATCCGGCGATCCATGACCTCCGTAAGCACCAGCAGCTCACGCCTGGTGAATGCGGAGGCTCTCATGATGGCAATGGTGTTTTTCTTAAAAATCATTTTTGATAAAGTGTGTAAAAATTTTCTGATTGGCTAATGTATTTTGGAAATTAACAGGAGCAATTTTATTGGTTAGTGTATGAGTCATGTGTTCGACAGGGCCAGAAATCTCTGGAGAGTTAGGATAGGCTTGATGCAGTGACATGCGTAAGCAAATTTAAATAAAGAAATGAACCCAGGGAAATATGCGGGGATCCACAGCAATAGTACAATTGTTTAATTGTGGTTCACATGTTTTTTGAACAATAAAAGCGAATGTTTCATCCGTACGTATTCTGCGGGTAAACACAAACACGGACAAGAGTAAAGTTTCTTGCATTGTGTTGAAAAAAAACAAACAATTAAGCTAATTGATACATTGATTGGCATGATACGATTGATGGAGGTAGGCAGAATAAAGGAGCAGGTAATCGACATCTGACAAGGCCACTTCCTGTTTATACGTGTGCGTGCGTTCCTTTCAAGCCATTTCGGGGATGTACGCTCGCTATTTCGTACGCTCGTTAGTTAGAGGAGGGGTCGTCAGAGTTTAGGGAGGAATTTTAGATGCGAACGAAAATACGAGCGAGCCATTGAATTTAAATATTTTTGTACGTACGCCTAACGTACGTGCGCCCGCTTGCGAGTGGGTCTGAATGAGGGCCTCTGTTTTTTTTTAATGTCCCTGTACAGATCGGAAAATTCCATTACAGGACAGACGGTTTGCAAAGGATTATTTAAGTCAATTGTCTATTTATTTTTGGAAAGCACGCTTCCTGGTCCCGTTCTGGGATGAAAAAAATCAACTCCCAGCAAGCAGGCATGGCGCTCAAGAAAGACACAACGTAATACTTAAACCTTAGGTCTGAAATGTTGCATTTGCTGCTCTGTTCCGCTTGTTCACAATATATCTCATATGGTTAAGTGGACAGTGGGAACAACGGCAGTTTGAAGGCCACTAATTATGTTTTTTTTATGTCCCTCTACAGATTGGGAAATTCTTTATAGAAGATTTACAAAACATTATTTAAGTCAATTGTTTATTTATTTTTGGAAAGCACACTTCCTGGTCCCCTTGTGAGCTGTGAGTTGGTCAAAATTGACTGGAAACGAGTGGAAATAAATGTTATTGAGGTTATTAATACTGTAGGAACAAAAAAAGGACCATTTGATGTGATTTTAGCTGTTTTTTTAATTTTTTAAGAAAAAAATCCAGATCCAAAACCAAAACACGAAAACAGGTGAGGTTTTGGCAAAACCAATCCAGATCCAAAACCAGGGGAGATCCAGATCCAAAACCAAAACACGAGGGTCGGCGTACATCTCTAGTTTAAACAAACCATTAGAACTTGCTTCATACTGTTAGAATTGCCAGGCTTCCTATGCAGGAACAAATATCTCCTTGTCTTTTGTTTTTACACTATCTCTTGAGTATTTGGACTTGATAAAAAAATAAAACGCCATTTTTGAAATGGAGAAACAAAGAAAAATACCATCTCTACAGTATATGGCTACGTACTATTAACACAACATCCCCAAAGAATACCATAGCTGCTGGTGTGTGATTTCATTAGTGGTAATTATTTTGTTCCAGAACTTAAGTTTACCGATGAAATCACGGCAGAGTCGCTCCTCTGCCTCTCATGTGTGGCGTTGTAGGAATGAGTTAAGGTTTCCGCTTCCATCTCAGTGTACGACAGTAGGAAAGAGCTTTGCTCTGCATATTTGCAGGTCACGAAGCGAGGCTGGGCAGTAAACCAAACAGTTTATCTAACAAGTGTTACAGAGGTTCCTGAGCCTCATTTATCAAGTGCCACACTAAATTCGCTGGCGTCATTGTCTGCCAGCACATTTACCCTGGTAAAACTAAGCGGACACAGCTGTATTTATCAAACTGCCCTCGCTGCGAGCCGCACAGGTTGGTAACTATTAAAATTAGATCAAAAGATTGTGTTTGCTGCCTCTAATCCGTTCAGTATTATTTCTGGTGGAAACTATGAATATTTCTCATTTCTGTTTTTTTTGTGTGTGTGAAACTGCATAAGTTTGTTAAAGCTAAAAAGACTGATCAGATGCGCTGAAGGTCGGATGTGCAGCTGGGCTTGGTGCGCGGTCAGTGTTGGCGAAATTAGGTCATTGAGAGTCAGTGCATGTGTTGATACTAATGATAACGGGAAACGCTTGCGGACGCACGGACACTCGCATAGACTGGCAGGTAATTGCAATAGCATAACCTAGTAAGTAGGTTACCACGACCGGACGCAAGAGCAGCCGCAGGTGTGTCCAAAACGGAATCAGTCCCTCTGTATATATAGGCACATATCAGCTGGGCCATGTGCGGAACGGGGTATTAGGCAACATGGAAGAAGTTACGGAACTCACATCATGTGGCCAACACCCTTCCTAATGGGTCTCAGACCTACATAATTCCAAAGAGATAGGGTGATATTTATCAACCCTCTTAAAGAGTGGACAAGCGGAGAAGTTGTAACCAATCAGCTTCTACCTAGCATTTATCATGCCAAGCGAAAAAAATTGTGGGACCCAGGGACCCCTCCCTTTAAAAAATTGGGCTCCTATTCCACAGTTTCTGGGTCCCATCACATTTCATGGCGGGTGAGGGCAGGCAGCAGTTGGGACAGTGCTGGGGGCAGGTATCAGTTGAGGAAGAGCTGGGGGTATAGCCAGGGAGAAGTTGGGGTGGAGTGGGGATAGAGGGGAGTAAGGGCATGTAGTGCCATTGGTAGGGAGGGGTAGGTGCAGACAGCAGTTATGACAGTGCTGGAGGGCAAGGAGGGGGACTAGGAGCAGGCAGTGCTAGGGAGGGAGCAATGATAGAAAGCAGCTGGCGCTGTACTGGGGGGCAAGGACATTGGAGGCATGCAGTGCTGGGGGAATGGAGTGGGCAAAGGTAGATAGCAGCTGGGGCAGTACTGGGGGCAAGGAGGGTCTAGGGGCAGGCAGTGCTAGGGATAGGGACGGAGCAAGGGTAGAAAGCAGGAGGCGCTGTACTGGGGGGCAAGGAGGTTAGGGGCATGCAGTACTGGGGGTCTGGAGTGGGCAAAGGTAGATAGCAGCTAGGGCAGTAATGGGGGCAAGGAGGAGGCTAGGGCCAGGCAGTGCTGGGGGTAGGGAGGGAGCAAGGGGAGAAAGCAGTCAGAAAGTAAAGGGGAATTAGTGAGAGAGAGGAGTACTGTGTGACTGAAGCAGAAAGAGGAGTGCTGTGTAGAAAGTAGCGGTGAGCGGGTTCGGATTTCTGAAATCCGAACCCCCCGAGCCCCCCCGATCCGAGGCAGGCTTGTCTTGTCCCACCTGACTCGGATCTGAAATCGAGGCAAAACGTCATCATCCCGCCTTCCGGGTCTCGCGGGTTTTTGGATCCTATATAAGGTACCCGCGTCGGCGCCATTTTCTCACTCGGCTGTGGACAGTGAAGAGGGAGGGTGGGAGTTAGGGCTGGCTGGGCTGTGTAGTGTAGTGTAGTGCAGAGTAGTGTTGTGCTGTGCTGTGCTGCGCTGCTGTTGTCCACTACTTCAAAGTCCATAGGGGCTGGCTGTGTTGTGCTGTGCTGCTGTTGTTAATAGGGGCTGTGTCCACTACTTCAAAGTCCATAGGGGCTGGCTGGACTGTGTTGTGCAGTCAGTTCTCCATAGTGGCAGTGTCCACTCCAAAGTCCTGTGCAGTGTCCCAGTCCTAAAGGGGTGCTGTAGTGTTGTCCAGGGGGTGCTCTGTCCATCAGGGGTGCTCCCCCCAAGTGCTAAAAAAATAATATTTTTTGTGTGTTTGTGAATTGTGTGCGCAGTAGCCGCACATGCATCAACAAAGTAGTGTCAAGCGTGCGCCTGTGTCATAAGTAAAGGGCCGGCTGGCTTGACCTTTAAAGGGTGCTGTAACCCCCAAAGTACACTCCAGTCCAAACCAAAACAAAAATTATTTTCTGTGTTTGTGAATTGTGTGCGCAGTAGCCGCTCGTGCATCAACAAAGTAGTGCCAAGCGTGCGCCTGTGTCATAAGTAAAGGGCCGGCTGGCTTGACCGTTAAAGGGTGCTGTAACCCCCAAAGTACACTCCAGTCCAATCCAAAAAAAAAATTATTTACTGTGTTTGTGAATTGTGTGCGCAGTAGCCGCACGTGCATCAACAAAGTAGTGCCAAGCGTGCGCCTGTGTCATAAGTAAAGGGCCGGCTGGCTTGACCGTTAAAGGGTGCTGTAACCCCCAAAGTACACTCCAGTCCAAACCAAAAAAAAAATTATTTTCTGTGTTTGTGAATTGTGTGCGCAGTAGCCGCACGTGCATCAACAAAGTAGTGCCAAGCGTGCGCCTGTTTCATAAGTAAAGGGCCGGCTGGCTTGACCGTTAAAGGGTGCTGTAACCCCCAAAGTACACTCCAGTCCAAACCAAAAAAAAAACTATTTTCTGTGTTTGTAAATTGTGTGCGCAGTAGCCGCACGTGCATCAACAAAGGAGCAGCGCCAAGCGTGCGCCTGTGTCCCATAAGTAAAGAGCCGGCAGGCTCATTTCTTAAAGGCTGGTGTAACCCACAAAGTGCACTACTCTCCAGTAAAAATAAAAAAATATTTTCTGTGTTTAGCCGCACGTATATATCAAATCAATATAACATAAATGGAGGACAAAACTTTCTCCGATAAAAATAAAATAGAGAAAGATCAAGAACCACTTCCTCCTACTGCTGAAGCTGCTGCCACTAGTCATGACATAGACGATAACATGCCATCAACGTCGTCTGCCAAGGCCGATGCCCAATGTCATAATAGAGGGCACATACAATCCCAAATGACAAAGTTCAGGAAAATGACCTTGAAAAAAACATTTAAATCAGCTGAATAGAAACGTAAACTTGCCAATATGCCATTTACGACACGGAGTGGCAAGGAACGACTAAGGTTGATCCCTAGTATGTTCATGACTAGTGGTTCAGCTTCACATGACGATGGAAGCCCTCCTCCTACTAAAAAAATCAAAAGAGTTAAGCTGGCAAAAGCACAGCGAAGAACTGTGCTTTCTAAGAAGATATCACAAATCCCCAAGGAGAGTCCAAGTGTGGTGGTGGTTGCGATGCCTGACCTTCCCAGCACTGGACGGGAAGAGGTGGCTCTTTCCACCATTTGCACGCCCCCTGCAAGTGCTGAAAGGAGCACCCACAGTCCACTTGCTGATATGCAAATTGAAGATGTCACTGTTGAAGTACAACAGGATGAGGATACTGGTGTAGCTGGCGCTGAGGAGGAAGTTGGCGAGGAGGATTCTGATGGTGATGTGGTTTGTTTAAATCAGGCTCCGGGGGAGACAGTTGTTGTCCGTGGGATGAAAAAGCCCATCACGGTCATGCCTGGACAGAAGACCAAACATTCCACCTCTTTGGTCTGGCAATATTTCTATCCAAATACGGACAACAACTGTCTTGCCATATGTACCTTATGTAAAGGTGGAATAAGTAGGGGTAGGGACGTTAACCACCTAGGAACATCCTCCCTTATACGGCACCTGCAGCGCGTTCATAATAAGTTACTGTCAAGTTCAGAAACTTTGGCTAAGACCGTAAGCAGTCCAGGGACACCTAAATCCCGTTGTCCTGTTGTATCCAAGCGCCTGCAAACCACACCGTCAACTCCCTCCTCGTCAATTTCCTCCTTAGTCAGGATCGGAAGTAGTCCTGCAGGCCATGTCACTGGCATGACTGACTCTCCTATTGGGGATTCCTCCGGAGGATCCTGCATTGCTACGCCTCCTGCTGCCGCTGCTGCTGTTGCTGCTGCTGGTAGTCGTTCATCATCCCAGAGAGGAAGTAGGAACACCACTACTTTTACTAAACAATTGACCCTCCAACAGTCCTTAGCGAGGAGGATGAAGTACGACAGCAGTCATCCTGAAGCAAAACGTATAACTGAGGCCTTGACTGCTATGTTGGTGTTAGACGTGCGTCCGGTATCCGCCATTAGTGCAGTGGGATTTAGACAATTGATGGAGGTAGTGTGTCCCCGGTTCCAAATCCCATCTAGATTCCACTTCACTAGGCAGGCGATACCGAGACTGTACAGAAACGTCACAAAAAGTGTCCTCAGTGTCCTGAAAAATGCCGTTGTACCCAATGTCCACTTAACCACGGACATGTGGACAAGTGGAACAGGGCAGACTAAGGACTATATGACTGTGACAGCCCACTGGGTAGATGTATCACCTTACGCAGCAACAGCAGCAGTGTCACCAGTCGCAGCATCTCAGAAACGCCAGCTCGTTCCAAGGCAGGCTACGCTGTGTATCACCAGTTTCAATAAGAGGCACACCGCCGACAACCTCTTAGAGAAACTGAGGGAAATCATCGCCCAGTGGCTTACCCCACTTAGACTCTCCTGGGGATTTGTGATATCTGACAACGCACCAATATTGTGCGGGCATTACATCTGGGCAAATTCCAGCACGTCCCATGTTTTGCTCACACAATAAACTTGGTGGTGCAGAATTTTCTGAAAAGCGACAGGGGCGTGCAGGAGACACTTTGGGTGGCCCGAAAAATTTCTGTCCACTTTCGCCATTCAGCGACTGCGTGCCGAAGACTGGAGCGCCAGCAAACACTCTTGAACCTGCCCCGCCATCACCTGAAGCAAGAGGTTGTGACGCGGTGGAACTCAACCCTCTATATGCTTCAGAGGATGGAGGAGCAGCAAAAGGCCATTCAAGCCTATACATCCACCTATGACATAGGCAAAGGAGGGGGTATGCACCTGACTCAAGCGCAGTGGAGAATGATTTCCGTGTTGTGCAAGGTTCTCCAGCCCTTCGAACTTGCCACACGTGAAGTCAGTTCAGACACTGCCAGCTTGAGTCAGGTCATTCCCCTCATCAGGCTTTTGCAGAAGCAGCTGGAGAAAGTGAAGGAGGAGCTAAGACGGAGCGATTCCGCTCGGCATGTGGGACTTGTGGATGAAGCCCTTCATTCGCTTTGCCAGGATTCCAGGGTGGTCAATCTGTTGAAATCAGACCACTACATTTTGGCCACCGTGCTCGATCCTAGGTTTAAAGCCTATGTGGTGTCTCTCTTTCCGGCTGACACAAGCCTGCAGAGGTGCAAAGACCTGCTGGTGAACACACTGTCAGCTGAAGCGGAACGTGACACGTCAACAGCTCCTTCTTCATTTTCTCCTGCAACTGGGGCTGCCAGGAAAAAACTTAGGTATCCTAAGCAACCCGCTGGCGGTGATGCAGGGCAGGCAGGACCAAGTTTGGACATCTGGTCCGGACTGAAGGACCTGGCAACAATTTCTGACATGTCTACTGTCACTGCATATGATACTGTCACTATTGTCAGAATGGTGGAGGATTACATCGGTGACAGCATCCAAGTAGGCATGTCAGACAGTCCATACCTGTACTGGCAGGAAAAAGAGGCAATTTGGAGGCCCCTGTACAAACTGGCTCTATTTTACCTGAGTTGCCCTCCCTCCAGTGTGTACTCCGAAAGAGTGTTTAGTGCAGCCAGGAACCTTGTCAGCGAAAGGCGTAGGAGGTTGCTTCCACAGAATGTGGAGAAGATGATGTTCATCAAAATGAATTATCAGCTCTTCCAGGGAGACCAGCCTCCAGAACATACAGAGGGACCTGTGGTGGTGGATTCAAGCGGGGACGAGTTAATACTTTGTGAGCATGAGGATGTACACACTGAAGAGGGTGAGGAATCGGTGGATGAGGAGGATGAGGATGACATCTTGCCTCCGTAGAGCCAGTTTGTGCAGGGACAGATTAATTGCCAGCTTGTTTTGTGGGGGCCAAACGAACCAATCATTTCAGCCACAGTTGTGTGGCAGACCCTGGCGCTGAAATGATTGGTTTGTTAAAGTGTGCATGTCCTGTTTATACAACATAAGGGTGGGTGGGAGGGCCCAAGGACAATTCCATCTTGCACCTCTTTTTTTTCTTTGCATTATGTACAGTTTGGGGCCTAGTTTTTCAAACTGCCATCCTGTCTGCCACTGCAGTATCACGCCTAGATGGGTCACGTGTTTGTGCCGCCCGCTCGTGTCGCTTAGCATAGTCATCCAGCTACCTCGGTGCAACCTTTTGGACATAAAATCACTATTGTGAGGTGTGAGGTGTTCAGAATAGACTGGAAATGAGTGGAAATTAAGGTTATTGAGGTTAATAATAGCATAGGAGCAGAAAAACCCACAAATTCTGTGATTTTAGCTGTTTTTATGCTTTTTTTCAAAAAAATACAGATCCAAAACACAAAACCCAGAACTCAAAACACGCAAGGGTGGTTTTGGCAAAACCAATCCAGATCCAAAACACGAAGAAAGATCCAGATCCAAAACCAAAACACAAAACACGAAAAGTGGCCGGTGCACACCCCTAGTCCACATACACCTATTTTGCGCCATATAGCGGTCCCCATACTGAATTGTGTCTTAATTTGCTACGGGGCTATTTGGCGCAACCTGATACTAGGTATATGTGGGCACATCTGTAGATAGATAGATAGATTGATAGACAGACAGACAGACAGACAGACAGATAGATAGATAGATAGATAGATAGATAGATAGATAGATATGAGATAGATAGATAGATAGATAGATAGATAGATAGATAGATAGATATGAGATAGATAGGGACCTATTCATCAACACTAAAACAACGGTTTTAAGGACATTTTCCTTAATTACTGTTTTTATAGTATTCATTAAAACTTTTAACCACTTAACTGACGAATTCTTTTCCAAAAACCGCTCCAAAATTGTCGGTTTCTTTTATGATTGAATTAGGTCACGGACATTAGCCCTCATTCAGAGCCGTTCGCTATTTGCGTTCGTTCGTTCAAAAACAAGGGGTGGCTATTCAAATGATCCGTACGCACATTGCAGTCTGTTCACACCTCTAAGTCTGAACGAGCAAAACATACGCTCGTTTATTTGTTAAAAACGCCCCCTGGCCGCTCGCACCATACGTCATGTCCGCTATTTATTAGATTAATCGAGTACATCGAACAGGATATGAACTGCTCGCTATTCTTGTGGTTGGTTTTTTCAACCGCTATTTTGCGAGCAGTTCTGACTATAAAATAACCCAGTGACGTGGTCATTGACGCTGCTATATTAATTATGCACACCCATAAAACGCCCGTTTTGACCTTTAAGCACGCCTGCGATCTGATCTCCACTCCCCGTTTTCAAGCACCTTCCCCTGTTACCACCCACATACGCCTCATTCTGTCACTCAAAATAGCAGGCACTCGCTATATTGCGTACCAACGATTTTCGGCCGCACTGACTGGTTCGCGCATGCGTCCTAAAAACCGTACGCATGCGCAGATGTGCGAACATCGCTCGGAACGAGCGTACTGCCGCTAGCGAGTGGCTCTGAATGAGGGCCATAATTTTAAACTTATCCATCACTATTTTATTTGAAAAAAATATTTTTTTAAAACACAGTATAACATAAAAATAGCAATTTTTATGTTATACTGTAGTGATGGCCATTGACGGCTGTAGCATCGATGGTTCAACCATCGTTAGAAGCCATCAATTGTTTCGCGATTGGTCCAGGAGATCTGTGTAGACCTCAACTGCCGATATTTCCTAAGCATCGATTGAGGATTACCATTGATGGTGCAACATTGATGGCCAACAGCAATGGCAAACCACATGTTTTCAGCCAGACCAATGATGGTTTGTAAACCATCGACGGTCGGTTGCCATCCCTAATCAGAGGCTCTGCGATATCCATCGATATATATATATATATATCGAACTTATATATAACTGCTGCTTGCACACACACGTGTGTGTGTGTATGTATATATATATATATATATATATATATATACTAGGGGTGTGCACCGGCCACTTTTCGTGTTTTGTGTTTTGGTTTTGGATCTGGATCTTTCTTCGTGTTTTGGATCCGGATTGGTCTTGCCAAAAACCACCCTTCCGTGTTTTGGGTTCCGGGTTTTGTGTTTTGGATCTGTATTTTTTTTTTAAAAAAAGCATAAAAACAGTTAAAATCACAGAATGTGTTGATTTTTCTGCTCCTATGCTATTATTAACCTCAAAAACCTTAATTTCCACTCATTTCCTGTCCATTCTGAACACCTCACACCTCACAATAGTGTTTTTATGTCCAAAAGGTTGCACCAAGGTAGCTGGATGACTATGGTAAGCGACACGAGTGGGCGGCACAAACACGTGGCCAATCTAGGAGTGACACTGCAGTGGCAGACATGATGGCAGTTTGAAAAACTAGGCCGCAAACAGTACATAATGCAAAGAAAAAAAAAGGTGCAAGATGGAATTGTCCTTGGGCCCTCCCACCCACCCTTATGTTGTATAAACAGGACATGCACACTTTAACAAACCAATAATTTCAGCGCCAGGGTCTGCCACACGACTGTGGCTGAAATGATTTGTTTCGTTTGGGCCACCACAAAACAAGCTGGCAATTAATCTGTCCCTGCACAAACTGGCTCTACGGAGGCAAGATGTTGTCCTCTTCCTCCTCATTCACCGATTCCTCACCCTCTTCAGTGTTATGTACATCCTCATCCTCACAGAGTATTAATTCATCCCCGCTGTAATCCACCACCACAGGTCCCTCTGTACGTTCTGGAGGCTGGTCTCCCTAAAAGAGTTGATAATTCATTTTTATGAACATCATCTTCTCCACATTTTGTGGAAGCAACCTCCTACGCCTTTCGCTGACAAGGTTCCCGGCTGCACTAAACACTCTTTCGGAGTACACACTGGAGGGGGGGCAACTCAGGTAAAATAGAGCCAGTTTGTACAAGTGCCTCCAAATTGCCTCTTTTTCCTTCCAGTACATGTACGGACTGTCTGACATGCCTACTTGGATGCTGTCACCGATGTAATCCTTTAACAGACAGACGCACGCTTGTCGCTGCTGCTTTGAGGATGCAGGTGTGGCTACAGCCCACACAATTCACAAAGACAAAAAAAAAAGAACTTTTTTTTTGTTGAGCGCACTTTGAGGGTTACACCACCCTTTAACAGACAGACGCACGCTTGTCGCTGCTGCTTTGCGCTACTTTGTTGATGCACGTGCGGGTACTGCGCACACAATTCATAAACACGAAAAAAAATATATTTTTATTTTGTTTGGAGTGCCCTTCGGGGGTTACAGCACCCTTTAACGGACAATCCAGCCGGCCCTTTACCTATGGGGACACAGGCGCACGCTTGGCGCAGCTCCTTTGTTGATGCACGTGCAGCCACAGTGCACACAATTCAGAAACACAGAAAATATTTTTTTATTTTGTTTGGAGTGCCTTTTGGGGCTTACCGCACCCTTTAACGGACAAGCCAGCCGGCCCTTTACTTATGGGACACAGGCGCACGCTTGGCGCTGCTCCTTTGTTGATGCATGTGCAGCCACAATGCACACAATTCACAAACACAGAAAATATTTTTTTATTTTGTTTGGAGTGCACTTTGGGGGTTACAGCACCCTTTAACGGTCAAGCTAGCCGGCCCTTTACCTATGACACAGGCGTATGCTTGGCGCTACTTTGTTGATGCACGTGCGGCTACAGCGCACACAATTCACAAACACAAAAAATATATATTTTTATTTTTTTTGGAGTGCACTTTGGGGGTTACAGCACCCTTTAATGGTCAAGCCAGCCGGTCCTTTACCTATGACACAGGTGCACGCTTGGCGCTACTTTGTTGATGCACGTGCTGCTACTGCGCACACAATTCACAAACACAAAAAATATATATTTTTATTTTTTTTGGAGTGCACTTTGGGGGTTACAGCACCCTTTAACGGTCAAGCCAGCCAGCCCTTTACCTATGGGACACAGGCACACGCTTGGAGCTGCTCCTTTGTTGATGCTCGTGCAGCCACAGTGCACACAATTCACAAACACAGAAAATATTTTTTTATTTGTTTGGAGACAACTTTGGGGGTTACAGCACCCTTTAACGGTCAAGCCAGCTGGCCCTTTATGACACAGGCGCACGCTTGGCACTACTTTGTTGATGCATGTGCAGCTACTGCGCACACAATTCACAAACACAGAAATTTTTTTTTTTTTGCACTTTGGGGGAGCACCCCTGATGGACAGAGCACCCCCTGGACAACACTACAGCACCCCTTTAGGACTGGGACACTGCATAGGACAACTGACTGCACAACACAGTCCAGCCAGCCCCTATGGACTTTGGAGGAGTGGACACAGCCCCTATGGACAACAGCAGCACAGCACAACACAGCCAGCCCCTATGGACTTTGGAGGAGTGGACACAGCACAGCACAACATTACACTACACTACACAGTCCAGCCAGCCCTAACTCCCACCCTACCTCTTCACTGTCCACAGCTGAGTGAGAAAATGGCGACTACGCGAGTACCTTATATAAAATCCAAAACCTGCGAGACCCGGAAGGCGGGATGATGACGTTTTGCCTCGATGTCAGATACGAGTCAGGCGGGAAAAGTCGAGCCTGACTCGGATCGGCCTCGGATCGGGGGGGCTCGGGGGGGTTCGGATTTCAGAAATCCGAACCCGCTCACCCCTAATATATACATATATATATATATACACATATGTATATATATATATATGTATATATATATAAGTATATATATATATATATATATTATATATATATATATATACACATATACATATGTATATATATATACATATATATATATATATATATATATATATATACACACATACATACATATGTATATACATATATATTTACATATATATATATATAATTTTTTTACAACTGTTTTTATATATATATATATATATATATATATTGCCCGATCACTGTGGCCAGCAGTGATCGGGACACATGGGCACTTGGGGAGGCGAAGCTTAGGCCGGAAAAGGATGGGCGGGGGCAGCAGGGGACATGGCAGCAGCCGCGGCTGTTGCTCCACCTCCTACACAGTGATCTCACTGATCACTGTGAGTGTATTCCGGAGCTGCAGCGTGTAGAGGAGAGAGATGGGATTTGGGGAGGCCAGTTAGGAGGTTACAGTAGTCCAATCTGGACATGACCAATGAATGTACAAGGGTTTTGGTAGCATCCTGGGTGAGAAATGGTCTGATCTAGGAAATATTCTTGAGATGGAGATGACAGGACTGCGAGAGGTTCTGAATGTGTGGTTTGAAGGAGAGGGAAGAGTCCAGGATGACTCCAAGACAACACACTTTGGGACTAGATGAGATAGTTATGCCATCTATTAATAAAGAAATAGTGGGACATGATGTTATGTGGGAGGGTGGGAAGACTATCAGCTCAGTCTTAGACATATTAAGTTTGAGAAATCACTGGGACATACAGGAAGAGATAGCAGAGAGACAGTTAGAGATACGAGTCAGTAGAGAGGGGTAAAGATCAGGTGAGGAAAGGTAGATCTGAGTATCATCAGCATAGAGATGATAATAGAGGTCAAAAGAGCTGATGAGTTTACCTAGAGAAGATGTATAGAGAGAGAATAGGAGAGGTCCAAGAACAGAACCTTGGGGAACACCTACTGTAAGAGGCTGTGGGGGGGAGGAATCGTCATGAGAGGAAACAGAGAAGGAACATTCAGAGAGGTAGGAGGACAGCCAGGAGAGAGCAGTGTCACGTAGACGAAGGGAGTGAAGAATATGCAGCAGTAGAGGGTGGTCCACAGTGTTAAAAGCAGCAGAGAGGTCAAGGAGAATGAGCAGGGAGTAGTGGCTCTTGGATTTGGCAGCAAGGAGGTCATTGCAGACTTTTCTGAGGGCAGTTTCAGTGGAGTGGAGAGAACTGAAGCCAGACTGAAAAGGGTCAAGGAGGGAGTGGGAGGAAAGAAATGTGGTGAGGCGGTTATAAACAATACACTCAAGGAGTTTGGAGGCAAAAGGGAGGAGAGAGATTGGTCGGTAGTTAGAGAGAATGTTAGGATCAAGGTTAGGTTTTTTAAGAATGGGGGAGACAAGGGCATGCTTGAATGCAGAAGGAACAATGCAAGAAGAGAGGGAGAGATTAAGGAGGTGGGCAAGATGGGAGCAGGCAGAAGGAGAGAGGTAGCAGAGGAGGTGGGAGGGGATATGGTCAAGGGGAAAGGTGGAAGGGGGGGAGGACTGGATAAGGGCCTTAGCTTCCTCTCCAGTCACAGGGGAGAAGGATGTTAGAGTTGGTAAAATGGATGGGGAAAGGAGGAGGTGGTGAACTGGAGGACTGGTTGGATATGATGTCCTGACATATAGAATCAATTTTAGATGTGAAATATGTAGCAAACTCAGTGGCAGAGATTAAGGAGGGGAGATGAGGAGGGGGTGGGCAGAGGAGGGAGTTGAAGGTGGAAAAGAGACGCTGGGGATATGAGGACAGGGAGGAGATGAGATTCTTGAAATATGACTGTTTAGAGAGGGAAAGGGCAGCACTGTAGGATGACAGCATGAATTTGAAATTGAGAAAATCTGCCTGAGAGCGTGATCTTCTCCACTGTCGCTTGGCGGTTCGTGAACATTTTTGCAGGTATCTGGTGCATTTGGAATGCCAGGGTTGAGGTGTGGATTTGCGAGGGAGAGTAATGATCAAGGGAGCAACAGAGTCAAGAGCAGAAGTAAGGGAGGCATTGTTTAAGGAAGCAGCTTATTTAACGCAGGAGAAAGAGAGGATAGGGGAGAGAAGTGAGTCAAGTAGGGAAGAAAAGAAAGCAGTGTCAATAGCTTCAATGTTACGCTTAGTGATGGTGGCTCTGGGAAGTAGAGGAGGGGAAGGAGAGAGGGATAGGTTAAAAGAGAGGAGGTGATGGTCAGAGAGGTGGAATGGGGAATTGGAGTAGGCAGAAATAACACAACGGTGAGTGAAGACCAGATCAAGCAAATGCCCACTCGCATGGGAGGGTGAGGAGGTCCATTGGGAGAGTCCAAATGAGGAAGTGAGGGTGAGTAGTTTGGAGGTGGTAGATTCTGTAGGGATATCAATAGGAATATTGAAGTCACCGAGGATAATAGAGGGAAGGTCTGAGGAGAGAAAGTAGAGGAGTGATGGGGTGAGGATGGGGGACTGGCAGGAAGTGGGTAGGTTCAGCAACATGATATTAACAGGAGTACCAATGCCTGCAGGTAGAATATGAGGAAAAAGGGGTACACATGCGCTCCTGCTGGGTGTGTGTGATACGATGGTGTGGGGGAATTGGCTGGGGAGGGGAGGGAGGGCAAGGGGAATGTGGGGAGGGGAGATGGAGAGGAGAGGGGTGTGTGTATTGGGGCTAAATGGAGGCTGTTAGTGGGTGTGTGAGTGAGAAAAAATGAGGCAGACAGTAAGTGTGGAATCCAACCTGTTTTATTCGGTAAGACACAGTGCTTCCCTAGATGGTTGCGTTATGGGGTGTGGGGATAAGCAGATGGCTCTGTGCGATCCTCGGTTGGGGAGTGGGTAGACCCTTTGAGGGGGCTTCTATCTGTGCGGTTCTAACTCCTGCACGTTCCCCTGCTGGACCTATGGTCTCAGTCTTCCGGAAACCGGGATGCATGGGGTGTTGTTCAAGTCCTGTAGCTTGTGTAGTTGGTGGCATCCCGCACTGTCTCTGGGACCTGTTTGACCTACCGGTAGGTGGAGAGACGTCGGTGGTGCTGTGCAGCGGAAGCTGTGGTCCCAGATGCTGGCCAGGTGTTGCGTTGCACCTCTGCGTGCCCGCTGGGTGCCTGGCAGATGCGCGCCCGTCGATGTCCTGCTGTGGGCTGTAGAGTGATGCAGAGAGCCGCGGTGTGGTGCTGCCCCATGGTCCCGTGGGGTCAGTCTACTGTGCTGTATGCACTGCCAGGGCGGGCAAGGGGGACCCAAGGTTTGCCGGGTTATACAGTGCTGGATCCTCTGTGGCCTGGATTTGGTGTAGCAATAAATGGTTGATTAAAGTTCTTGTAGTGGTGGTGAGTGTGGGTGGCTTGATCACCAATGCATTTCGGCCTCGGGCCTTTTTCAAGCAATCCTTGAAAAAGGCCCCGAGGCAACCCTGGCAGTTCATACAGCACAGTAGACTGACCCCACGGGACTGTGGGGCAGCACCACACTGCAGCTCTCCACATCACTCTATAGCCCACAGCAGGACATCAATGGGTGCCCGTCTGCCAGGCACCCTGCGGGCTCGTGGAGGTGCAACACAACCCCTGGCCAGCATCTGGGACCACAGCTTACGCTGCATAGCACCACGGACATCTCTAGACCTACTGGTAGGTCAAACAGGTCCCAGAGACAGTGCGGGATGCCACACTGTACTCCTGCTTTTCTTTCTCAGCAGCCCTTCTTATATAAGAGAGCCGTGATTGGCTGGCACTGTCATGTGCTTTTCAGTATATGTTATATTCATATCAGCATATGTCATCCATTTCAGCTTACGTCATATCCATTTCAGCATATGTCATATCCATTTCAGCATATATATATATATATATATATATATATATATATATATATATGTATGTAAATATTTGTATGAATCCCCAGTCTCTGACACCCCTAAATGTTTGCTGACCCAATTACATATCTTCCTTTTGATCCTCAAGGATCCTTCCTTTCTCTTTGTGCCCCCAGATTCTTATGTGTCCTTTGCTTAGCAATTTCAATTACACACAATGCGGGAAGCATGGTTGAAGTGGATATGGTGTAAGGCAGTGGTTCCCAAACTCTGTCCTCGTCACCCTAATGGTGCAGGATTTAAGGATATCCATGCTTGACCACAGGTGACTTAATTAGTATCTCGGACAATTTAATTTAACCACCTGTACTCAACTTTGGACATCTCTAAAACCTGAACTGTTGGGGTACCTTGAGGAGCACGTTTGGGAACCTTTGGTGTAAAGGTGCCTATCCTCTACACGAGAGTGGAACGACTGTATGATTACGACATTGTAATTGTGTAATCGTTCATCACCCTGTGCAGTGGATAATGCACCCACACTGAATATGTCGCTCAGTGTACGCACCCTCCCTCATCCCCGAACATGCACGACCTGTCGTTATCGGCAGGTTGGCCTGCATGTTCAGGCGATCGCAGATGCCGGCAACGACCAGCGGGAGCACGCATCGCTGGCCGTTTCCGACATTTTACTGTAGATTAATGAACGATTAGATGATAACTATGTCGTAATCGTTTAATCGCTCATTTTTCTCGTGTAGTGGATACGCGCCTTAAGGATACGCACGTGCACTTTGAGCCCTTAACTATACCAAATTACCTAAACCACATAGGACAGTCCCACTTAAATGCACAGGCAACTGCATACTGTCTTTGAAAACTCAACTGAGTAAAGAGGTCAGAAGAATGTGCGGCCCCCCCGCTTTACTTTGGCTGTCCTAGTGCTGATGATCTGTTTCTACAGTGCCATGTGCCATTGCTGCTGCCTACATCATCCCCAGCACATGGACATAATCAGGTGATCTGCAGTGGTCTTTTTTGTAAAGCGGGTAGCACTTTAGCAAATTGAGAATATGGCTTCCCCCAGTGTGAGCCATGAGCTCTTTGTTTCAGTCTGTATACACCATGAACATGCAAGTGTGTGGGTGGGTATGGTGGTCAATATGGTGCAGTCTGTATTGTGGTTTTTTTTTTTGATGGTCACAAGAATGTTCACAGTATTGTAAGTAAGTCACTTGGATGCTCTGTTCTCTATTTTATTCCCTGGTATGTTTCCTGTATTGTATATAGGTCCCTAAAATGCCTCTAGTTGTTATCACTCTGAACACAATAATGGTCTACTAAGCCTTTTGGTCCTGCCTCCATGACACTACTTTCTGACCTTTCTCCAGGTCCACACAGAGCCGTAACTAGACTTTTTTGTGCCCTGTGCCAGAAAGAGGATTGGCGCCCCCACATTCCTCTAATGGGGACATAATGCACCCAAAAAGGGGACTGGCCTCATGGGGAAGAGATAGTGGAGGCCAGGAGATACTGGGGATGAAATAAGAGGAAGCTACAAGTGAGAATGATAATAAACAGAAAATTGACAGGCCCAAACAGAGCCCCCTGCCCTGCGGTGCCGTGTTCCATGGCACTGGTTGCACTACTCTAGTTACGGCCCAGGGATCACACTGGAAAGATATATCCGCAGATCAAGTGATCTTCAGATATATCTGCAGATGATGGTCGTTCATATACACTGAACGACCATCATATGTCTCTTTTTCTATGGGTCCGCTAGCCGGAACGGGGGTGGGACCGCCCCCTCTCACCGCGGCTGCCACTGCCTGTTTACAGGTGATCGGCTGATCGCCCGTACACACTTGCCGATAGACAGATATGTCTGCAGATATATCTGTCCATCGGCTGTGCAGCACAGCCAATGCGACATGTCTGTGAATGCCAACGTCGTTCATAGACATATCGCTGGTACACAGGGCTGCCATCAGAAATCGTGGGGCCCGGTACTGACAAAGAAGGCAGGGCCCCCCCCCGGGGGATGGCGCAGAGGTGGGAGGAGCTGTATATAATGTGGGTGGAGCTACATAGGGGGGGTACAGGGTGACACAGACAGGGGTCGGGTGGGGGGTACAGGGTGACACACACACAGGGGTCGGGGTGGGGGGACAGGGTGACACACACACAGGGGTCAGGGTGGGGGGTACAGGGTGACACACAGGGGTGTGGGGGGTACAGGGTGACACACAAAGGGGTCGGGGTGGGGGGTACAGGACGACACACAGGGATGTGGGGGGTACTGGGTGACACACACAGGGGCCGGGGTGGGGCGTACAGGGTGACACACAGGGATCCGGGTGGGGGGTACAGGGTGACACACACAGAGGTAGGGGGGTGTCACACACACAGGGGTGGGGGGTACAGGGTGACACACACAGAGGTAGGAGGGTGTCACACACACAGGGGTGGGGGGTACAGGGTGACACACAGGGCTTCCCAGGTAGTCACTGTTCTGCTCCTATCCACCTTGGGGTGAGCTGCAGGGTGTCGGTGGGGGGAAGGCCACAACCCAGACCCATGGCAACGGCCGAGTTATCAGAGGACACACCGGGGAACTGTGCCCGGGAGAAGAAGGCTGACGCTGCTTACCTCCCACAGGACGGCTGCTGGGGCGGGAGGGTGCCGACCCTGCTGCGGGGAGTGCGGCTCAGATCTCGGGCTTCACCTGCTCTCTCCCCGGTAAAGGGTCCTCTGGGGGTGGCGCTCCAGGGCCGCTCAGCGGGAGGGGGCGGTGGGGGCCCTTCTCTCAACTCTCAGGCCCTGTATATCCCCGGAGTCTCCACTGTCATCGCTAGCACCTCCCGGAGTTCAAATCATTCCCGCCCCGGCAAGCCACGTCCCGAATCATACGTCACACTCCAAGCCACGCCCCCATGTTTGCGTCATATCTGACGTAGTTAGGTCCTTTCCACGAAGGGGAAAGAGTTACTACCCAGGCGGTGAGACAGCAGTGCAGAGTATATGAATCAGCAGCCGGGAAGACACAGCGCCGCTGGCGGCAATTGAAATACGACACTGCCCGCGAGTCAATCACAGCTCGCGGACCGGCAGCCAATCAGGAGCGGCCGCAAAGGCTGCTCCTGATTGGCTGCCGGTCTGCGAGCTGTAATGTCTTGCGGCCGGCACCACATATTAAATACCGCCGGCGGCGCTGTGTTTCCCCGCCTGCTGATTCATATACTCTGCACTGCTGTCTCCCGGGCCCCCGCTCTCTCCGGGCCCGGGAATCCGGGCACGGCAGTCTCCCCCTGATGGCGGCCCTGCTGGTACACACTGGCCGACGGGCAGCAGCAGGGCCGGACTGGCCATCGGGCAATTCTGGCAAATGCCAGAAGAGCCGATGGCCAGATGGGCCGGTTTGGATGTCTGTAAGCATGCCCGGCAACTCTGCCTCCCGGGCGACTGCAGTATGTTTCTGAGTAAGCTAGTAATAGCGGCCACGTCATTGTGGAATGACATTATGACGCGGCCGCGTAGTGACGTCAACTGTGCAGCAGCCGGGCATGATAGTGAGGCGGGAGTTATCTCAGGAAGGCTGGAGTCCAGGCACCCTATGTAGCCTGGCGTGCAGGGCTGCCCGGAAGTACGTTATTAAGAGGAAGGAGGTTCACACTGGCGCGAGGAGCTGAGGACGAGGCGCCATTGTCATGGTCATAAGGAGACCAGCGGAGCGTGTAGGAGGCGGGGCAGCCAGCAGCACTTGGTTTGGAAGCAGTCTCCCTGGGGAGAGGTGAGTTGCTGTGGGCGAGGAGTCACTACTGTTTGGTATAATGTGTTATGGGGGCATTACTATTTGGGCACAATGTTATGGGGCATTACTATTTGGGCATAATGTTATGGGGGCATTACTATTTGGGCACAATGTTATGGGGCATTACTATTTGGGCATAATGCTATGGGGGCATTACTATTTGGACATAATGTTATGGGGGCATTACTATTAGCGCATAATGTTATGGGGCATTACTGTTTGGGCATAATGTTATGGAGCATTACTTTTTGGGCCTAATGTGTTATGGGGCATTACTGTTTGGGTATAATGTGTTATGGGACATTACTGTTTGGGCCTAATGTGTTATGGGGCATTACTGTTTGGGCATAATGTGTTCTAGGGGCATTACTACTGCAAGGCATAACGTGAATAAGGGGCACTACTATGTGACGTAACAGGAATATGGATCTCCTCTGTGAGACGTAACATGAATATGGGGCACTACTGTGTGATGTAACATGAATAAGGTGCACCACTGTGCGGTATAATGTGAAGAAGGGGCACCAATGTGTGGTGTAATTTGCATTTGGGGTACGATTGTGTGGTTTGCCCCTTCCCAACAAGTCCATAACTGTTTTTTTTTTGCGCGCGCCCTCGGCGCGCGCTCTCATTCCTCCGGCTGCGGCACCACTGCTCTTTATGTACGCAGGGAACCAACATGTGTAATTATGGCTCTGCTTTTGTGTGACACAGATGTGTCATCCTCTGCGTGCAGCACCCCTGCCCTAAAAAATTCCTACAGTAAACACTATCTAATCCTCTACAACTGCTAAGCTAGGGCTTGGTCAATTGGGAAAATGTCTTCCACTTTCTTTGTGTGTGACCTCCACCAATGAAATTCCAGCTTTACCTAATAGAACCAACCAAATACCAAATGTCAGACTATGGCACATGTTTGAATCCCCTGCGGGATGAGCTCTGTTGTGTGTATTTTATTACAGAGAATGATGTTCACTTGTATGGTGTTCTGATATTAATTATATTTGTAAGAATATAGACTAAGAAGTGGGAGGAGTCAGTAATAGTAAGGGGAGGAGTTTATGCCAGGAGCCAGGTGTAAAATCGATGTGGGCCTGTGTGTTGTAAATGCCAGGGCCTATTTTTAGTCCCAGTCCTGCCCTGGGCAGCAGATATATTGGGCGATCAATTGATCTGCCAATATAACTGTCAGTGCGTACCCATCAGGTTTCCTGTCTGTCCCTGGTTCAAAGTCTACAAGGGACTTGCTATGGGCAGTCAATGATTAATAATGGTGTACATGGGTTATTTTTTGGTTGTTATTTGATAATGAATGTACAGGATAGTGTTGTCAGTGTCATCTGGTAGCGCACGGCTTTAACATGATGCATGAAGGGGTGTAAGGAATTATTATGGAAAAATAAATGACCAGATTTTTCTGTGCAGACACTAATTAGAAAGTGTAAGGATTCCATGTGCTAGTATGGAATTATAAAGTGTTATGCATTAGTATGGAGGTGAAAAGCAGTGTGGGTTGGGACAACTAGTAAATATATATTCTGAAAGTGACAGGTAAATTTTTTATAAAAATACTTTTTTTTATATATAAATTAGTAAAAATGGTTTAAACAATCCTTCATTTAATAAAAATATTCCGCAAATAAAGCATTTTTAAAAAAAATATATTTTTCTTCTGGATACTGTTAATAAAACAGGCAGAACTGGCACGCTCTTCATAAATACTTATTGTAGATGGTAATCCCCTCAATATACAGGGCAAAGTCAAATCTCGCCCTTTAGCCGGCAAAAATTCCCATATAGTTCCATAAAAAGGGCTCATCTTCCTTTGATACAATTTCCCCACAGTTTATTTTGTACTTAAAACCACTATTTGAGGATGGTTCACTGTTCAAGGGCCAGTGCTATGGTCTGTTCTTGCCCCTAGGCTGAAATTTGCCAGCTAGCCTCTGTTGCTGCAGAAAGTAAAGAGGGGATCTGCAAGTAGTCTACAGTGATGATACTATTTGTTAGTGCTGCTTAGAGCTAGCAGTGAATGAGCCAAGCGCTTGCGCGCTGCATCTATTCAATGGAGAGGGGTACTAGGGGCATGACCAACAGCTCCCAGAGTGCTGGGCATGCATCCAGCGTGACAAAAACGGGTTGTGACTCGTAGGTACGGCTTTCCCTCGACACGACGCCCTTTTCATTTTTTTATGTGCTTGCCAAAGTTTTGAGGGGCGCCAATTAATATATTCGCTTACCAAAAAAATTGGTCTAGGGCCGGCCCTGCCTGTTACCCAGATGAGGCTAGCAGAAAAAAGCTCAGGGGACCAGACCAAATGGTTCCGGGAGCCTTATACGGCCCCCGGGCCTGAGGTTCCCCATCCCTGCTGTACGGGGACATAAAAAAAAAACAGTTATTTATTATTTAATACCTTTTATTTATAAAGCGCACACATATTCTGCAGTGCTTTATTTATCCATTCACATCACTCCCTGCCCCAGTGGAGCTTACGATCTATATTCCCTATCACATGCTCACACTTAGTGGCCTTCTAACTGCCGTTGTACCAACTGTGCACTTAACCAGTGCAGAATGATATGTGGACAAGCGGAACATAGCAGAAAATGCAACATATCAGATTTAAAGTTTATGGGGCCTATTCATCAACACTAAAATAACGTTTTTAAGGACATTTTCCTTAAATAACGTTATTTTGGTATTCATGTAGCCGCTTAGCACAGGAGATATCACAGATATCTCCTTGCTAAGTTCCCCTGCGTTAATTTCCACACTCCCCATACATTAGTACATTAGTATGGGTACATTAGTACATTAGTATGGGTACATTAGTACATTAGTACATTAGTATGGGTACATTAGTACATTAGTACATTAGTACATTAGTATGGGTATATTAGTACATTAGTACATTAGTATGGGGATGTGGAAATTGTGGTATTCATCAAATTCCGAAAATTATCAATTTTCGGAATTTGTTGCAGTTACTATTCGCCACTGTGAGGTGGCGAATAGCAGAATCCACTTACCTGTATCCGCGTGTGCAGGTCCCCCGATGAGTCCCTCCGGCGCTCTGCTCCGTCCTCAGGCTCCGGAGGCTGGTCGGACATGTGTGCTCCCCAGCAGAGCACAAGAAAGTTTAGACAAAAAAAAAAAAGTTTTTTTTTTTTCTTATCTGTCATGTTGTCTGCTGGGAAACCACATGACAGACCAGCAGGACGGAGCCGGAGGCTGCTGCGCGGACAGGTAAGTCGGGGGGGGGGAGGTGAGCGGAGGGGGGTGGGGGGGAGATCGGGGGGGTACACAAACTTAATGCATCTGTAGGCAGTGCTGCGCATGCGCTGGTTTTACAGATGTAACAGCGCATGCGCAGCACTGTTTCCAGACGCGATACGGTAGTGTAGAGAGGGAAAAGTATCTATTTCCCGAAAAGCTGTCATCGCAAAAATGGCAGCTTTTCGGAATAGATACTTATGGAGAGGTGGAATGATGAATTCCACCTATAGTTAGCTAGAACTCCATGCGAGTTCTAAAGCTAATTATCTCCAGAGAATTTTTAGGTTTAATGAATAGGCCCCTATGTCTTACGTTGATGTTTCGATCACATGAATGTGGCCTTCGTCAGGACACCACCAGTAAGCACAGGACAGACAAACATCCTATCTCCCAGAGCCTCCTTAAATACCCTTAACAATCAACCCATCAGTTAACTCCTCCCACTGGTGCTCCCCCGGGACCGGAAGTGGCGCTATCAGGGGAGATTAAACCATAAATGCTACTAAAGGGCCACCTATACACTTAATCTAAAAGGAACAGAGATTGAAAGTATAGTTTTATATCTTAAATATTGCCCCTTTCTATGATATAATTTATCATTAACTTCCTTTGCTTAGCCCACTTATTTAACATCGCCTTCTTTAAATATATACATTTCCAACATTTCTGTCACATATATGTGTAGTTTTTTTTGTCTAATTTATGCATCATTTATGCCATGTATTATGCACTTGTCTAGTATAGTATTTATACATTATAGTATTCATTTTTTCTTCAAAGAAAAGGTTGGTTTCATATCTTTAAATATTGCCCCATTTTATGATTATAATTATTATGAACTACCTTTACTTAGCCCACTTATTTAACACCCCCTTTTTAATATCTACATGTTCAGCATTTCTGTCATATATATGTGTAGTTTATATATATATATATATATATATATATATATTTATATATATATATTTATTTATTTTTTATTTTTTTTATTTATTTATTTTTCATTTTGTCTATGTTATGCATAATTCATGCCATATATTATGCCCTTGTCTAGTATAGTGTTTATAGAAAATATTATGTTGCTTTAAAAAAATATATATATATTGTTTTTAAAACACTAGGTGGTACAGATATGCATACTAGTGTTTGTAGTGCTGTTGAACTCCAGACAGCTCCTGTTTCCTGGGAGATAAAATATACAGTAGTTACATTAAAGTATATTCTGTTTTGGTCATCTTTGTTTGCACATGTTATAATTGTTTGGTAATTTTTAGTAATCCTATTTATAGCTGGGCAAGTGCATGATCTTCATATGGCCCTGCGAAAGTCTGACTGTTGCAACTGCTTTTGCGCCTGGATGAAATGCGTTGGATATATGTTGTTTTTGGATGATATCTACCGAATTATATTCAGATAAGCCATATCTTTATATACAAATTGTATGCATAATTGCATAGTTTGTTTTGATAATTGCTGTTATCATTATAGAATTACTCTATGCTAGTTTTTATGTTTGTATTCTCATGAGGCTTTTTAAAGAATAAATATTTTATGGAGGATCGTCTAAGGAGTCATTCTGAGATTTCAGATAAGCTTTATTATTTTTTTATTGGTACCGGGCCACTTTATTTGAAGTTTTTGCAATTTGTTGATTTTCATACATTATTAAACTGATAGGCATCCTTGTGTTCTTTTTTTTTCCCTCAGATTTTGGATTTGGCGTGGTTCATGCAAGGTTGGCTGCCATCCTGGACGAGGAATTTACTAGGCAATCACCATCATCATTTATGTTGGATTTATTGTTGTGCATATTATACTGAAAAAAAATTATTATTTTTTTTTTTTAAATAACATCAAAATTCCCCTTATGTTTTGATAGTATATATGAGGTTACATCTGTTTCACATGTATTCATATATATGTTGTCACTAATAACCATGTAAATTCTTGAGAGGTTTCAATGCAATGCTTAAAAACAAAGAAAAAAAGAAAAAAAACTTAATTTTTTTTCTCTTAGAGATTTTATTTTCATTTAGCACCATGTTATATTTATATCTAATTACAGACATGAATAATATGTATAATATATATATATTAATTTTGCAATAACATAGGGTCTCATTCAGACCCGCTCGCGAGCGCAGGACGCTCGCAAGCGGGTTGATGGTACCCAAATGCGCATGCGCACGACGGAGGCTGCTCCGTCGTGCGCATGCGTGAGACCCGGCGAGCGACGGGGAAGCCGTCGCTCGGGGTCTCGCACCAAAGGGGGCGTACTGTCGATGGTGAGTGATAGCAAGCCCCCTTTGGTGGGCGTGCAGGGGCGTGGCAGCCCAGACGGAGGCGTTCCCATGGGAATGCCTACCGTCTGGGTCCGGCCCCACTGACATCACTAGTGATGTCAGTGGGAGTGATTTTGGCTCTGATAGAGCCAAAATCACTCCAGGGCTTGCGGCAGCGAGACCCTACCGCAGGGTCTCGTCGCAAGCCCGATGGTCGCGATGGTCTTGACCATCATCATGGACGCTCGCATAAGCTGTGGATGGTAACCCACAGCTATGCGAGCGTCCAGGAGGACGCGCCAAAAAAAACAAAAAACGCCCTGATTCAGAGCGGGCGCTCGTTCAGAGTGTCCGGCTCTGAATCAGTCCCAGAGACCCTGCAGGACTTATTAAAGGGATCATATACAGTATAAAAGCTAAAAGAGAAAGCTGGTTTTAGTTACATTTGAGATACAACAACTGCATCTAAATTTGTATTTGAGATTCTGTATTAAGTGAATGTTTACGGCTATTATTTACTGTAAATAATGTATTATTAAAGACTCAAATAATGCTTTAACTGGAGAAAATATTTATTGCCGTTAAATCATTGCAGACTAATTAAAATGTTTTGTGTCTTAGCTTTCCCTGTAATCTATAGAAGTGTAAAGCACACACTGTGCGCTCTGTATTTGTGTGTATCTTTATTTCTACAGGCGGAGAGAGCGAGATTGATTTTGTGATAACCGAGCTTGTCTTTAAGTGGGTAATAAGTGCCCTCCAGCACCGGCTCGCCACATTCGTTTTTACTACACTGTAAAAGAGACAAAATAAAGTTACTACCTTTCAGTTGTCTTCTAACCTCAGTGATAATAAGAAAATCTTAATTTGCGATACCGGTTCAAAATGTGCAATCTAACGCTCATTGTGCTGGATGGAAGATTTCCAACCTGTCGGCCATGGCTGGATGTCACACTCAGTGTCTTTTGTCCCCTATTTTTCAATGAGACTTAGGACCTCATTCAGAGCCGGACGCTATTTGCGGTCGTTCGTTCAGAAAAAAGGGGTGGCTATTCAAATGAACCGTTCGCTCTTTGCGGTCTGTTCACGCCTCTAGGTCTGAACGTGCGAACAAAACTTGCGGTCGTTTTTTGGATAACTACGCCCCCTGGCCGCTCGCATCCTACTTCATGTCCGCTATTTATTAGATTAATCGAGTACATCGACCAGCGTATGAACTGCTCGCTATTCTTGTGGTTGGTTTTTCCTACCACAATTTTGCGAGCAGTTCTGACTATAAAATAACCCAGTGACGTGGTCAATGACGCTGCTGTATTAATTATGCACACCCATAAAACGCCCATTTTGACCTTTAAGCACGCCTGCGTTCTGATCTCCACTCCCCGTTTTCAAGCACCTTCCCCTGTTACCACCCACATACGCCTCCTCCTGTCACTCAAAATAGCAGGCATTCGCTATTTAGCGAACAAACGATTTTCGGCCGCACTGACCGGTTCGCGCATGCGTATTACGATCCGTACGCATGCGCAGTTGGGCAAACATCGCTCGGAACGAACGAGTGGCCGCTTACGAGCGGCTCTGAATAAGGCCCTTATAACATTGATAGTTTGGTGTACACTGTAGTGCAAGGGAGGTGGTATGGGCTGTACCATTAAGAAATGATTAGCCAGTACTCCATACTCCCTAACGCCTTACCACTGGCACCACCGCCTTTAGCTGTGCCACTGAGTGAGTCACAACGCTTGCGGCACGATGGACCCGTGCTTCCGACTCCTATTTTTGCTTTACTGCAGGGATGCTGGGAGGAGCCACTGGCCACGTACATCCAGCCCCTGCCTTCCCTCAGTCTCCTCACCCTGTAGTCTACTTGGAATCAGATCTGGAGACATACAGTAAAAGGTATGACCATTTATGGCACGTGTGCATGTACAGTAGCTAAGTGTCCTTTATGTATGGGCCTAAAAGTTTTGGAGAACTTTGCTATATGCTATCTCAGGGAGGTGTTGGCAGATACCTCTTCACACAAGTCTACTCTACTTTATCAAGACACTTGTGGCAATGAATGCCTGGACACTTTCTACAGTGTGATGTGGGAGGTTAGGAGAGATCGGCTTGTGTACACTTTGTACCACACAACTACACATTCACTTCAGAAAAAAGTAGAATTAACTGAAATCTCCTCAAGTAAATACAGTTATGTATAAAAACCAAGTTAGTGAATTTGTATATATTCTTAAAGAAGTCGAGAAGATTCAAGATAAGAGACAAAGGGCCTAATTCTGACCCGGACGCTAAGCCGCGGATGCACGCTATGGGTGATTGTCGCCTGTCTATGCATGCGTATGCGTCAATATGCGAATGCTCAAGTCACTCACTGCGCTCGGGAATTGTGCGCTTGTAGTACACAGACTGGACGCTACTTTGAGTGACAGATAGCGCCGTTTGTGAGTGGTAACAGGAGGAAGGTGCTTGTGAACGGGGGAGTGGTGGTGCGAATGCAGGCGTGTCTGGGCATCAAAATGGAGTTTAATAGGCGTCCATAATTAGCATGGAGGCATCGTTGTACATGCCACTTGGCTGTATTTCGGCCTGCAGTGATCGCAGTGCTTGCGGCGGGGTAGGGTTTATCTCAAGTGCTGCGTGCAGCTCCGATGGCTCTCGGTGTAACTGAATAATCACACACTTCCTGGAGGTGACGTGTGCTAAGAAAGTAAAGTGGGCGTCATTACACCGGTGTGCGCTCACTCTGACGTCGCTCTCTAAGACATAGAGGGCGTCCTTACTCCGGACAGTGCGATAGCGGAATTTGCATACCAGGACCCTTTTGGCAGCGAGAGGGGGAGTGCTGTCACTCACCATCGACAGCGCGCCCCCTATGGTGCGAGACCCATAGCGACGGCTTGGCCATCGCTATTCGGGTCTCGCGCATGCGCACGACGGAGCTCCCTCCGTCGTGCGCATGCGCACTAGGGCACCATCGACCTGCTTGCGAACGCTCAGCGCTCAGGAGCGGGTCTGAATCAGGCCCTCTGTCTACCAAACTTCAAACTACAAAGCTCTTCAGAGTTTCAGAGTTTGGCCCTATTGATTTTGCTGCCACCCTCAGATGGTATACACAGTTTCATACCTATGGAGTCATTCTGGCAGGTGCCTCCTGATTATGAATCGGCAATGGAAATGCATACAGGCCATGTGGGTATAATGTATACAGGCCATGTGGGTATAATGCATACAGGCCATGTGGGTATAATGCATACAGGCCATGCGGGTATATGTATACAGGCCATGCGGGTATATGTATACAGGCCATGTGGGTATAATGCATACAGGCCATGCGGGTATATGTATACAGGCCATGTGGGTATATGTATACAGGCCATGCGGGTATATGTATACAGGCCATGTGGGTATAATGTATACAGGCCATGTGGGTATAATGCATACAGGCCATGCGGGTATATGTATACAGGCCATGTGGGTATAATGCATACAGGCCATGCGGGTATATGTATACAGGCCATGTGGGTATAATGCATACAGGCCTTGTGGGTATATGTATACAGGCCATGTGGGTATAATGCATACAGGCCTTGTGGGTATATGTATACAGGCCATGTGGGTATAATGTATACAGGCCATGTGGGTATAATGCATACAGGCCTTGTGGGTATATGTATACTGTGCATGCACCAGACAAAGCCTACGCACGAGAACGCAGGTCACAAGTGCAGACTTATTGATCCATCTTTACACGGATCACTCTTTCAGTAAACGGACATTTCTGGGCAGTAACAATGTACGGATCATACGGACACATGGGACTGTTCTGTCTAATTGTAACATCCCCCTAACACTGGGTATACGTAAGAATGGGGCTTCTAGGTTCTATCTTGGGTGCAGAGAGGTAAAGAGGTAAGTAAACTGACTTTGGACAAGTATATTAGGTATTCCATTACAATAAAAAGATCATATCAATGTCAATTGGCACTTTTACAATGAAAATTACAGGTTTAATTTCTATTTCTAATTCTATTTTAAATCACAAGAATAACACAACAAATTATATTTTATTGTTCAGGAACACAGCCTCCTTGCAATCGATAAGGACTCCTCTCCTCCTGCTGATTCCAAAAGATTTATGCATTCAATGCTTTTCCAACAACATATCCTAAATACTTATAAGCAAACAATAGTGACAATGCATAACAGTCCCTAATTAGTCCTTCGATATGCTAACTAATTTCCTACGATTTTCTGGCCAGACTCCCTAATAGTTCATGAGCTCATATATACTTAAAGTCCTGTTGGTGCACACTATGTTGCCCGGGTTATTGGATGCTAGCACCGACTTTAAACGGTCCCTGTTGGTATTGCTTTGCTGAATCTCACAGTATGCACGGGCTTGTCTCTTATTTCACTCCTTCCCCACTGAATGTCCTGCTGACAGTCTCAGCTACATCGTTATGTTAGCAGAAATGTGTAGTAATTAGCAGCACTTCCACAAGGTGCACTTGTTACTATTTTGTTACTATTTAGCAGATATAAACGAATCCTCTTATCTGTCGTTATTTTTGTAACAAATTTTATCTATAAATACGAAACTCCCTGAAGTCTGTCTCAATATTCAGATTCCATTGCTCTACATTAGCTATTTTATGTAGCTACTCAAAATTGTCTAATTACAGCAAGTCTTTCCCACTGTGTCCCCCTCTGCTGCTAGTATCTCCAAAGGTGACAGCCACTTATTAACATGCGCAGCGGTTGGCCGTGTCGCAGTGAGGGGTCTCCAGAAAGGCTTATTAATGGGCGGTAAATTTGCTAGGGCACTGGGTTTAACTGACTGCCGATAACAGTGGGTGGGTAGTAGCCACTGTAATGGGGTGTGCGTATGGTGCAGTCTCTTACCACCCGGCTTCACTGATTCACCCCCGTCTCCTCTCTCCTTCTGCAGAGACAGTTACTGCAACCAGCTGTCTAGGACTAGCCGCACCTCCGCTGTTGCATCAGGCCACCAGTCTCCGCCCCAGCCGCACCTCCGCTGCAGCATCAGGCCACCAGTCTCCGCCCCAGCCGCACCTCCGCTGCAGCATCAGGCCGCCAGTCTCCGCCTCAGCCGCACCTCCTTTCCCGACTGTCTTCCGCTTCTTGCTGACAGGTTCTCTCTGCCTCCACGATGTCTGTGGACCACAACACCGTCTCTCAGCACACCCGGATCGACACTCCTGCCCTCCGGCTCTAACAGGTAAGCCGTGCCTCGGACCTCTCTTCAGCCACTGTTCACTCCAGGAACTACCACCAGCAACATCCCTGAGGTACGGGCCCCTTAGCACAGGAGCTCTGCTCCACTTACCTGCCTCAGGCAACGACTCCAACTGTCAGTCCTGCAGTCCCTTATATCTCCTTCCTCCGGGTACCCTGCACGCTCCAGCTTCTCTATATTCCCCAATGTCCAACCGGGGTATCTTTTCCCCTATTTACCGTCCTTTGGTAGCGTCCTGCTCTCGTGCTCCTGAGTAACACTGGGTCCCTCTATCCAGACCGTACCATAGTTTCTCCTTTTATGGGGACAGTTTATACAGCCATTTTATCAACAAATTACACTTTATAACAACATTTTTCACTAAATAACAGTGCATTTGTCTTCATACATATATAGGGGCACCAGTGACTATTTTTACTGGCACAACTTTATACAGAAATGGGATCCTCTAATTCCGGGGTACCACATTACGAGAGTGTCATGGGAGCGTGGCAGGCCAGGCAATCAACTTCTGAGCTTGATCATAGCGTGCGGATGGAGATTGGGCGTCTGCTTCAGGCGGATCTATTGCACCCAGCATGGCCTGAATGGAAACCCAGATACCAATGAAGACGCCTGCGGGCGTAAGAAGGGTGGGCGGGGCGGCCACATACAGTCGCACGGATCTTCGGCATGCCCAGGTGAACTCACGGGTTTGTGGCATGCTATAAGTAAGCAAGCAGCCACTACTATGCAGAGGAGAAGCCGAGGATGGATCTGACTCCCAACCAGTCCCACAGCAGGCACAATAATATATACAGCAAATAAAAGCAGCTTTTACTTAATATTACCTTAAGGAAAACTCGTTCTCAGATACCAAAGCATTATTGCATATAATAATACATAGTGATACGCAGACAACAAAGTATATACAGTATTAGGTTTACAATATAAATATAATAGAATTTTGTATTTTTCTAAAAGAGTATACAGTATGTAAGAAACTTAGGCCCTGATTCAGAGCCGGACGCTCTGACCAGAGCGCTCGCTCTGAATCAGGGCCCACCTCCATAATTATGGAGCGTCCTCCTGGACGCTCGTATAGCTGTGGGTCACCACCCACAGCCTATACGAGCGTGCAGGTTGATGGTCGCGATGGTCGCGACCATCGCCACTGCGAGCCGGAGCCTGCGGTTGAGTTTCTCAACCGCAAGGCCCGGAGTGATTTTGGCTCTATCAGAGCCAAAATCACTCCCACTGACATCACTAGTGATGTCAGTGGGGCCGGCTTCAGACGGTAGGCGTTTCCTTGGGAACGCCTCCGTCTGGCAGGCACGCCCCCGGCACGCCCACCAAAGGGGGCGTGCTGTCAGTCAACATCGACAGCACGCCCCCTTTGATGAGACACTCCGAGCGAAGGAAAGTCCTTCGCTCGTCGTGTCTCGCGCATGCGCACGACGGAGCTCCCTCCATCGTGCGCATGCGCAGTGCAGACCATCGATCCACTTGCGAGCGGACAGCCACTCGCGAGTGGGTCTGAATGAGGGCCTTAGTTATGAAGCCCAAATAGTATTTGCTGTATGTTAACCTCAATGTGCTTTGCAATAAGTATTAACACTTTCTGAACAAATATACAGTATATCGTAATTTCCAGAGTGGAAGAAGCACAGCGCAGCAGCGCCCAAAGACGTTTCTGCGGCATCATATGGCTACTTACTGCATATACACACCTGTATGTATGACAAGATCGCTGGATAGCACAGAAATCAGCTGTAGGCAGCAGCACTTATCTGTGTTCCTGGTGTCGATGTTTGCCTAGGCCTTCTCCTAGTGCTGGATTTAGAAGCAGAAAAGCACCGTGTCATTTCACCAATGCCCACCCTCCAACATGATCCCTTCCACCCGGTGCTAAATGCTCTGCTCCTGGACTTACCACCTAATGTATGATTGCAGCCACCTGTGTTGAGCTGGTTAATAGATGAGACAGGTGTTTCACCACAGGTGGCTGCATTCATACATTAAGAAGGAAGTCCAGGAGCAGAGTATGTTGTACCGGGTGGAAGGGGTCATGTTGGAGGGTCTGCCAATGTGATACCTACAGTAAATTTTCCAACTGTAGCTTGTAAGTTTAGCCAAGTCTGTAAGAGTTAATAACTAACGAGAGAAAATAGCCAGAAACTCTCACTAAAATGCACAGCACCAAATATATAATAATATTGCCGTCTGCATTGCTGGCCGAATAGATGACTGCACAGATTTACCTTTGCAGGCAGGGATCGGCCATGGTAATCACTTTCATGTATCCACTGATAAACCTCCATTTTGCATTGACTCTGGAACATTATTAGCTTTCTACACTGGTTTTGCGCCTTCTGTAGCACCTGTTGCATAATCCAGCGTTTCCGATCACCAAGGTATATAGAATAGAGATATGCGGATCACCCCTTGTTTCAGTTGTGCTCCCAATATAGTGATATGTTTGTGTTGGTTTTGGCAAAACCAGGCTGGTGTTTTACCCACAAATGTAAACTCATAAAATCATATCATTTTGATCTGTTAGCTACAGATGTGTCCTCCTCCATTCTTGCTGTAGTCGCGCCAAATTGCCCCTCTTGGCGTGCCAGGTCCCATGCGACTCTGCTAGCGCCGGGCATCTTTTGCACCTCTTTTTTGCCAGAAAATGTGTCTAAAGGCCCCCATAAATCAGAGATTGATTGTAACAATTGTGCAATTTGCAATCGATTGTGTATAATAATCTTTTCCTTTTTCAATCGATTGTGGCAATTCTGCAATCTTCAATCGATTGAAAAAGGGAAAGATATTTATATACAATCGATTGCAAATTGCACGATTGCTGCAATCAATCTCTGATGCATGGGGACCGTTAGTCACAATGTGATGCAATTAAGATGCACCAGGAGACTGTGCTGATTAATGTGATATCTGACACTTGTATATCTGTGTGTTACTGAGTCCATGAATCTGTATACCTAATGTTACGTGTCACGATGCAGCAGCCGCAGTTTTTTTCCTCCCCATGTTCTGTTGTGCTTCATATAGACTCAGGTATACAAGCAGGGCAAATGCCAAAAGGGCCGATGGGCAGATGGGCCGGTCTGGCTGCAAACCCCGGCCAAGCAGCTCCGCCTCCCAGCACTATGCTCGAGGGACTAGGTCTTACCCCCGTGACTCGTGGCTCGCCCCTGTGAGGCATGACCATGCCCATTTGAGTGAGACCATGCCCCTTTTCGATGCGTGCATTTGGGGGACTGTCAGGGATGAGCAGCCTCAGAGCATTCCTGTATACAAGTGTCACATATCAAATGAATCAGCACAGTCTGCTGGTGCGTCCTAGTACAGTACATCGGATTGTGACTAAGACACATTTTCGGGCAAAAAAGACGCCCGCCGCTAGCAGAGTCGCACAGGACCTGGCAGCTCACTTGCGCCAGGCATTTCCTGCCACATTGCATAGTGAGGCTAGATGTATGAGGGCAGATCTGTATATTAGTATTTATATAATTTATTTTATACTCACTTACGGTCTAATTTATTATGACCACTTGGCAATTAGCAACATTATGAGCTGAAATGAGCTTTCTGGTTGAAACTGTTCCCTGTACCCAATGTTATACAGATTTGTATAAGAGGTTGATGTCCTATTAAATATACATTTTCTAGTACTACATAAAGATAGAGGAAGCACGGAGGACACTTAATATTACATGAGGGACATTAAACCTCCAGGCCTGTACATCCTCCCTTCATAGGGACACATAAGGGTTAAGCTTTTTGTGGGAGGGGATTTGGCTTAGTGGGGTGATTCTGCTGATTGGATGGAGCAGGAGTTGGGAGGTGTTTCTTTGCTTCTGTGGGTAAGCCTCTATGGTTAGGCCTCTTTGATTCTGTGGGTAAGTCTCTATGGTTAGGCTTCTTTGATTCTGTGGGTAAGTCTCTATGGTTAGGCCTCTTTGATTCTACCGATTTAGACAGAGAAGTACTATATTTTGTTGTCTTATTGCATTGGTTGTTGTTATATCATATTTCTCCTTATCTCCTTCTTATTTGGCTCTATAGTCTTTCTCTTACCTTCTACATGCTTCTACACTCTTCTATTTTCTCTCCTTATTAATTCATCCTGTGCTTTCTTGTCCTCCTTTTCCCCTGAAGCTCTTTCCTATTTTACTGCTTATGTAGAGGCCCCGTAGAGTTATCGCGCTGCCCGCGCATTACCTTGCTGCCAGTGTGGCTTCTGGAGGGGCCGCTGTGCCTGCGGCGCCGGGTTCGGCGGGAAGCGCGTCAGGCCAGGGCTGCTCACGGAGGCGAGCGGGCTTTGGTTGTGAGGCGGATGGTGTCGGCGCCAGGGTGATTGCGCGGGGATGGGGAGGTCCTCGTGAAAGGGACGCAATTCAGGGCCTCTCTGGTTCCCCGGTTGCGTGTCCTACAGCAGAACCAAGGGCATCCCATGGGGCGTGGCAGTGTTTTATCAGGTATCACGGCATAACGGGGATGCGGTGAGCTGTGCCTATGCTGGGGGGGAATGCTAGGACACGCAGACTTGTCGACTTGTCATCCACCTCGTCAACCTCTTCCTCTACCTCTGAGGATAGTGGCAAAGGGCATAAAAAGCGGCGGCCTAAGAGGAGACATAGGTTGTCTAGTAGTAGTAGTCGGTTGATTCGGTGCAGTCAGGTGGTGTGCATTGCGCGAACACGGCCATGCTAAGAGGCCTGCGCCCTATGGTGAAAGAAAGGATTCGGAAAGGACGTTATGTAAATTTCTGCGCCCTCACAAGTAGGACGAAGAAGGATCTGGGGGCCGCGAAAAAGAAGGTGACACGGCTTTGAAGTCATACAGGTCATATTACAACTGGTTGCGCGGCATGTACGTTTTTGCTGCTTGTTATCTAGAGACGCTCCCTGATGAACACATGAATGTGGTGCATTTTCAATACCTCGTTCATGAGCTTTTTACCTCTTTGGGTGGGTTCGCTTGGAGAACGTGCGATGAGGAATTTAGACACAAACAACATGGGAGGGAGGTCATAGACTTTGGGACGAAGGACGTCAAAATCTTTGTCAGGCTCTTCGTAGGTTCCCTAATATTCATTATTTCCAGAAAGCAGTCTGGCGAGATGGATTGGCCATAAGGGAATGAGGTGGGAGTCATTCAGTCAGGTTGTTGAGGAGTCTGTGGCAGTTTTTGGCTATCCAGTCTTCTTGATTATACATCTTGGGGGTTATAACATTACCACCAGGTCGTCCCTGGATTTGCACTGTGATATCCTGCATGAATTGCTGGAGTTAATGGGTCGCTGGCCCTTTTGTCGGATATTTTGGTCAGATATTGTCCTGAGGAGAGTTTAGCGGGGTGCTGTTAGGGCCAGGGCTGATGACCTTATAAGACACAGGGTAAATACAGTGGTTGGGAGAGCTTTAGAAGCCCGAGGCGGTACTGTCATCCGGCATCCTGCCATTTCATTTTGGGACAGTAATCTGTTTTTAGGGGATGGAGTCCATCTCTCTCTGGCAGGCATGTCTATCTTTTTGAAAGGTTGACTTTGAGGGCAGTTTAAAGGTTTTTAGGTGGTATGGTGGCTGCTGCAGTTCCTTTGTAACCTTAATTTGGCCTTTGTCAGAATGGCTGTTAATAGTGTGGTTTAATGGTTTGTTTTCCTGGGGGCAGATCCGATCACGGCGAAGGTTAGGCGTGGATTTCAGTTTGTGGTCAAGGGCTGCCACTGGGCCTGGTGGGCCCTTTGCCTTAGCCGTGGTTGGTCTGCTTTCAAGTCGGTGACAATGTAGGCAGGTGGCCACAGCAATGCTGGTTTTGTCCCTGCAGGGGTTGGGTAGTTGGTCCTTCCCTTGCGAGTCGTTCGGGCAGGGGTGGAGACAGAAGGCTGTATCCCTGCTTGGATGGACAGTGGGCTCTGTTTTTAAGTTTCTGTTTAGAAATTTAGCACTTAGCTAAGCCGTTCTTTACCCCACCACCATACTTTTAGGTAATTTAGTTTAAATAATCTAGGTCAACTCCCTTTAAATAAAAAGCTGACCCATTTTCACCACCAATTTCAGTTGCCCGTGTCTTTATTTATTAGATGCGTGGATGTGGATCAGCCGATAGAGAGTTTATTGAATGGAAATGTATCTGAGCGATAGAGCAGCCGCAATATAAGACAGCCGTTTAATAAAAGTTATATTTCCTAATAATAAAAAAAGATGGACCTAGATGCAAGTAGGGATGTGCGCGGGACCATTTTTGCCGAATTTGGATTTGGATTTGGTTCTAATTCGTCGTCCGGCTTTGGATTTGGATTTGGATTTGCCAAACTGCCGTGACTGACTTTGGATTTGGATTTTTGTACAAAAAGCTAAAATCACATAAATTGGTCTTTTTTTTTCTTCCTAGAGTATTATTATAATCAATAACATTAATTTCCAGTCAATTTAGACCACCTCACAGCTTATAATATTGTTTTCAACATTATTGGCCAAAGGTTGCAGTGAGCTGACTGGTTACTAAGCGACAGAGCAGCGGCACAGACACCACAGTATAAAGCACATCTATGACACATTGCCACACAGCAGTGGCAGAAATGAAAAGTAGTGCACCCACCCAGTGGGGTACGGCCAGCAGAGTCACAGTACTTGTTTACAAAGGGGGCTACGGCCCTAGGAGTCACAGTGCACAATCTTATTTACATTACACCGCACATAGTGCCCCTGATTCACATTACACCATAAAGTAGTGTCTCTTATTTATGTTACGACACACAGTAGTGCCCCTTTTACACAATGCCCACAGTAGTGCCCCTTTTACACAATGCCCACAGTAGTGCCCCTTTTACACAATGCCCACAGTAGTGAGCCTTATACACAAAGCCCACAGTAGTAATGCCCCTTATACAATGCCCACAGCAGTAGTGCCACTTATACAATGCCCACAGCAATAGTTTCCCTTACACAATGCCCCCAGCAGTGGTGTCCCTTACACAATGCCCCAAGTAGTGGTGCCCCCTATGCAGTCCCCTTAGTAGTAGTATGCCCCCCAGTAGTATGCCCCCCATTAGCAGGCCCTCCCAGTAGTAGGCCCCCAGTAGTATGCCCCCCAATTAGCATGCCCCCCCAATTAGTATGCCCCCATAAGCAGGCCTCCAGTAGCATGCCCCCCCAGTAGTATGCCCCCCATTAGCAGGCCCACCCAGTAGTATGCCCCACATTAGCAGGCCCACAGTAGTATGCCCCCCAGTAGTATGCCCCCCATTAGCAGGCCCCCAGTAGTATGCCCCCATAAGCAGGTCCCCAGTAGTATGCCCCCCCAGTAGTATGCCCCACATTAGCAGGCCCCCAGTTGTATGCCCCCCCAGTAGTATGCCCCCCATTAGCAGGCCCCCCCAGTAGTATTCCCCCCATTAGCAGGCCCCTAGTAGTATGCCCCCCATTAGCAGGCCCCCAGTAGTATGCCCCCCAGTAGTATGCCCCCCATTAGCAGCCCCTCCCAGTAGTATGCCCCCCATTAGCAGGCCCCAAGTAGTATGCCCCCCCAGTAGTATGCCCCCCATTAGCAGGCCCCCAGTAGTATGCCCCCATAAGCAGGCCCCCAGTAGTATGCCCCCCCACTAATATGCCCCCCAATAGCAGGCCCCCCAGTAGTATGCCCCCATTAGCTGTCCCCCCCAGTAGAATGCCCCCCATTAGCAGGCCCCAAGTAGTATGCCCTCCCAGTAGTATGCCCCCATAAGCAGGCCCCCCGTAGTATGTCCCCTCAGTAATATGGCCCCCATTAGCAGGCCCCCCAGTAGTATGCCCTGCAGTAGTATGCCCCCCATTAGCAGGCCCCCAGTAGTATGCCCCCCAGTAGTATGCCCCCATAAGCAGGCCCCTAGTAGTAGGCCCCCCCAGTAGTAGGCCCCTCCATTAGCAGGCCCACATACACACAGAAAAAAAAAAAAACCTTACCTGTATCCCCGCTCCAGCCGCCATCCGCTCTGCTGCCACGCGACGAGGAGGGAGCCGGAAGACGGAGCTCCTGAGTGAGTTCCAGCCGGCTCCCTCCATGCAGCAGCCAATGAGAGTCTGTGTGACTCTCATTGGCTGCTGTAACAAACACGCAGCTGCCGCTGGCGGCTGTGTGTTTGTTCTGTGTAGGGCAGACCGCTATCACAGCATTCTTCCCTACACTCGAGGAGCCCTGATTCTAGCGAGAATCCGACATCAGGAGGCCACCGTTCGGCCCCGAACGGGGATCCGAGTCAGGCGGGGGACACCAGGGTTCGGGTGGACTCGGATCCCCCAAGTTCGGAGTGGTTCGGATTCCACAGAATCCGAACCGCTCATCTCTAGATGCAAGTGATTGAAACCAAGTGGAACAGCAGCAACAGAAGATGGGATGGCCGCTTAGAAAGAGTTCCAGTTTGGCAATGCCCAGCATTTTCTAATAGTACAAAGGGGAACATATTAAAAAGATGGAAATGATCACTCTCAGGTAAGTAGCTGGATGTCATTTTAATTAAAGATCTACATGGATATAGCTCAGCATCAAGAAGATGGCACATAGCGCATGAGGGCCGTCTTACCTGTTTGGGGGAGATGCACTAAGCCTTGAACAGTGATAAAGTGGAGAGTGATAAACTACCAACCAATCAGCTCCTAACTGTCATTTTTCAAACACAGCATGACAGTTAGGATCTGATTGGTTGGTTGGTTTAGTACATAGATCCCTTTGTCTGTGATTACCCAGGCTGTCAACTTGAATCGCGTCATCTGCCGCCTGTGCCTCAGTGAAGTGGGGATAATTAACTCTTCTAATTATTTAACTGCTTTTTTTTAGTGTCCATTGTCACCTTAACAGTAGCAGGTGCGCCAAGAGCGACGCAGTGTGAAAGGGGGCGTGGTCTAATTAGGAAAGCGTGGCCACACCCCCTCAGGGAAAAATATTCTAAAAATTCTAGGTCGCTGGGGAGGGTGGCGCTGTGAGCCCCCTGAGCCCAGCGCATAGCCAGTGGGGGGCACGATCAGTGTGATCGCTCCCCCCACAGGCATAGGAGACTGCTGCGAGCAGTCTCTCAGTGCAGCCCAGCACACAGCAGCATGTGCTGGGCTGCAGTAAGAAAAGAGGGAGGGGGTAGACCTCGACAGGCCCCTCCAGGAAGCCCGGGCCCCTCCAGGAAGCTCTGGCCCGGGTAATTAGTACTCGCCCCTCCCCCCCTCCCCTGTCTCAGTGGCCCTGAACAGGAGAGAAGCACAGGGAGTCAGTCACAGCACCTGACACAACGTCCTCCATCTTCTGCTGAAGAGGAATCTGATATTAGTGAGCAGTAGTTGCCCAGCTGCTAGTGAACATGTGACCTGTGCGCAACCTAACATGCTGGGAAGCTGCAACGTCACTGTCAGGGCCTGATTCATAGGCGGTCGCTAATGCAGCCACGACGGTGACTTTTTAGAATTCGTACAGAGACGCTCACCGGCTGTAGCGCTTATCTGCCACTTTGCGTATTCAGATGTGCCATCAGTCGCACATCGGTGACACCACCAGACACTGCACCAGCCCTATGGAGGCACAGAATGTCCATCTAAAAATGGCCGCCGAAATCAGTGACCACTAACATTGCCTCCTCTCAGACTCTATATTTGTTCTGCGTCCCCCAGTGGCAAGCATTGACACCGTTCGTCCAACATCGGCTGCTTGTGATCAACATCGACACCGTGTTCACCTCTGAATCAGGCCCTTAGTGTCAGCAGGGAAGGGCTTACACTATAGCAGGGAGACACACAATATGTCTCCATAATGTAAACCAGCCCCAAACTGGTGAGCCCAGGGCTGACAACCATCAGAATGTGTCTCCACCCAAAATGATGGTGTCCCCCTTCTTAAGGATCTACCAGCCCAGGTCTGAAAGCCAAGGGCTCTTCCCTGCACCCCTAGTGATGGTGGGGGTTAGGGGTAATGGGTTAAATACAGTACTAATATTGTTCTTCACAGTGGGATTATAAGTCCCAGCAAGCCTGCCCTGCGGCAATTTGTAGAACCACAAATGCCAACAGGCCACTGGCACCTGTACCCCCACTGTAAAGAATGTAACCCACCCTCTGGGGGGAATTAATAAAGTGCCTCCACCCAAGCTAGTATGTAAATATATTCTGGGCCAGCTTGGGGAAAACCCTGAAGAGTACGGTGTACAGGTATGAATCGGTAAGATTTATTGATAATGATACCTGCTTAGTTATACCCTCTCGTTCTTTTGCAGGTTCACAAATACAACAATACAGAACTCTTCTTTCTCAGGTAAGTAACCACTCTATACTAGTACAATTAAAGGATATTTATATATTTGGTAGAGAGTGAAATAGACAGTACAATTGGATTAATAAAACATACAATATTAAATTACAACAGAGATCAATACACCAAAACCGACATCACACAACTTCTGTTAGAATGCAACATATACGAAAACCACCTTATCGATTATTATAAGAATATGCTCTACTCCCTTCTCCCTTGCAGTATATACTGTACATGCCCATGTCCAGTGTCAATATTGATGATACTAGAGTTAGTAAATCTCAATTTTAGAGAAGGGTTTGTTTCTCCTGGTTATCTTCCTAACTGTATAGTTTCACTGTATCCTTAGCCAGCGTCGTAGCTAGACGGCAGTGCGCCCTGTGCAGCACTGCCGCCCCTCTCACTCCCTCTCCGCCCCCTCCTCCCACCCCCTGAGCTCTTACCCTAACTTCCGACGGGAGGAGGGAGGGCGGGATCTTCCGTCGATTTTTCAGAGGCGCGCACCACTGCCGGAGGTCTCTATCTGCAGACCTCCGGCACAGAGAAGTGTGTGGCCGGTGCCGCTGGAGGATGGCGCCCGGTGCACATGACCCCTCAGCCCCCCCCTAGTTGCGGCCCTGCCTTAGCTGGTGAATGGCTCAGAAGAAATAGTAGAGTCTGTCTCTCGTCGCTTCAGAGTGTTCCTGAAACTTATAATATAAATATTGTATTGATCTTGCATAATTTATACAGTAGGTAGGACCGGTTTGCCAAATCAATAAGTCTATCAGTTACTTATAATAGAATTTTCATAGAGCCCTCTAGCAATAAATAACAAGTTAGCAAATTAGTGGTAGGCAACATATCAATATAAATAGAATTCTCTTTCAGCTTTCATCAAAGATAGTGATCCGCTCTCTCTCCCTCTCTTAAAGAACAAATCACTGTCACAGACTTTGGGAACTGCATAGAGTAGTTGAAATATTAGTTGTGTGTATATATTAGGGATGAGCGGGTTCGGATTTCTGAAATCTGAACCCCCCCGAGCCCCCCCAATCCGAGTCGGATCCGAGTCAGGCTCAATTTTACCCGCCTAATTCGGATCTGAAATCGAGGCAGAACGTCATCATCCCGCTGTCGGATCTCGCGGGTTTTGGATCCTATAAAAGGTCCCTGCGTCGGCGCCATTTTTCACTCCGGCTGTGGACAGTGAAGAGGGAGGGTGGGAGTTAGGGCTGGCTGGGCTGTGTCCACTCCTCCATAGTCCATAGGGGCTGGCTGGGCTGTGTTGTGCTGCTGTTATCCATAGGGGCTGTGTCCACTCCAAAGTCTATAGGGGATGACTGGGCTGTGTTGTGCTGCTGTTGTCCATAGGGGCATGTTCATTTTTTCTGTGTTTGCGAATTGTGGGCCTGATTCAGAGCCGGACGCTCTGACAGAGCGCTCGTCCTGAATCAAGGCCGGCCCTCTGGTTTTTTAGAGCGGCCTCCTGGCCGCTCACATAGCTGTGGGTGAGCACCCACAGCTATAGCGAGCGGCCATGATGATGGTTGCGATGGTCAAGACCATCGCGACCATCGGGCTTGCGACAAAACCCTTGTGGTAGGGTCTTGTTGCCGCAAGCCCCAGAGTGCTTTCGGCTCTAACAGAGCCGAAAGCACTCCCCTGACATAACTTGTGATGTTAGTGGGGCCGGCACCAGACGGTAGGCATTCCCATGGGAATGCCTCCATCTGGGCAGCCATGCCCCTGGCCTGCCCACCAAAGGGGGCTTGCTGTCACTCAACATCGACAGCACACCCCCTTTGGTACGAGACCTGGAGCGACGGATTGCCCATCGCTATCCAGGTCTCGCGCATGCGCACGACAGCGCACAATGGGCCACCATCGACCCGCTTGCGAGCGCATAGCACTCACGAGCAGGTCTGAATCAGGCCCTGTGTGCGCTGTAGCCGCACGTGCATCAACAAAGTAGCGCCAAGCGTGTGCCTGTGTCATAAATCAAGGGCCGACTGGCTCGTCTGTTAAAGGGTGCTATAACCCCCAAAGTGCACTCCAAAAATTTTTTTAAAAATAATTTTATCTGTGTTGTGAATTGTGTGCGCTGTAGCCGCATGTGCTTCACCAAAGGAGCAGCGCAAAGCGTGCGCCTGTGTCATAAGTCTGTTAAAGGGTGGTGTAATCCCCAAAGTGCGCTCCAAAAAAAAAATAAATTCTTCTTTTCTGTGTTGTGAATTGTGTGCACTGTAGATGCACGTGCATCAACAAAGGAGCAGCGCCAAGCATGTACCTGTGTCATAAGTCTATTAAAGGGTGGTGTAACCGCCAAAGTGTACTCCAAAAAAAATTAAAAATTCTTCTTTTCTGTGTTTGTGAATTGTGCGGGCTGTAGCCGCATGTGCCACCCACAGCATATGCGAGCGTCCATGATGATGGTCGCGATGGTCTTGACCATCGCGATCATCGGGCTTGCGACGGAGACCCTGCGGTAGGGTCTCACTGCCACAAGCCCAGGAGTGATTTTGGCTCTATCAGAGCCCAAATCACTCCCACTGACATCACTAGTGATGTCAGTGGGGCCGGCTTCAGACGGTAGGCGTTCCCATGGGAATGCCTCCGTCTGGCAGGCATGCCCCCGGCACGCCCACCAAAGGGGGCATGCTGTCAATCAACATCGACAGCACGCCCCCTTTGGTGCGAGACCCAGAGCGATGGAGAGCCCGTCGCTTGCTGGGTCTCGCGCATGCGCACGACGGAGCTCCCTCAATTGTGCGCATGCTCAGTGGGGAAACATCGACCCGCTTGCGAGCGTCCTGCGTCCTTTGTCCCATAAAAACAAAATAGGGAAAGATCAGGAACCACTTCCTCCTAGAGCTGAAGCTGCTGCCACTAGTCATGACAGACGATAAAATGCCATCAACGTCGTCTGCCAAGGCCGATGCCAAATGTCATAGTAGAGGGCACATACAATCCCAAATGACAAAGTTCAGGAAAATTACCTTAAAAAAAAACATTTAAATCATCTGAGGAGAAATGTAAACTTGCCAATATGCCATTTATGACACGGAGTGGAAGGGAACGGCTAAGGTCTTTCCCTATGGTCATGACTAGTGGTTCAGCTTCACATGACGATGGAAGCCCTCCTCCTGCTACAAAAATCAAAAGAGATAAGCTGGCAAAAGCACAGCAAAGAACTGTGTGTTCTAAGAAGATATCACAAATCCCCAAGGAGATTCCAAGTGAGGCTGCAGTTGCGATGCCTGACCTTCCCAGCACTGGACGGGAAGAGGTGGCTCTTTCCACCATTTGCACGCCCCCTGCAAGTGCTGAAAGGAGCACCCACAGTCCACTTGCTGATATGCAAATTGAAGATGTCACTGTTGAAGTACAACAGGATGAGGATACTGGTGTAGCTGGCGCTGAGGAGGAAGTTGGCGAAGAGGATTCTGATGGTGATGTGGTTTGTTTAAATCAGGCTCCGGGGGAGACAGTTGTTGTCCGTGGGATGAAAAAGCCTATCACGGTCATGTCTGGGCAGAAGACCAAACATTCCACCTCTTTGGTCTGGCAATATTTCTATCCAAATTCGGACAACTGTCTTGCCATATGTACCATATGTAAAGGTGAAATAAGTAGGGGTACTGACGTTAACCACCTAGGAACATTTTCCCTTATACGGCACCTGTAGCACGTTCATAAAAAGTTACTGTCAAGTTCAGAAACTTTGGCTAAGACCGTAAGCAGTCCAGGGACACCTAAAATCCTTTGTCCTGTTGTATCCAAGAGCCTGCAAACCACACCGTCAACTCCCTCCTCGTCAATTTCCTCCTTAGTCAGGATCGGAAGTAGTCCTGCAGGCCATGTCACTGGCATGACTGACTCTCCTATCCGGGATTCCTCCAGAGGACCCTGCATTGCTACGCCTACTGCTGCCACTGCTGCTGGGAGTCATTCATCATCCCAGAGAGGAAGTAGGAACACCACTACTTTTACTAAACAATTGACCCTTCAACAGTCCTTAGTGAGGAGGATGAGGTACGACAGCAGTCATTCTGAAGCAAAACGGATAACTGAGGCCTTCACTGCTATGTTGGAGTTAGACGTGCGTCCGGTATCCGCCATTAGTGCAGTGGGATTTAGACAATTGATGGAGGTAGTGTGTCCCCGGTACCAAATCCCATCTAGATTCCACATCACTAGGCAGGCGATACCGAGACTGTACAGAGATGTCAGAAAAAGTGTCCTCAGTGTCCTAAAATATGCGGTTGTACCCAATGTCCACTTAACCACGGACATGTGGACAAGTGGAACAGGGCAGACTAAGGACTATATGACTGTGACAGCCCACTGGGTAGATGTATCACCTTATGCAGCAACAACAGCAGCATCACCAGTAGCAGCATCTCAGAAACGCCAGCTTGTTCCAAGGCAGGCTACGCTGTGTATCACCAGTTTCAGTAAGAGGCACACCGCCGACAACCTCTTAGAGAAACTGAGGGAAATCATCACTGACGGATTTGTGATTTCTGACAATGCCACCAATATTATGCGGGCATTACATCTGGGCAAATTCCAGCACGTCCCATGTTTTGCTCACACAATAAATTTGGTGGTGCAGAATATTCTGAAAAATGACAGGAGCGTGCAGGAGACGCTTTGGGTGGCCCGAAAAATTTCTGGCCACTTTCGCCATTCAGCAACTGCGTGCCGAAGACTGAAGCACCAGCAAACACTATTGAACCTGCCCTGCCATCACCTGAAGCAAGAGGTTGTGACGCAATGGAACTCAACCCTCTATATGCTTCAGAGGATGGAGGAGCAGCAAAAGGCCATTCAAGCCTATACATCCACCTATGACATAGGCAAAGGAGGAGGTTTGCACCTGACTCAAGCGCAGTGGAGAATGATTTCCGTGTTGTGCAAGGTTCTCTAGCCCTTCGAACTTGCCACACGTGAAGTCAGTTCAGACACTGCCAGCTAGAGTCAGGTTATTCCCCTCATCAGGCTTTTGCAGAAGCAGCTGGAGAAAGTGAAGGAGGAGCTGAGACAGAGCAATTCCGCCCAGCATGTGGGACTTGTGGATGAAGCCCTTCATTTGCTTTGCCAGTATTCGAGGGTGGTCATTCTGTTCAAATCAGACTACTACATTTTGGCCACCGTGCTCGATCCACGGTTTAAAGCCTATGTGGTGTCTCTCTTTCTGGCTGACACAAGCCTGCAGAGGTGCAAAGACCTGCTGGTGAAAACACTGTCAGCTGAAGCGGAATGTGACACGCAACAGCTCATTCTTCATTTTCTTCAGCAACTGGGGCTGCCAGGAAACAACTTAGGTATCCTAAGCAACCCGCTTTTGCACAACAAGTACAGTATTTTAACAGATGGTGTGACTCTGGAAGTCGAAAGTATGTTCCAGATAGTGACACACAATATAATAGTTCTCAGAACGGTCATCAGATACGGTCACCGGAATGGGCTCTGCGCAGAAGACTAGTCATGAGAAGTGTCCTTAGATTGGGCTCTGCACAGTACATTACATACCTCCCCATAGATTTGCAGAGTACACTACATACCTCCCCATAACTCTGCACAGTGCACTACATACCTCCCCATAACTCTGCACAGTACACTACATACCTCCCCGTAGCTCTGCACAGTACACTACATACCTCCCCATAGATCTGCACAGTAAACTACATACCTCCCCATAGATCTGCACAGTAAACTACATACCTCCCCATAGCTCTGCACAGTACACTACATACCTCCCCATAGCTCTGCACAGTAAACTACATACCTCCCCATAGATCTGGACAGTAAACTACATACCTCCCCATAGCTCTGTACAGTACACTACATACCTCCTCATAGCTCTGCAAGGTAGACTACATACCTTCCCATACCTCTGCATACCTCCCCATAGCTCTGCAAAGTACACTACATACCTCCCCATAGATCTGCACAGTACACTACATACCTCCCCATAGCTCTGCACAGTACACTACATACCCCCCCATAGCACTGCACAGTACACTACATACCTCCCCATAGCTCTGTACAGTACACTACACAACTCCCCATAGCTCTGCACAGTACACTGCATACCTCCCCATAGCTCTGCACAGTACGCTACATACCTCCCCATAGCTCTGCACAGTACACTACATACCTCCTCATACCTCTGCACAGTACACTACATACCTCCCCATAGCTCTGCACAGTAAACTACATACCTCCCCATAGATCTGGACAGTAAACTACATACCTCCCCATAGCTCTGTACAGTACACTACATACCTCCTCATAGCTCTGCAAGGTAGACTACATACCTTCCCATACCTCTGCATACCTCCCCATAGCTCTGCAAAGTACACTACATACCTCCCCATAGATCTGCACAGTACACTACATACCTCCCCATAGCTCTGCACAGTACACTACATACCCCCCATAGCACTGCACAGTACACTACATACCTCCCCATAGCTCTGTACAGTACACTACACAACTCCCCATAGCTCTGCACAGTACACTGCATACCTCCCCATAGCTCTGCACAGTACGCTACATACCTCCCCATAGCTCTGCACAGTACGCTACATACCTCCTCATACCTCTGCACAGTACACTACATACCTCCCCATAGCTCTGCACAGTACACTACATACCTCCCCATAGATCTGCACAGTACACTACATACCTCCCCATAGCTCTGCACAGTACACTACATACCTCCCCATAGCTCTGCACAGTACACTACATACCTCCCCATAGCTCTGCACAGTACACTACATGCCTCCCCATACCTCTGCACAGTACACTACATACCTCCCCATAGCTCTGAACAGTACACTACATGCCTCCCCATAGCTCTGCACAGTACACTACATGCCTCCACATATCTCTGCACAGTACACTATATGCCTCCCCATAGCTCTGCACAGTACACTACATGCCTCTCCATAGATCCGGACAGTACACTACATACCTCCCCATAGATCTGCACAGTACACTACATGCCTCCCCATAGCTCTGCACAGTACACTACATACCTCCCCATAGCTCTGCACAGTACACTAGATACCTCCCCATAGATCTGCACAGTACACTACATACCTCCCCATAGCTCTGCACAGTACACTACATGCCTCCCCATAGCTCTGAACAGTATACTACATGCCTCCCCATAGCTCTGCACTGTACACTACATACCTCCCCATAGATCTGCACAGTACACTACATACCTCCCCATAGCTCTGTACAGTACACTACATACCTTCCCTTAGCTCTGTACAGTACACTACATACCTTCCCATAGCTCTGCATACCTCCCCATAGCTCTGTAAAGTACACTACATACCTCCCCATAGCTCTGCACAGTACAATACATATCTCCCCATAGCTCTGCATAGTATACTACATACCTCCCCATAGCTCTGCACAGTACACTACGTACCTCCCCATAGCTCTGCACAGTACACTACATACCTCCCCATAGCTCTGCACAGTACACTACATACCTCCCCATAGCTCTGCACAGTACAATACATACCTCCCCATAGCTTTGCACACTACACTAAATAACTTCCCATAGGTCAGCACAGTACACTACATACCTCCCCATAGCTCTGCACAGTACACTACATACCTCCCCATAGCTCTGCACAGTACACTACATAACTCCCCATAGCTCTGCACAGTACACTACATACCTCCCCATAGCTCTGCACAGTACACTACATACCTCCTCATAGCTCTGCACAGTACACTACATACCTCCCCAGAGCTCTGCACAGTACACTACATACTAGGGGTGTGCACCAGCCACTTTTCGTGTTTTGTGTTTTGGTTTTGGATCTGGATCTTTCTTCGTGTTTTGGATCTGGATTGGTTTTGCCAACACCACCCTTCCGTGTTTTGGGTTCTGGGTTTTGTGTTTTGGATCTGTATTTTTTTTTAAAAAAGCATAAAAACAGCTAAAATCACAGAATTTGTAGGTTTTTCTGCTCCTATGCTATTATTAACCTCAATAACCTTAATTTCCACTCATTTCCAGTCTATTCTGAACACCTCACAATAGTGTTTTTATGTCCAAAACGTTGCACCGAGGTAGCTGGATGACTATGCTAAGCGACACGAGTGGGCGGCACAAACACGTGACCCATCTAGGCGTGAAACTGCAGTGGCAGACAGGATGGCAGTTTGAAAAACTAGGCCCCAAACTGTACATAATGCAAAGAAAAAAAAGAGGTGCAAGATGGAATTGTCCTTGGGCCCTCCCACCCACCCTTATGTTGTATAAACAGGACATGCACACTTTAACAAACCAATCATTTCAGCGCCAGGGTCTGCCACACAACTGTGGCTGAAATGATTGGTTCGTTTGGGCCCCCACAAAACAAGCTGGCAATTAATGTGTCCCTGCACAAACTGGCTCTATGGAGGCAAGATGTCATCCTCATCCTCCTCATCCACCGATTCCTCACCCTCTTCAGTGTGTACATCCTCATCCTCACAAAGTATTAACTCGTCCCCACTTGAATCCACCACCACAGGTCCCTCTGTACCTTCTGGAGGCTGGTCTCCCTGGAAGAGCTGATAATTCATTTTGATGAACATCATCTTCTCCACATTCTGTGGAAGCAACCTCCTACGCCTTTCGCTGACAAGGTTCCCGGCTGCACTAAACACTCTTTCGGAGTACACACTGGAGGGGGGGCAACTCAGGTAAAATAGAGCCAGTTTGTACAGGGGCCTCCAAATTGCCTCTTTTTCCTGCCAGTACAGGTATGGACTGTCTGCCATGCCTACTTGGATGCTGTCACCGATGTAATCCTCCACCATTCTGTCAATGGTGACAGTATCATATGCAGTGACAGTAGACATGTCAGAAATTGTTGCCAGGTCCTTCAGTCCGGACCAGATGTCCAAACTTGGTCCTGCCTGCCCTGCATCACCGCCAGCGGGTTGCTTAGGATACCTAAGTTTTTTCCTGGCAGCCCCAGTTGCAGGAGAAAATGAAGAAGGAGCCGTTGACGTGTCACGTTCCGCTTCAGCTGACAGTGTGTTCACCAGCAGGTCTTTGCACCTCTGCAGGCTTGTGTCAGCCGGAAAGAGAGACACCACATAGGCTTTAAACCTAGGATCGAGCACGGTGGCCAAAACGTAGTGGTCTGATTTCAACAGATTGACCATCCTGGAATCCTGGCAAAGCGAATGAAGGGCTTCATCCACAAGTCCCACATGCCGAGCGGAATCGCTCCGTCTTAGCTCCTCCTTCACTTTCTCCAGCTGCTTCTGCAAAAGCCTGATGAGGGGAATGACCTGACTCAAGCTGGCAGTGTCTGAACTGACTTCACGTGTGGCAAGTTCGAAGGGCTGGAGAACCTTGCACAACACGGAAATCATTCTCCACTGCGCTTGAGTCAGGTGCATACCCCCTCCTTTGCCTATGTCATAGGTGGATGTATAGGCTTGTATGGCCTTTTGCTGCTCCTCCATCCTCTGAAGCATATAGAGGGTTGAGTTCCACCGCGTCACAACCTCTTGCTTCAGGTGATGGCGGGGCAGGTTCAAGAGTGTTTGCTGGCGCTCCAGTCTTCGGCACGCAGTCGCTGAATGGCGAAAGTGGCCAGAAATTTTTCGGGCCACCCAAAGCGTCTCCTGCACGCCCCTGTCGCTTTTCAGAAAATTCTGCACCACCAAGTTTATTGTGTGAGCAAAACATGGGACGTGCTGGAATTTGCCCAGATGTAATGCCCGCACAATATTGGTGGCGTTGTCAGATATCACAAATCCCCAGGAGAGTCTAAGTGGGGTAAGCCACTGGGCGATGATTTCCCTCAGTTTCTCTAAGAGGTTGTCGGCGGTGTGCCTCTTACTGAAACCGGTGATACACAGCGTAGCCTGCCTTGTAACGAGCTGGCATTTCTGAGATGCTGCTACTGGTGACGCTGCTGCTGTTGCTGCATAAGGTGATACATCTACCCAGTGGGCTGTCACAGTCATATAGTCCTTAGTCTGCCCTGTTCCACTTGTCCACATGTCCGTGGTTAAGTGGACATTGTGTACAACGGCATTTTTCAGGACACTGAGGACACTTTTTCTGACGTTTCTGTACAGTCTCGGTATCGCCTGCCTAGTGAAGTGGAATCTAGACGGGATTTGGAACCGGGGACACACTACCTCCATCAATTGTCTAAATCCCACTGCACTAATGGCGGATACCGGACGCACGTCTAACACCAACATAGCAGTCAAGGCCTCAGTTATACGTTTTGCTTCAGGATGACTGCTGTCGTACTTCATCCTCCTCGCTAAGGACTGTTGGAGGGTCAATTGTTTAGTAAAAGTAGTGGTGTTCCTACTTCCTCTCTGGGATGATGAACGACTCCCAGCAGCAGCAACAGCAGCAGCGGCAGCAGTAGGCGTAGCAATGCAGGATCCTCCGGAGGAATCCCGGATAGGAGAGTCAGTCATGCCAGTGACATGGCCTGCAGGACTACTTCCGATCCTAACTAAGGAGGAAATTGACGAGGAGGGAGTTGACGGTGTGGTTTGCAGGCGCTTGGATACAACAGGACAACGGGATTTAGGTGTCCCTGGACTGCTTACGGTCTTAGCCAAAGTTTCTGAACTTGTCAGTAACTTTTTATGAACGCGCTGCAGGTGCCGTATAAGGGAGGATGTTCCTAGGTGGTTGACGTCCCTACCCCTACTTATTTCACCTTTACATATGGTACATATGGCAAGACAGTTGTTGTCCGGATTTGGATAGAAATATTGCCAGACCAAAGAGGTGGAATGTTTGGTCTTCTGCCCAGGCATGACCGTGATGGGCTTTTTCATCCCACGGACAACAACTGTCTCCCCCGGAGCCTGATTTAAACAAACCACATCACCATCAGAATCCTCCTCGCCAACTTCCTCCTCAGCGCCAGCTACACCAGTATCCTCATCCTGTTGTACTTCAACAGTGACATCTTCAATTTGCATATCAGCAAGTGGACTGTGGGTGCTCCTTTCAGCACTTGCAGGGGGCGTGCAAATGGTGGAAAGAGCCACCTCTTCCCGTCCAGTGCTGGGAAGGTCAGGCATCGCAACCACCACCACACTTGGACTCTCCTTGGGGATTTGTGATATCTTCTTAGAAAGCACAGTTCTTCGCTGTGCTTTTGCCAGCTTAACTCTTTTGATTTTTTTAGTGGGAGGAGGGCTTCCATCGTCATGTGAAGCTGAACCACTAGTCATGAACATACTAGGGATCGACCTTAGCCGTTCCTTGCCACTCCGTGTCGTAAATGGCATATTGGCAAGTTTACGTTTCTCTTCAGCTGATTTAAATGTCTTTTTCAAGGTCATTTTCCTGAACTTTGCCATTTGGGATTGTATGTGCCCTCTACTATGACATTGGGCATCGGCCTTGGCAGACGACGTTGATGGCATGTTATCGTCTATGTCATGACTAGTGGCAGCAGCTTCAGCACTAGGAGGAAGTGGTTCTTGATCTTTCTCTATTTTATTTTTATCGGAGAAAGTTTGGTCCTCCATTTATGTTATATCGATTTGATATATACGTGCGGCTAAACACAGAAAATAATTTTTTTTTTGGTTTGGACTGGAGTGTACTTTGTGGGTTACAGCACCCTTTAACGGTCAAGCCAGCCGGCCCTTTACTTATGACACAGGCGCACGCTTGGCACTACTTTGTTGATGCACGTGCGGCTACAGCGCACACAATTCACAAACACAGAAAATTATTTTTTTTTGGTTTGGACTGGAGTGTACTTTCGGGGGTTACAGCACCCTTTAACGGTCAAGCCAGCCGGCCCTTTACTTATGACACAGGCGCACGCTTGGCACTACTTTGTTGATGCACGTGCGGCTACTGCGCACACAATTCACAAACACAGAAAATAATTTTTTTTTTGGTTTGGACTGGAGTGTACTTTCGGGGGTTACAGCACCCTTAACGGTCAAGCCAGCCGGCCCTTTACTTATGACACAGGCGCACGCTTGGCACTACTTTGTTGATGCACGTGCGGCTACTGCGCACACAATTCACAAACACAGAAAATAATTTTTTTTTGGTTTGGACTGGAGTGTACTTTTGGGGGTTACAGCACCCTTTAACGGTCAAGCCAGCCGGCCCTTTACTTATGACACAGGTGCACGCTTGGCACTACTTTGTTGATGCACGTGCGGCTACTGCGCACACAATTCACAAACACAGAAAATAATTTTTTTTTTGGTTTGGACTGGAGTGTACTTTCGGGGGTTACAGCACCCTTAACGGTCAAGCCAGCCGGCCCTTTACTTATGACACAGGTGCACGCTTGGCACTACTTTGTTGATGCACGTGCAGCTACTGCGCACACAATTCACAAACACAGAAAATAATTTTTTTTTTGGTTTGGACTGGAGTGTACTTTCGGGGGTTACAGCACCCTTAACGGTCAAGCCAGCCGGCCCTTTACTTATGACACAGGCGCACGCTTGGCACTACTTTGTTGATGCACGTGCGGCTACTGCGCACACAATTCACAAACACAGAAAATAATTTTTTTTTGGTTTGGACTGGAGTGTACTTTCGGGGGTTACAGCACCCTTTAACGGTCAAGCCAGCCGGCCCTTTACTTATGACACAGGCGCACGCTTGGCACTACTTTGTTGATGCACGTGCGGCTACTGCGCACACAATTCACAAACACAGAAAATAATTTTTTTTTTGGTTTGGACTGGAGTGTACTTTCGGGGGTTACAGCACCCTTAACGGTCAAGCCAGCCGGCCCTTTACTTATGACACAGGCGCACGCTTGGCACTACTTTGTTGATGCACGTGCGGCTACTGCGCACACAATTCACAAACACAGAAAATAATTTTTTTTTGGTTTGGACTGGAGTGTACTTTCGGGGGTTACAGCACCCTTTAACGGTCAAGCCAGCCGGCCCTTTACTTATGACACAGGCGCACGCTTGGCACTACTTTGTTGATGCACGTGCGGCTACTGCGCACACAATTCACAAACACAGAAAATAATTTTTTTTTTGGTTTGGACTGGAGTGTACTTTGGGGGTTACAGCACCCTTTAACGGTCAAGCCAGCCGGCCCTTTACTTATGACACAGGCGCACGCTTGGCACTACTTTGTTGATGCACGTGCGGCTACTGCGCACACAATTCACAAACACAGAAAATAATTTTTTTTTTGGTTTGGACTGGAGTGTACTTTCGGGGGTTACAGCACCCTTAACGGTCAAGCCAGCCGACCCTTTACTTATGACATAGGTGCACGCTTGGCACTACTTTGTTGATGCACGTGCGGCTACTGCGCACACAATTCACAAACACAGAAAATAATTTTTTTTTTGGTTTGGACTGGAGTGTACTTTCGGGGGTTACAGCACCCTTAACGGTCAAGCCAGCCGGCCCTTTACTTATGACACAGGCGCACGCTTGGCACTACTTTGTTGATGCACGTGCGGCTACTGCGCACACAATTCACAAACACAGAAAATAAATTTTTTTTGGTTTGGACTGGAGTGTACTTTCGGGGGTTACAGCACCCTTAACGGTCAAGCCAGCCGGCCCTTTACTTATGACACAGGCGCACGCTTGGCACTACTTTGTTGATGCACGTGCGGCTACTGCGCACACAATTCACAAACACAGAAAATAATTTTTTTTTTGGTTTGGACTGGAGTGTACTTTGGGGGTTACAGCACCCTTTAACGGTCAAGCCAGCCGGCCCTTTACTTATGACACAGGCGCACGCTTGGCACTACTTTGTTGATGCACGTGCGGCTACTGCGCACACAATTCACAAACACAGAAAATAATTTTTTTTTTGGTTTGGACTGGAGTGTACTTTCGGGGGTTACAGCACCCTTAACGGTCAAGCCAGCCGGCCCTTTACTTATGACACAGGTGCACGCTTGGCACTACTTTGTTGATGCACGTGCGGCTACTGCGCACACAATTCACAAACACAGAAAATAATTTTTTTTTTGGTTTGGACTGGAGTGTACTTTCGGGGGTTACAGCACCCTTAACGGTCAAGCCAGCCGGCCCTTTACTTATGACACAGGCGCACGCTTGGCACTACTTTGTTGATGCACGTGCGGCTACTGCGCACACAATTCACAAACACAGAAAATAAATTTTTTTTGGGTTTGGACTGGAGTGTACTTTCGGGGGTTACAGCACCCTTAACGGTCAAGCCAGCCGGCCCTTTACTTATGACACAGGCGCACGCTTGGCACTACTTTGTTGATGCACGTGCGGCTACTGCGCACACAATTCACAAACACAGAAAATAATTTTTTTTTGGCTTGGACTGGAGTGTACTTTCGGGGGTTACAGCACCCTTTAACGGTCAAGCCAGCCGGCCCTTTACTTATGACACAGGCGCACGCTTGGCACTACTTTGTTGATGCACGTGCGGCTACTGCGCACACAATTCACAAACACAGAAAATATATTATTTTTTTAGCACTTGGGGGGAGCACCCCTGATGGACAGAGCACCCCCTGGACAACACTACAGCACTCCTTTAGGACTGGGACACTGCACAGGACTTTGGAGTGGACACAGCCCCTATGGAGAACTGACTGCACAACACAGTCCAGCCAGCCCCTATGGACTTTGAAGTAGTGGACACAGCCCCTATTAACAACAGCAGCACAGCACAACACAGCCAGCCCCTATGGACTTTGAAGTAGTGGACAACAGCAGCACTACACTACACTACACTACACAGCCCTAACTCCCACCCTCCCTCTTCACTGTCCACAGCCGAGTGAGAAAATGGCGCCGACGCGGGTACCTTATATAGGATCCAAAACCCGCGAGACTCGGAAGGCGGGATGATGACGTTTTGCCTCGATTTCAGATCCGAGTCAGGCGGGAAAAGTCGAGCCTGACTCGGATCGGACTCGGATCGGGGGGGCTCGGGGGGGTTCGGATTTCAGAAATCCGAACCCGCTCACCCCTACTACATACCTCCACATATCTCTGCACAGTACACTACAAACCTCCCCATAGCTCTGTACAGTACACTACATGCCTCCCCATAGCTCTATACAGTACACTACATGCCTCCAAATGGCTCTGCACAGTACACTACATACCTCCCCATAGATCTCCCCATAGATCTGCACAGTACACTACATACCGCCCCATAGATCTGCAGTACACTACTTATCTCCCCATAGCTCTATACAGTACACTAAATGCCTCCACATAGCTCTGCACAGTACACTTTATAGCTCCCCATAGCTCTGCACAGTACACTACATACCTCCCCATAGCTCTGCACAGTACACTACATAACTTCCCATAGCTCTGCACAGTATACTATATAGCTCCCCATAGATCTGCACAGTACACTACATACCTCCCCATAGATCTGCACAGTAAACTACATACCTCCCCATAGCTCTGCACAGTACACTACATATCTCCCCATAGCTCTGCACAGTACACTACATACCTCCCCATAGCTCTGCACAGTACACTACATGCCTCCCCATACCTCTGCACAGTACACTACATACCTCCCCATAGCTCTGAACAGTACACTACATGCCTCCCCATAGCTCTGCACAGTACACTACATGCCTCCCCATAGCTCTGCACAGTACACTATATGCCTCCCCATAGCTCTGCACAGTACACTACATGCCTCTCCATAGATCCGGACAGTACACTACATACCTCCCCATAGATCTGCACAGTACACTACATGCCTCCCCATAGCTCTGCACAGTACACTACATACCTCCCCATAGCTCTGCACAGTACACTAGATACCTCCCCATAGATCTGCACAGTACACTACATACCTCCCCATAGCTCTGCACAGTACACTACATGCCTCCCCATAGCTCTGAACAGTATACTACATGCCTCCCCATAGCTCTGCACTGTACACTACATACCTCCCCATAGATCTGCACAGTACACTACATACCTCCCCATAGCTCTGTACAGTACACTACATACATTCCCTTAGCTCTGTACAGTACACTACATACCTTCCCATAGCTCTGCATACCTCCCCATAGCTCTGTAAAGTACACTACATACCTCCCCATAGCTCTGCACAGTACAATACATATCTCCCCATAGCTCTGCATAGTATACTACATACCTCCCCATAGCTCTGCACAGTACACTACGTACCTCCCCATAGCTCTGCACAGTACACTACGTACCTCCCCATAGCTCTGCACAGTACACTACATACCTCCCCATAGCTCTGCACAGTACAATACATACCTCCCCATAGCTTTGCACACTACACTAAATAACTTCCCATAGGTCAGCACAGTACACTACATACCTCCCCATAGCTCTGCACAGTACACAACATACCTCCCCATAGCTCTGCACAGTACACTAAATAACTCCCCATAGCTCTGCACAGTACACTACATACCTCCCCATAGCTCTGCACAGTACACTACATACCTCCTCATAGCTCTGCACAGTACACTACATACCTCCCCATAGCTCTGCGCAGTACACTACATACCTCCACATATCTCTGCACAGTACACTACAAACCTCCCCATAGCTCTGTACAGTACACTACATGCCTCCCCATAGCTCTATACAGTACACTACATGCCTCCAAATGGCTCTGCACAGTACACTACATACCTCCCCATAGATCTCCCCATAGATCTGCACAGTACACTACATACCGCCCCATAGATCTGCAGTACACTACTTATCTCCCCATAGCTCTATACAGTACACTAAATGCCTCCACATAGCTCTGCACAGTACACTTTATAGCTCCGCATAGCTCTGCACAGTACAATACATACCTCCCCATAGCTCTGCACAGTACACTACATAACTTCCCATAGCTCTGCACAGTATACTATATAGCTCCCCATAGCTCTGCACAGTACACTACATACCTCCCCATAGATCTGCACAGTACACCACTTACAGTACCTCCCCATAGATCTGCACAGTACACTACATACCTCCCTTTAGAACTGCACAGTAAACCACATACAGTACCTCCCTATAGATCTGCACAGTACACTACATACCTCCCCATAGATCTGCACAGTACACTACATACCTCCCCATAGCTCTGCACAGTACACTACATACCTCCCCATAGCTTTGCACAGTACACTACATACCTCCCCATAGCTCTGCACAGTACACTACATGCCTCCCCATACCTCTGCACAGTACACTACATACCTTCCCATAGCTCTGCACAGTACACTACATGCCTCCCCATAGCTCTGCACAGTACACTACATGTCTCCCCATAGCTCTGCACAGTACACTATATGCCTCCCCATAGTTCTGCACAGTACACTACATGCCTCCCCATAGATCCGGACAGTACACCACATACCTCCCCATAGCTCTGCACAGTACACTACATACCACCCCATAGCTCTGCACAGTACACTACTAACCTCCCCATAGCTCTGTACAAAACACTAAATACCTCCCCATAGCTCTGCACAGTATACTGCATACCACCCCATAGCTCTGTTCAGTACACTACATGCCTCCCCATAGCTCTATACAGTACACTACATGCCTCCACATATCTCTGCCCAGTACACTACAAACCTCCCCATAGCTCTGTACAGTACACTACATGCCTCCCCATAGCTCTATACAGTACACTACATGCCTCCACATGGCTCTGCACAGAACACTACATACCTCCCCATAGATCTCCCCATAGATCTGCACAGTACACTACATACCGCCCCATAGATCTGCACAGTACACTACATATCTCCCCATAGCTCTATACAGTACACTACATGCCTCCACATAGCTCTGCACAGTACACTTTATAGCTCCCCATAGCTCTGCACAGTACACTACATACCTCCCCATAGATCTGCACAGTACACCACTTACAGTACCTCCCCATAGATCTGCACAGTACACTACATACCTCCCCATAGATCTGCACAGTACACTACATACCTCCCCATAGATCTGCACAGTACACTACATACCTCCCCATAGCTCTGCACAGTACACTACATACCTCCCCATAGCTCTGCACAGTACACTACATACCTCCCCATAGCTCTGCACAGTACACTACATGCCTCCCCATACCTCTGCACAGTACACTACATACCTCCCCATAGCTGTGAACAGTACACTACATGCCTCCCCATAGCTCTGCACAGTACACTACATGCCTCCCCATAGCTCTGCACAGTACACTATATGCCTCCCCATAGCTCTGCACAGTACACTACATGCCTCTCCGTAGATCCGGACAGTACACTACATGCCTCCCCATAGATCTGCACAGTACACTACATGCCTCCCCATAGCTCTGCACAGTACACTACATGCCTCCCCATAGCTCTGCACAGTACACTAGATACCTCCCCATAGATCTGCACAGTACACTACATACCTCCCCATAGCTCTGCACAGTACACTACATGCCTCCCCATAGCTCTGAACAGTATACTACATGCCTCCCCATAGCTCTGCACAGTACACTACATACCTCCCCATAGCTCTGCACAGTACACTACATACCTCCCCATAGCTCTGCATAGTACACTACATGCCTCCCCATAGCTCTGAACAGTATACTACATGCCTCCCCATAGCTCTGCACTGTACACTACATACCTCCCCATAGATCTGCACAGTACACTACATACCTCCCCATAGCTCTGTACAGTACACTACATACCTTCCCTTAGCTCTGTACAGTACACTACATACCTTCCCATAGCTCTGCATACCTCCCCATAGCTCTGTAAAGTACACTACATACCTCCCCATAGCTCTGCACAGTACAATACATATCTCCCCATAGCTCTGCATAGTATACTACATACCTCCCCATAGCTCTGCACAGTACACTACGTACCTCCCCATAGCTCTGCACAGTACACTACATACCTCCCCATAGCTCTGCACAGTACACTACATACCTCCCCATAGCTTTGCACACTACACTAAATAACTTCCCATAGGTCAGCACAGTACACTACATACCTCCCCATAGCTCTGCACAGTACACTACATACCTCCCCATAGCTCTGCACAGTACACTACATAACTCCCCATAGCTCTGCACAGTACACTACATACCTCCCCATAGCTCTGCACAGTACACTACATACCTCCTCATAGCTCTGCACAGTACACTACATACCTCCCCATAGCTCTGCACAGTACACTACATACTAGGGGTGTGCACCGGCCACTTTTCGTGTTTTGTGTTTTGGTTTTGGATCTGGATCTTTCTTCGTGTTTTGGATCTGGATTGGTTTTGCCAAAACCACCCTTCCGTGTTTTGGGTTCTGGGTTTTGTGTTTTGGATCTGTATTTTTTTTAAAAAAAGCATAAAAACAGCTAAAATCACAGAATTTGTAGGTTTTTCTGCTCCTATGCTATTATTAACCTCAATAACCTTAATTTCCACTCATTTCCAGTCTATTCTGAACACCTCACACCTCACAATAGTGTTTTTATGTCCAAAACGTTGCACCGAGGTAGCTGGATGACTATGCTAAGCGACACGAGTGGGCGGCACAAACACGTGACCCATCTAGGCGTGAAACTGCAGTGGCAGACAGGATGGCAGTTTGAAAAACTAGGCCCCAAACTGTACATAATGCAAAGAAAAAAAAGAGGTGCAAGATGGAATTGTCCTTGGGCCCTCCCACCCACCCTTATGTTGTATAAACAGGACATGCACACTTTAACAAACCAATCATTTCAGCGCCAGGGTCTGCCACACAACTGTGGCTGAAATGATTGGTTCGTTTGGGCCCCCACAAAACAAGCTGGCAATTAATGTGTCCCTGCACAAACTGGCTCTATGGAGGCAAGATGTCATCCTCATCCTCCTCATCCACCGATTCCTCACCCTCTTCAGTGTGTACATCGTCATCCTCACAAAGTATTAACTCGTCCCCACTTGAATCCACCACCACAGGTCCCTCTGTACCTTCTGGAGGCTGGTCTCCCTGGAAGAGCTGATAATTCATTTTGATGAACATCATCTTCTCCACATTCTGTGGAAGCAACCTCCTACGCCTTTCGCTGACAAGGTTCCCGGCTGCACTAAACACTCTTTCGGAGTACACACTGGAGGGGGGGCAACTCAGGTAAAATAGAGCCAGTTTGTACAGGGGCCTCCAAATTGCCTCTTTTTCCTGCCAGTACAGGTATGGACTGTCTGCCATGCCTACTTGGATGCTGTCACCGATGTAATCCTCCACCATTCTGTCAATGGTGACAGTATCATATGCAGTGACAGTAGACATGTCAGAAATTGTTGCCAGGTCCTTCAGTCCGGACCAGATGTCCAAACTTGGTCCTGCCTGCCCTGCATCACCGCCAGCGGGTTGCTTAGGATACCTAAGTTTTTTCCTGGCAGCCCCAGTTGCAGGAGAAAATGAAGAAGGAGCCGTTGACGTGTCACGTTCCGCTTCAGCTGACAGTGTGTTCACCAGCAGGTCTTTGCACCTCTGCAGGCTTGTGTCGGCCGGAAAGAGAGACACCACATAGGCTTTAAACCTAGGATCGAGCACGGTGGCCAAAACGTAGTGGTCTGATTTCAACAGATTGACCACCCTGGAATCCTGGCAAAGCGAATGAAGGGCTTCATCCACAAGTCCCACATGCCGAGCGGAATCGCTCCGTCTTAGCTCCTCCTTCACTTTCTCCAGCTGCTTCTGCAAAAGCCTGATGAGGGGAATGACCTGACTCAAGCTGGCAGTGTCTGAACTGACTTCACGTGTGGCAAGTTCGAAGGGCTGGAGAACCTTGCACAACACGGAAATCATTCTCCACTGCGCTTGAGTCAGGTGCATACCCCCTCCTTTGCCTATGTCATAGGTGGATGTATAGGCTTGTATGGCCTTTTGCTGCTCCTCCATCCTCTGAAGCATATAGAGGGTTGAGTTCCACCGCGTCACAACCTCTTGCTTCAGGTGATGGCGGGGCAGGTTCAAGAGTGTTTGCTGGCGCTCCAGTCTTCGGCACGCAGTCGCTGAATGGCGAAAGTGGCCAGAAATTTTTCGGGCCACCCAAAGCGTCTCCTGCACGCCCCTGTCGCTTTTCAGAAAATTCTGCACCACCAAGTTTATTGTGTGAGCAAAACATGGGACGTGCTGGAATTTGCCCAGATGTAATGCCCGCATAATATTGGTGGCGTTGTCAGATATCACAAATCCCCAGGAGAGTCTAAGTGGGGTAAGCCACTGGGCGATGATTTCCCTCAGTTTCTCTAAGAGGTTGTCGGCGGTGTGCCTCTTACTGAAACCGGTGATACACAGCGTAGCCTGCCTTGTAACGAGCTGGCATTTCTGAGATGCTGCTACTGGTGACGCTGCTGCTGTTGCTGCGTAAGGTGATACATCTACCCAGTGGGCTGTCACAGTCATATAGTCCTTAGTCTGCCCTGTTCCACTTGTCCACATGTCCGTGGTTAAGTGGACATTGTGTACAACGGCATTTTTCAGGACACTGAGGACACTTTTTCTGACGTTTCTGTACAGTCTCGGTATCGCCTGCCTAGTGAAGTGGAATCTAGACGGGATTTGGAACCGGGGACACACTACCTCCATCAATTGTCTAAATCCCACTGCACTAATGGCGGATACCGGACGCACGTCTAACACCAACATAGCAGTCAAGGCCTCAGTTATACGTTTTGCTTCAGGATGACTGCTGTCGTACTTCATCCTCCTCGCTAAGGACTGTTGGAGGGTCAATTGTTTAGTAAAAGTAGTGGTGTTCCTACTTCCTCTCTGGGATGATGAACGACTCCCAGCAGCAGCAACAGCAGCAGCGGCAGCAGTAGGCGTAGCAATGCAGGATCCTCCGGAGGAATCCCGGATAGGAGAGTCAGTCATGCCAGTGACATGGCCTGCAGGACTACTTCCGATCCTAACTAAGGAGGAAATTGACGAGGAGGGAGTTGACGGTGTGGTTTGCAGGCGCTTGGATACAACAGGACAACGGGATTTAGGTGTCCCTGGACTGCTTACGGTCTTAGCCAAAGTTTCTGAACTTGTCAGTAACTTTTTATGAACGCGCTGCAGGTGCCGTATAAGGGAGGATGTTCCTAGGTGGTTGACGTCCCTACCCCTACTTATTTCACCTTTACATATGGTACATATGGCAAGACAGTTGTTGTCCGGATTTGGATAGAAATATTGCCAGACCAAAGAGGTGGAATGTTTGGTCTTCTGCCCAGGCATGACCGTGATGGGCTTTTTCATCCCACGGACAACAACTGTCTCCCCCGGAGCCTGATTTAAACAAACCACATCACCATCAGAATCCTCCTCGCCAACTTCCTCCTCAGCGCCAGCTACACCAGTATCCTCATCCTGTTGTACTTCAACAGTGACATCTTCAATTTGCATATCAGCAAGTGGACTGTGGGTGCTCCTTTCAGCACTTGCAGGGGGCGTGCAAATGGTGGAAAGAGCCACCTCTTCCCGTCCAGTGCTGGGAAGGTCAGGCATCGCAACCACCACCACACTTGGACTCTCCTTGGGGATTTGTGATATCTTCTTAGAAAGCACAGTTCTTCGCTGTGCTTTTGCCAGCTTAACTCTTTTGATTTTTTTAGTGGGAGGAGGGCTTCCATCGTCATGTGAAGCTGAACCACTAGTCATGAACATACTAGGGATCGACCTTAGCCGTTCCTTGACACTCCGTGTCGTAAATGGCATATTGGCAAGTTTACGTTTCTCTTCAGCTGATTTAAATGTCTTTTTCAAGGTCATTTTCCTGAACTTTGCCATTTGGGATTGTATGTGCCCTCTACTATGACATTGGGCATCGGCCTTGGCAGACGACGTTGATGGCATGTTATCGTCTATGTCATGACTAGTGGCAGCAGCTTCAGCACTAGGAGGAAGTGGTTCTTGATCTTTCTCTATTTTATTTTTATTGGAGAAAGTTTGGTCCTCCATTTATGTTATATCGATTTGATATATACGTGCGGCTAAACACAGAAAATATTTTTTTTTTTGGTTTGGACTGGAGTGTACTTTGTGGGTTACAGCACCCTTTAACGGTCAAGCCAGCCGGCCCTTTACTTATGACACAGGCGCACGCTTGGCACTACTTTGTTGATGCACGTGCGGCTACTGCGCACACAATTCACAAACACAGAAAATTATTTTTTTTTGGTTTGGACTGGAGTGTACTTTCGGGGGTTACAGCACCCTTTAACGGTCAAGCCAGCCGGCCCTTTACTTATGACACAGGCGCACGCTTGGCACTACTTTGTTGATGCACGTGCGGCTACTGCGCACACAATTCACAAACACAGAAAATAATTTTTTTTTTGGTTTGGACTGGAGTGTACTTTCGGGGGTTACAGCACCCTTAACGGTCAAGCCAGCCGGCCCTTTACTTATGACACAGGCGCACGCTTGGCACTACTTTGTTGATGCACGTGCGGCTACTGCGCACACAATTCACAAACACAGAAAATAATTTTTTTTTGGTTTGGACTGGAGTGTACTTTCGGGGGTTACAGCACCCTTTAACGGTCAAGCCAGCCGGCCCTTTACTTATGACACAGGTGCACGCTTGGCACTACTTTGTTGATGCACGTGCGGCTACTGCGCACACAATTCACAAACACAGAAAATAATTTTTTTTTTGGTTTGGACTGGAGTGTACTTTCGGGGGTTACAGCACCCTTAACGGTCAAGCCAGCCGGCCCTTTACTTATGACACAGGTGCACGCTTGGCACTACTTTGTTGATGCACGTGCGGCTACTGCGCACACAATTCACAAACACAGAAAATAATTTTTTTTTTGGTTTGGACTGGAGTGTACTTTCGGGGGTTACAGCACCCTTAACGGTCAAGCCAGCCGGCCCTTTACTTATGACACAGGCGCACGCTTGGCACTACTTTGTTGATGCACGTGCGGCTACTGCGCACACAATTCACAAACACAGAAAATAATTTTTTTTTGGTTTGGACTGGAGTGTACTTTCGGGGGTTACAGCACCCTTTAACGGTCAAGCCAGCCGGCCCTTTACTTATGACACAGGCGCACGCTTGGCACTACTTTGTTGATGCACGTGCGGCTACTGCGCACACAATTCACAAACACAGAAAATAATTTTTTTTTTGGTTTGGACTGGAGTGTACTTTCGGGGGTTACAGCACCCTTAACGGTCAAGCCAGCCGGCCCTTTACTTATGACACAGGCGCACGCTTGGCACTACTTTGTTGATGCACGTGCGGCTACTGCGCACACAATTCACAAACACAGAAAATAATTTTTTTTTGGTTTGGACTGGAGTGTACTTTCGGGGGTTACAGCACCCTTTAACGGTCAAGCCAGCCGGCCCTTTACTTATGACACAGGCGCACGCTTGGCACTACTTTGTTGATGCACGTGCGGCTACTGCGCACACAATTCACAAACACAGAAAATATTTTTTTTTTTGGTTTGGACTGGAGTGTACTTTGGGGGTTACAGCACCCTTTAACGGTCAAGCCAGCCGGCCCTTTACTTATGACACAGGCGCACGCTTGGCACTACTTTGTTGATGCACGTGCGGCTACTGCGCACACAATTCACAAACACAGAAAATAATTTTTTTTTTGGTTTGGACTGGAGTGTACTTTCGGGGGTTACAGCACCCTTAACGGTCAAGCCAGCCGACCCTTTACTTATGACATAGGTGCACGCTTGGCACTACTTTGTTGATGCACGTGCGGCTACTGCGCACACAATTCACAAACACAGAAAATAATTTTTTTTTTGGTTTGGACTGGAGTGTACTTTCGGGGGTTACAGCACCCTTAACGGTCAAGCCAGCCGGCCCTTTACTTATGACACAGGCGCACGCTTGGCACTACTTTGTTGATGCACGTGCGGCTACTGCGCACACAATTCACAAACACAGAAAATACATTTTTTTTGGTTTGGACTGGAGTGTACTTTCGGGGGTTACAGCACCCTTAACGGTCAAGCCAGCCGGCCCTTTACTTATGACACAGGTGCACGCTTGGCACTACTTTGTTGATGCACGTGCGGCTACTGCGCACACAATTCACAAACACAGAAAATAATTTTTTTTTTGGTTTGGACTGGAGTGTACTTTCGGGGGTTACAGCACCCTTAACGGTCAAGCCAGCCGGCCCTTTACTTATGACACAGGCGCACGCTTGGCACTACTTTGTTGATGCACGTGCGGCTACTGCGCACACAATTCACAAACACAGAAAATAATTTTTTTTTGGTTTGGACTGGAGTGTACTTTCGGGGGTTACAGCACCCTTTAACGTTCAAGCCAGCCGGCCCTTTACTTATGACACAGGCGCACGCTTGGCACTACTTTGTTGATGCACGTGCGGCTACTGCGCACACAATTCACAAACACAGAAAATAATTTTTTTTTTGGTTTGGACTGGAGTGTACTTTCGGGGGTTACAGCACCCTTAACGGTCAAGCCAGCCGGCCCTTTACTTATGACACAGGCGCACGCTTGGCACTACTTTGTTGATGCACGTGCGGCTACTGCGCACACAATTCACAAACACAGAAAATAATTTTTTTTTGGTTTGGACTGGAGTGTACTTTCGGGGGTTACAGCACCCTTTAACGGTCAAGCCAGCCGGCCCTTTACTTATGACACAGGCGCACGCTTGGCACTACTTTGTTGATGCACGTGCGGCTACTGCGCACACAATTCACAAACACAGAAAATAATTTTTTTTTTGGTTTGGACTGGAGTGTACTTTGGGGGTTACAGCACCCTTTAACGGTCAAGCCAGCCGGCCCTTTACTTATGACACAGGCGCACGCTTGGCACTACTTTGTTGATGCACGTGCGGCTACTGCGCACACAATTCACAAACACAGAAAATAATTTTTTTTTTGGTTTGGACTGGAGTGTACTTTCGGGGGTTACAGCACCCTTAACGGTCAAGCCAGCCGACCCTTTACTTATGACATAGGTGCACGCTTGGCACTACTTTGTTGATGCACGTGCGGCTACTGCGCACACAATTCACAAACACAGAAAATAATTTTTTTTTTGGTTTGGACTGGAGTGTACTTTCGGGGGTTACAGCACCCTTAACGGTCAAGCCAGCCGGCCCTTTACTTATGACACAGGCGCACGCTTGGCACTACTTTGTTGATGCACGTGCGGCTACTGCGCACACAATTCACAAACACAGAAAATACATTTTTTTTGGTTTGGACTGGAGTGTACTTTCGGGGGTTACAGCACCCTTAACGGTCAAGCCAGCCGGCCCTTTACTTATGACACAGGCGCACGCTTGGCACTACTTTGTTGATGCACGTGCGGCTACTGCGCACACAATTCACAAACACAGAAAATAATTTTTTTTTTGGTTTGGACTGGAGTGTACTTTGGGGGTTACAGCACCCTTTAACGGTCAAGCCAGCCGGCCCTTTACTTATGACACAGGCGCACGCTTGGCACTACTTTGTTGATGCACGTGCGGCTACTGCGCACACAATTCACAAACACAGAAAATAATTTTTTTTTTGGTTTGGACTGGAGTGTACTTTCGGGGGTTACAGCACCCTTAACGGTCAAGCCAGCCGGCCCTTTACTTATGACACAGGTGCACGCTTGGCACTACTTTGTTGATGCACGTGCGGCTACTGCGCACACAATTCACAAACATAGAAAATAATTTTTTTTTTGGTTTGGACTGGAGTGTACTTTCGGGGGTTACAGCACCCTTAACGGTCAAGCCAGCCGGCCCTTTACTTATGACACAGGCGCACGCTTGGCACTACTTTGTTGATGCACGTGCGGCTACTGCGCACACAATTCACAAACACAGAAAATAAATTTTTTTTGGGTTTGGACTGGAGTGTACTTTCGGGGGTTACAGCACCCTTAACGGTCAAGCCAGCCGGCCCTTTACTTATGACACAGGCGCACGCTTGGCACTACTTTGTTGATGCACGTGCGGCTACTGCGCACACAATTCACAAACACAGAAAATAATTTTTTTTTGGCTTGGACTATAGTGTACTTTCGGGGGTTACAGCACCCTTTAACGGTCAAGCCAGCCGGCCCTTTACTTATGACACAGGCGCACGCTTGGCACTACTTTGTTGATGCACGTGCGGCTACTGCGCACACAATTCACAAACACAGAAAATATATTATTTTTTTACCACTTGGGGGGAGCACCCCTGATGGACAGAGCACCCTCTGGACAACACTACAGCACTCCTTTAGGACTGGGGACACTGCACAGGACTTTGGAGTGGACACAGCCCCTATGGAGAACTGACTGCACAACACAGTCCAGCCAGCCCCTATGGACTTTGAAGTAGTGGACACAGCCCCTATTAACAACAGCAGCACAGCACAACACAGCCAGCCCCTATGGACTTTGAAGTAGTGGACAACAGCAGCACTACACTACACTATAATACACTACACAGCCCTAACTCCCACCCTCCCTCTTCACTGTCCACAGCCGAGTGAGAAAATGGCGCCGACGCGGGTACCTTATATAGGATCCAAAACCCGCGAGACTCGGAAGGCGGGATGATGACGTTTTGCCTCGATTTCAGATCCGAGTCAGGCGGGAAAAGTCGAGCCTGACTCGGATCGGACTCGGATCGGGGGGGCTCGGGGGGGTTCGGATTTCAGAAATCCGAACCCGCTCACCCCTACTACATACCTCCACATATCTCTGCACAGTACACTACAAACCTCCCCATAGCTCTGTACAGTACACTACATGCCTCCCCATAGCTCTATACAGTACACTACATGCCTCCAAATGGCTCTGCACAGTACACTACATACCTCCCCATAGATCTCCCCATAGATCTGCACAGTACACTACATACCGCCCCATAGATCTGCAGTACACTACTTATCTCCCCATAGCTCTATACAGTACACTAAATGCCTCCACATAGCTCTGCACAGTACACTTTATAGCTCCCCATAGCTCTGCACAGTACACTACATACCTCCCCATAGCTCTGCACAGTACACTACATAACTTCCCATAGCTCTGCACAGTATACTATATAGCTCCCCATAGATCTGCACAGTACACTACATACCTCCCCATAGATCTGCACAGTACACTACATACCTCCCCATAGCTCTGCACAGTACACTACATATCTCCCCATAGCTCTGCACAGTACACTACATACCTCCCCATAGCTCTGCACAGTACACTACATGCCTCCCCATACCTCTGCACAGTACACTACATACCTCCCCATAGCTCTGAACAGTACACTACATGCCTCCCCATAGCTCTGCACAGTACACTACATGCCTCCCCATAGCTCTGCACAGTACACTATATGCCTCCCCATAGCTCTGCACAGTACACTACATGCCTCTCCATAGATCCGGACAGTACACTACATACCTCCCCATAGATCTGCACAGTACACTACATGCCTCCCCATAGCTCTGCACAGTACACTACATGCCTCCCCATAGCTCTGCACAGTACACTAGATACCTCCCCATAGATCTGCACAGTACACTACATACCTCCCCATAGCTCTGCACAGTACACTACATGCCTCCCCATAGCTCTGAACAGTATACTACATGCCTCCCCATAGCTCTGCACTGTACACTACATACCTCCCCATAGATCTGCACAGTACACTACATACCTCCCCATAGCTCTGTACAGTACACTACATACATTCCCTTAGCTCTGTACAGTACACTACATACCTTCCCATAGCTCTGCATACCTCCCCATAGCTCTGTAAAGTACACTACATACCTCCCCATAGCTCTGCACAGTACAATACATATCTCCCCATAGCTCTGCATAGTATACTACATACCTCCCCATAGCTCTGCACAGTACACTACGTACCTCCCCATAGCTCTGCACAGTACACTACGTACCTCCCCATAGCTCTGCACAGTACACTACATACCTCCCCATAGCTCTGCACAGTACAATACATACCTCCCCATAGCTTTGCACACTACACTAAATAACTTCCCATAGGTCAGCACAGTACACTACATACCTCCCCATAGCTCTGCACAGTACACTACATACCTCCCCATAGCTCTGCACAGTACACTACATAACTCCCCATAGCTCTGCACAGTACACTACATACCTCCCCATAGCTCTGCACAGTACACTACATACCTCCTCATAGCTCTGCACAGTACACTACATACCTCCCCATAGCTCTGCGCAGTACACTACATACCTCCACATATCTCTGCACAGTACACTACAAACCTCCCCATAGCTCTGTACAGTACACTACATGCCTCCCCATAGCTCTATACAGTACACTACATGCCTCCAAATGGCTCTGCACAGTACACTACATACCTCCCCATAGATCTCCCCATAGATCTGCACAGTACACTACATACCGCCCCATAGATCTGCAGTACACTACTTATCTCCCCATAGCTCTATACAGTACACTAAATGCCTCCACATAGCTCTGCACAGTACACTTTATAGCTCCCCATAGCTCTGCACAGTACACTACATACCTCCCCATAGCTCTGCACAGTACACTACATAACTTCCCATAGCTCTGCACAGTATACTATATAGCTCCCCATAGCTCTGCACAGTACACTACATACCTCCCCATAGATCTGCACAGTACACCACTTACAGTACCTCCCCATAGATCTGCACAGTACACTACATACCTCCCTTTAGAACTGCACAGTAAACCACATACAGTACCTCCCTATAGATCTGCACAGTACACTACATACCTCCCCATAGATCTGCACAGTACACTACATACCTCCCCATAGCTCTGCACAGTACACTACATACCTCCCCATAGCTCTGCACAGTACACTACATACCTCCCCATAGCTCTGCACAGTACACTACATGCCTCCCCATACCTCTGCACAGTACACTACATACCTTCCCATAGCTCTGCACAGTACACTACATGCCTCCCCATAGCTCTGCACAGTACACTACATGTCTCCCCATAGCTCTGCACAGTACACTATATGCCTCCCCATAGTTCTGCACAGTACACTACATGCCTCCCCATAGATCCGGACAGTACACCACATACCTCCCCATAGCTCTGCACAGTACACTACATACCACCCCATAGCTCTGCACAGTACACTACTAACCTCCCCATAGCTCTGTACAAAACACTAAATACCTCCCCATAGCTCTGCACAGTATACTGCATACCACCCCATAGCTCTGTTCAGTACACTACATGCCTCCCCATAGCTCTATACAGTACACTACATGCCTCCACATATCTCTGCCCAGTACACTACAAACCTCCCCATAGCTCTGTACAGTACACTACATGCCTCCCCATAGCTCTATACAGTACACTACATGCCTCCACATGGCTCTGCACAGAACACTACATACCTCCCCATAGATCTCCCCATAGATCTGCACAGTACACTACATACCGCCCCATAGATCTGCACAGTACACTACATATCTCCCCATAGCTCTATACAGTACACTACATGCCTCCACATAGCTCTGCACAGTACACTATATAGCTCCCCTTAGCTCTGCACAGTACACTACATACCTCCCCATAGCTCTGCACAGTGCACTACATCACTTCCCATAGCTCTGCACAGTATACTATATAGCTCCCCATAGCTCTGCACAGTACACTACATACCTCCCCATAGATCTGCACAGTACACCACTTACAGTACCTCCCCATAGATCTGCACAGTACACTACATACCTCCCCATAGATCTGCACAGTACACTACATACCTCCCCATAGATCTGCACAGTACACTACATACCTCCCCATAGCTCTGCACAGTACACTACATACCTCCCCATAGCTCTGCACAGTACACTACATACCTCCCCATAGCTCTGCACAGTACACTACATGCCTCCCCATACCTCTGCACAGTACACTACATACCTCCCCATAGCTGTGAACAGTACACTACATGCCTCCCCATAGCTCTGCACAGTACACTACATGCCTCCCCATAGCTCTGCACAGTACACTATATGCCTCCCCATAGCTCTGCACAGTACACTACATGCCTCTCCGTAGATCCGGACAGTACACTACATGCCTCCCCATAGATCTGCACAGTATACTACATGCCTCCCCATAGCTCTGCACAGTACACTAGATACCTCCCCATAGATCTGCACAGTACACTACATACCTCCCCATAGCTCTGCACAGTACACTACATGCCTCCGCATAGCTCTGAACAGTATACTACATGCCTCCCCCTAGCTCTGCACTGTACACTACATACCTCCCCATAGATCTGCACAGTACACTACATACCTCCCCATAGCTCTGTACAGTACACTACATACCTTCCCTTAGCTCTGTACAGTACACTACATACCTTCCCATAGCTCTGCATACCTCCCCATAGCTCTGTAAAGTACACTACATACCTCCCCATAGCTCTGCACAGTACAATACATATCTCCCCATAGCTCTGCATAGTATACTACATACCTCCCCATAGCTCTGCACAGTACACTACGTACCTCCCCATAGCTCTGCACAGTACACTACATACCTCCCCATAGCTCTGCACAGTACACTACATACCTCCCCATAGCTCTGCACAGTACACTACATACCTCCCCATAGCTTTGCACACTACACTAAATAAATTCCCATAGGTCAGCACAGTACACTACATACCTCCCCATAGCTCTGCACAGTACACTACATACCTCCCCATAGCTCTGCACAGTACACTACATAACTCCCCATAGCTCTGCACAGTACACTACATACCTCCCCATAGCTCTGCACAGTACACTACATACCTCCTCATAGCTCTGCACAGTACACTACATACCTCCCCATAGCTCTGCACAGTACACTACATACTAGGGGTGTGCACCGGCCACTTTTCGTGTTTTGTGTTTTGGTTTTGGATCTGGATCTTTCTTCGTGTTTTGGATCTGGATTGGTTTTGCCAAAACCACCCTTCCGTGTTTTGGGTTCTGGGTTTTGTGTTTTGGATCTGTATTTTTTTTAAAAAAAGCATAAAAACAGCTAAAATCACAGAATTTGTAGGTTTTTCTGCTCCTATGCTATTATTAACCTCAATAACCTTAATTTCCACTCATTTCCAGTCTATTCTGAACACCTCACACCTCACAATAGTGTTTTTATGTCCAAAACGTTGCACCGAGGTAGCTGGATGACTATGCTAAGCGACACGAGTGGGCGGCACAAACACGTGACCCATCTAGGCGTGAAACTGCAGTGGCAGACAGGATGGCAGTTTGAAAAACTAGGCCCCAAACTGTACATAATGCAAAGAAAAAAAAGAGGTGCAAGATGGAATTGTCCTTGGGCCCTCCCACCCACCCTTATGTTGTATAAACAGGACATGCACACTTTAACAAACCAATCATTTCAGCGCCAGGGTCTGCCACACAACTGTGGCTGAAATGATTGGTTCGTTTGGGCCCCCACAAAACAAGCTGGCAATTAATGTGTCCCTGCACAAACTGGCTCTATGGAGGCAAGATGTCATCCTCATCCTCCTCATCCACCGATTCCTCACCCTCTTCAGTGTGTACATCCTCATCCTCACAAAGTATTAACTCGTCCCCACTTGAATCCACCACCACAGGTCCCTCTGTACCTTCTGGAGGCTGGTCTCCCTGGAAGAGCTGATAATTCATTTTGATGAACATCATCTTCTCCACATTCTGTGGAAGCAACCTCCTACGCCTTTCGCTGACAAGGTTCCCGGCTGCACTAAACACTCTTTCGGAGTACACACTGGAGGGGGGGCAACTCAGGTAAAATAGAGCCAGTTTGTACAGGGGCCTCCAAATTGCCTCTTTTTCCTGCCAGTACAGGTATGGACTGTCTGCCATGCCTACTTGGATGCTGTCACCGATGTAATCCTCCACCATTCTGTCAATGGTGACAGTATCATATGCAGTGACAGCAGACATGTCAGAAATTGTTGCCAGGTCCTTCAGTCCGGACCAGATGTCCAAACTTGGTCCTGCCTGCCCTGCATCACCGCCAGCGGGTTGCTTAGGATACCTAAGTTTTTTCCTGGCAGCCCCAGTTGCAGGAGAAAATGAAGAAGGAGCCGTTGACGTGTCACGTTCCGCTTCAGCTGACAGTGTGTTCACCAGCAGGTCTTTGCACCTCTGCAGGCTTGTGTCGGCCGGAAAGAGAGACACCACATAGGCTTTAAACCTAGGATCGAGCACGGTGGCCAAAACGTAGTGGTCTGATTTCAACAGATTGACCACCCTGGAATCCTGGCAAAGCGAATGAAGGGCTTCATCCACAAGTCCCACATGCCGAGCGGAATCGCTCCGTCTTAGCTCCTCCTTCACTTTCTCCAGCTGCTTCTGCAAAAGCCTGATGAGGGGAATGACCTGACTCAAGCTGGCAGTGTCTGAACTGACTTCACGTGTGGCAAGTTCGAAGGGCTGGAGAACCTTGCACAACACGGAAATCATTCTCCACTGCGCTTGAGTCAGGTGCATACCCCCTCCTTTGCCTATGTCATAGGTGGATGTATAGGCTTGTATGGCCTTTTGCTGCTCCTCCATCCTCTGAAGCATATAGAGGGTTGAGTTCCACCGCGTCACAACCTCTTGCTTCAGGTGATGGCGGGGCAGGTTCAAGAGTGTTTGCTGGCGCTCCAGTCTTCGGCACGCAGTCGCTGAATGGCGAAAGTGGCCAGAAATTTTTCGGGCCACCCAAAGCGTCTCCTGCACGCCCCTGTCGCTTTTCAGAAAATTCTGCACCACCAAGTTTATTGTGTGAGCAAAACATGGGACGTGCTGGAATTTGCCCAGATGTAATGCCCGCATAATATTGGTGGCGTTGTCAGATATCACAAATCCCCAGGAGAGTCTAAGTGGGGTAAGCCACTGGGCGATGATTTCCCTCAGTTTCTCTAAGAGGTTGTCGGCGGTGTGCCTCTTACTGAAACCGGTGATACACAGCGTAGCCTGCCTTGTAACGAGCTGGCATTTCTGAGATGCTGCTACTGGTGACGCTGCTGCTGTTGCTGCGTAAGGTGATACATCTACCCAGTGGGCTGTCACAGTCATATAGTCCTTAGTCTGCCCTGTTCCACTTGTCCACATGTCCGTGGTTAAGTGGACATTGTGTACAACGGCATTTTTCAGGACACTGAGGACACTTTTTCTGACGTTTCTGTACAGTCTCGGTATCGCCTGCCTAGTGAAGTGGAATCTAGACGGGATTTGGAACCGGGGACACACTACCTCCATCAATTGTCTAAATCCCACTGCACTAATGGCGGATACCGGACGCACGTCTAACACCAACATAGCAGTCAAGGCCTCAGTTATACGTTTTGCTTCAGGATGACTGCTGTCGTACTTCATCCTCCTCGCTAAGGACTGTTGGAGGGTCAATTGTTTAGTAAAAGTAGTGGTGTTCCTACTTCCTCTATGGGATGATGAACGACTCCCAGCAGCAGCAACAGCAGCAGCGGCAGCAGTAGGCGTAGCAATGCAGGATCCTCCGGAGGAATCCCGGATAGGAGAGTCAGTCATGCCAGTGACATGGCCTGCAGGACTACTTCCGATCCTAACTAAGGAGGAAATTGACGAGGAGGGAGTTGACGGTGTGGTTTGCAGGCGCTTGGATACAACAGGACAACGGGATTTAGGTGTCCCTGGACTGCTTACGGTCTTAGCCAAAGTTTCTGAACTTGTCAGTAACTTTTTATGAACGCGCTGCAGGTGCCGTATAAGGGAGGATGTTCCTAGGTGGTTGACGTCCCTACCCCTACTTATTTCACCTTTACATATGGTACATATGGCAAGACAGTTGTTGTCCGGATTTGGATAGAAATATTGCCAGACCAAAGAGGTGGAATGTTTGGTCTTCTGCCCAGGCATGACCGTGATGGGCTTTTTCATCCCACGGACAACAACTGTCTCCCCCGGAGCCTGATTTAAACAAACCACATCACCATCAGAATCCTCCTCGCCAACTTCCTCCTCAGCGCCAGCTACACCAGTATCCTCATCCTGTTGTACTTCAACAGTGACATCTTCAATTTGCATATCAGCAAGTGGACTGTGGGTGCTCCTTTCAGCACTTGCAGGGGGCGTGCAAATGGTGGAAAGAGCCACCTCTTCCCGTCCAGTGCTGGGAAGGTCAGGCATCGCAACCACCACCACACTTGGACTCTCCTTGGGGATTTGTGATATCTTCTTAGAAAGCACAGTTCTTCGCTGTGCTTTTGCCAGCTTAACTCTTTTGATTTTTTTAGTGGGAGGAGGGCTTCCATCGTCATGTGAAGCTGAACCACTAGTCATGAACATACTAGGGATCGACCTTAGCCGTTCCTTGACACTCCGTGTCGTAAATGGCATATTGGCAAGTTTACGTTTCTCTTCAGCTGATTTAAATGTCTTTTTCAAGGTCATTTTCCTGAACTTTGCCATTTGGGATTGTATGTGCCCTCTACTATGACATTGGGCATCGGCCTTGGCAGACGACGTTGATGGCATGTTATCGTCTATGTCATGACTAGTGGCAGCAGCTTCAGCACTAGGAGGAAGTGGTTCTTGATCTTTCTCTATTTTATTTTTATCGGAGAAAGTTTGGTCCTCCATTTATGTTATATCGATTTGATATATACGTGCGGCTAAACACAGAAAATAATTTTTTTTTTGGTTTGGACTGGAGTGTACTTTGTGGGTTACAGCACCCTTTAACGGTCAAGCCAGCCGGCCCTTTACTTATGACACAGGCGCACGCTTGGCACTACTTTGTTGATGCACGTGCGGCTACTGCGCACACAATTCACAAACACAGAAAATTATTTTTTTTTGGTTTGGACTGGAGTGTACTTTCGGGGGTTACAGCACCCTTTAACGGTCAAGCCAGCCGGCCCTTTACTTATGACACAGGCGCACGCTTGGCACTACTTTGTTGATGCACGTGCGGCTACTGCGCACACAATTCACAAACACAGAAAATAATTTTTTTTTTGGTTTGGACTGGAGTGTACTTTCGGGGGTTACAGCACCCTTAACGGTCAAGCCAGCCGGCCCTTTACTTATGACACAGGCGCACGCTTGGCACTACTTTGTTGATGCACGTGCGGCTACTGCGCACACAATTCACAAACACAGAAAATAATTTTTTTTTGGTTTGGACTGGAGTGTACTTTCGGGGGTTACAGCACCCTTTAACGGTCAAGCCAGCCGGCCCTTTACTTATGACACAGGCGCACGCTTGGCACTACTTTGTTGATGCACGTGCGGCTACTGCGCACACAATTCACAAACACAGAAAATAATTTTTTTTTTGGTTTGGACTGGAGTGTACTTTGGGGGTTACAGCACCCTTTAACGGTCAAGCCAGCTGGCCCTTTACTTATGACACAGGCGCACGCTTGGCACTACTTTGTTGATGCACGTGCGGCTACTGCGCACACAATTCACAAACACAGAAAATAATTTTTTTTTTGGTTTGGACTGGAGTGTACTTTCGGGGGTTACAGCACCCTTAACGGTCAAGCCAGCCGGCCCTTTACTTATGACACAGGTGCACGCTTGGCACTACTTTGTTGATGCACGTGCGGCTACTGCGCACACAATTCACAAACACAGAAAATAAATTTTTTTTGGTTTGGACTGGAGTGTACTTTCGGGGGTTACAGCACCCTTAACGGTCAAGCCAGCCGGCCCTTTACTTATGACACAGGCGCACGCTTGGCACTACTTTGTTGATGCACGTGCGGCTACTGCGCACACAATTCACAAACACAGAAAATAATTTTTTTTTTGGTTTGGACTGGAGTGTACTTTGTGGGTTACAGCACCCTTTAACGGTCAAGCCAGCCGGCCCTTTACTTATGACACAGGCGCACGCTTGGCACTACTTTGTTGATGCACGTGCGGCTACTGCGCACACAATTCACAAACACAGAAAATAATATTTTTTTTGGTTTGGACTGGAGTGTACTTTCGGGGGTTACAGCACCCTTAACGGTCAAGCCAGCCGGCCCTTTACTTATGACACAGGTGCACGCTTGGCACTACTTTGTTGATGCACGTGCGGCTACTGCGCACACAATTCACAAACACAGAAAATAATTTTTTTTTTGGTTTGGACTGGAGTGTACTTTCGGGGGTTACAGCACCCTTAACGGTCAAGCCAGCCGGCCCTTTACTTATGACACAGGCGCACGCTTGGCACTACTTTGTTGATGCACGTGCGGCTACTGCGCACACAATTCACAAACACAGAAAATAATTTTTTTTGGGTTTGGACTGGAGTGTACATTCGGGGGTTACAGCACCCTTAACGGTCAAGCCAGCCGGCCCTTTACTTATGACACAGGCGCACGCTTGGCACTACTTTGTTGATGCACGTGCGGCTACTGCGCACACAATTCACAAACACAGAAAATATATTATTTTTTTAGCACTTGGGGGGAGCACCCCTGATGGACAGAGCACCCCCTGGACAACACTACAGCACTCCTTTAGGACTGGGACACTGCACAGGACTTTGGAGTGGACACAGCCCTATGGAGATCTGACTGCACAACACAGTCCAGCCAGCCCCTATGGACTTTGAAGTAGTGGACACAGCCCCTATTAACAACAGCAGCACAGCACAACACAGCCAGCCCCTATGGACTTTGAAGTAGTGGACAACAGCAGAACTACACTACACTACACTACACTACACAGCCCTAACTCCCACCCTCCCTCTTCACTGTCCACAGCCGAGTGAGAAAATGGCGCCGACGCGGGTACCTTATATAGGATCCAAAACCCGCGAGACTCGGAAGGCGGGATGATGACGTTTTGCCTCGATTTCAGATCCGAGTCAGGCGGGAAAAGTCGAGCCTGACTCGGATCGGACTCGGATCGGGGGGGCTCGGGGGGGTTCGGATTTCAGAAATCCGAACCCGCTCACCCCTACTACATACCTCCACATATCTCTGCACAGTACACTACAAACCTCCCCATAGCTCTGTACAGTACACTACATGCCTCCCCATAGCTCTATACAGTACACTACATGCCTCCAAATGGCTCTGCACAGTACACTACATACCTCCCCATAGATCTCCCCATAGATCTGCACAGTACACTACATACCGCACCATAGATCTGCAGTACACTACTTATCTCCCCATAGCTCTATACAGTACACTAAATGCCTCCACATAGCTCTGCACAGTACACTTTATAGCTCCCCATAGCTCTGCACAGTACACTACATACCTCCCCATAGCTCTGCACAGTACACTACATAACTTCCCATAGCTCTGCACAGTATACTATATAGCTCCCCATAGATCTGCACAGTACACTACATACCTCCCCATAGATCTGCACAGTACACTACATACCTCCCCATAGCTCTGCACAGTACACTACATATCTCCCCATAGCTCTGCACAGTACACTACATACCTCCCCATAGCTCTGCACAGTACACTACATGCCTCCCCATACCTCTGCACAGTACACTACATACCTCCCCATAGCTCTGAACAGTACACTACATGCCTCCACATAGCTCTGCACAGTACACTACATGCCTCCCCATAGCTCTGCACAGTACACTATATGCCTCCCCATAGCTCTGCACAGTACACTACATGCCTCTCCATAGATCCGGACAGTACACTACATACCTCCCCATAGATCTGCACAGTACACTACATGCCTCCCCATAGCTCTGCACAGTACACTACATATCTCCCCATAGCTCTGCACAGTACACTAGATACCTCCCCATAGATCTGCACAGTACACTACATACCTCCCCATAGCTCTGCACAGTACACTACATGCCTCCCCATAGCTCTGAACAGTATACTACATGCCTCCCCATAGCTCTGCACTGTACACTACATACCTCCCCATAGATCTGCACAGTACACTACATACCTCCCCATAGCTCTGTACAGTACACTACATACCTTCCCTTAGCTCTGTACAGTACACTACATACCTTCCCATAGCTCTGCATACCTCCCCATAGCTCTGTAAAGTACACTACATACCTCCCCATAGCTCTGCACAGTACAATACATATCTCCCCATAGCTCTGCATAGTATACTACATACCTCCCCATAGCTCTGCACAGTACACTACGTACCTCCCCATAGCTCTGCACAGTACACTACGTACCTCCCCATAGCTCTGCACAGTACACTACATACCTCCCCATAGCTCTGCACAGTACAATACATACCTCCCCATAGCTTTGCACACTACACTAAATAACTTCCCATAGGTCAGCACAGTACACTACATACCTCCCCATAGCTCTGCACAGTACACTACATACCTCCCCATAGTTCTGCACAGTACACTACATAACTCCCCATACCTCTGCACAGTACACTACATACCTCCCCATAGCTCTGCACAGTACACTACATACCTCCTCATAGCTCTGCACAGTACACTACATACCTCCCCATAGCTCTGCACAGTACACTACATACCTCCACATATCTCTGCACAGTACACTACAAACCTCCCCATAGCTCTGTACAGTACACTACATGCCTCCCCATAGCTCTATACAGTACACTACATGCCTCCAAATGGCTCTGCACAGTACACTACATACCTCCCCATAGATCTCCCCATAGATCTGCACAGTACACTACATACCGCCCCATAGATCTGCAGTACACTACTTATCTCCCCATAGCTCTATACAGTACACTAAATGCCTCCACATAGCTCTGCACAGTACACTTTATAGCTCCCCATAGCTCTGCACAGTACACTACATACCTCCCCATAGCTCTGCACAGTACACTACATAACTTCCCATAGCTCTGCACAGTATACTATATAGCTCCCCATAGCTCTGCATAGTACACTACATACCTCCCCATAGATCTGCACAGTACACCACTTACAGTACCTCCCCATAGATCTGCACAGTACACTACATACCTCCCTTTAGAACTGCACAGTAAACCACATACAGTACCTCCCTATAGATCTGCACAGTACACTACATACCTCCCCATAGCTCTGCACAGTACACTACATACCTCCCCATAGCTCTGCACAGTACACTACATACCTCCCCATAGCTCTGCACAGTACACTACATACCTCCCCATAGCTCTGCACAGTACACTACATGCCTCCCCATACCTCTGCACAGTACACTACATACCTCCCCATAGCTCTGCACAGTACACTACATGCCTCCCCATAGCTCTGCACAGTACACTACATGTCTCCCCATAGCTCTGCACAGTACACTATATGCCTCCCCATAGCTCTGCACAGTACACTACATGCCTCCCCATAGATCCGGACAGTACACCACATACCTCCCCATAGATCCGCACAGTACACCACATGCCTCCCCATAGATCCGGACAGTACACCACATGCCTCCCCATAGATCCGGACAGTACACCACATACCTCCCCATAGATCTGCACAGTACACTACATGCCTCCCCATAGCTCTGCACAGTACACTACATACCTCCCCATAGCTCTGCACAGTACACTACATACCTCCCCATAGCTCTGCACAGTACACTACATACCTCCCCATAGCTCTGCACAGTACACTACATGCCTCCCCATACCTCTGCACAGTACACTACATACCTCCCCATAGCTCTGCACAGTACACTACATGCCTCCCCATAGCTCTGCACAGTACACTACATGTCTCCCCATAGCTCTGCACAGTACACTATATGCCTCCCCATAGCTCTGCACAGTACACCACATGCCTCCCCATAGATCCGGACAGTACACCACATACCTCCCCATAGATCTGCACAGTACACTACATGCCTCCCCATAGCTCTGCACAGTACACTACATGCCTCCCCATAGATCTGCACAGTACACTACATACCTCCCCATAGCTCTGCACAGTACACTACATGCCTCCCCATAGCTCTGAACAGTACACTACATGCCTCCCCATAGCTCTGCACAGTACACTACATACCTCCCCATAGATCTGCACAGTACACTACATACCTCCCCATAGCTCTGCACAGTACACTACATACCTCCCCATAGCTCTGCACAGTACACTACATACCTCCCCATAGATCTGCACAGTACACTACATACCTCCCCATAGCTCTGCACAGTACACTACATACCTCCCCATAGCTCTGCACAGTACACTACATACCTCCCTATAGATTTGCACAGTACTCTACATACCTCCCCATAGCTCTGCACAGTACACTACATACCTCCCCATAGCTCTGCACAGTACACTACATACCTCTCCATAGATCTGCACAGTACACTACATACCTCCCCATAGCTCTGCACAGTACACTACATACCTCCCCATAGCTCTGCACAGTACACTACATACCTCCCCATAGCTCTGCACAGTACACTACATAGCTCCCCATAGCTCTGCACAGTACACTACATACCTCTCCATAGATCTGCACAGTAAACTACATACCTCCCCACAGATCTGCACAGTAAACTACATACCTCCCCATAGCTCTGCACAGTACAATACATACCTCCCCATAGATTTGCAGAGTACACTACACACCTCCCCATAGCTCTGCACAGTAAACTACATACCTCCCCATAGCTCTGCACAGTAAACTACATACCTCCCCATAGATCTGCACAGTAAACTACATACCTCCCCATAGATCTGTACAGTACACTACATGCCTCCCCATAGATCTGCACAGTAAACTACATACCTCCTCATAGCTCTGCAAGGTAGACTACATACCTCTCCATAGATCTGCACCTCAGACTGGGAAGTAGCCATGGTTTCATAATAACATGAGTGTAGTTCCGGTGGATCTGGGTGAGGTTCGGGTGGATCTTGAGAGGGGGTGGGTGGGTCATATCAGGGCCGAAACTAGGATTTTTGTCACCCGGGGCAAGAGAGCAATTTTAGATAGCACTGAATCATCAAGACAATACATATTGATACTGGTCTGAAACTTGTATAAAATAGAGGCACTTGTGCCCATCTCTTGGTGATCTGCATGGTAACCTTGTCACAGAAGTGCAACACAGTTGTGTCCCCGGAATCTAAATGAGTGTCTGAGTATAACAAGCAGGTCAGACAGACATTGCTCTAGGAGCTCCCTAACCTGATCAGTGCCAGCTCCCAGAAAAGATAAACCCGCAGCACAGGTCGCAGCAGTACAGAGTAGCCCCTGGTGTCTGTGCCTGGGGATGGTCTGTGAACCCGGACCCTGCGCCTAACTCCGGGGAGCGCGCCACCTGTGGCCAGGAGTCAGGACTGTGAACAGGGGAATTCCTCCTGTCAGCCAGCACGGGAAGCTGAGGCCTGAGTCAGGCAGACAACGAAGTGACAGACCCAGGAGGCACTGCTGTAACAGTGACAGCATAGGGGTAATATACTGTATGCAGCAATCAGGGAACCAGGACAGTGAGTGTGACTAGAACGCATACTACCTCATCACCGGATGAGACATCTCTGAGCTCTTGGCACCCCCTCAAATCTGGCACCCGGTGCACATGCACCCTTAGCCCCCCCTAGTTGCGGCCCTGGTCATATTATATTGTCCTGATTTTGCTTTTTGCTATTATTATAACCTACTGGACACCTGGCTGAGTCAATAGAATTGATTCTCCACAGTATACCGGCCATCAGATTGGGTCACCTCAAGGTGTCCTGCAAATCATTAAAATGGGTCTTTGATTTATTTGTAACATCCACCCTACATACATCCTTTTTTAATGTTTTAATTATATTAATTTTGTATGGAATGTCGGATTAGAATCTCAGTATTGCATTATTATTACATTATCTCATGTCTTATCCAGACTAGAATGAAACAGGTCATTTGTATATAAGTTCGAGATGTGAGCGGACCGCTGTGATTTGGCAAAACCACCCTCAAGTGTTTTGGTTCGGATTCGGTTTTTGGATTTGTAAAATTGATAAAAACATCTAAAACCATCTATGTCATTTTGACGTGATTACATACAATCCAAAACAGTGATTCAGTTTTTAAGGGACTATGGGCTCTATTTATTAACATTATTTTTACTAAAATAAAGTGAAAAGGGTGTTTTCACACCCTTTTCACATTATTTTAGTATCACCTGTAGTTATTACAGGGCAATTGGAGTAGAATTAGTAAAATTCTACTCCAACCCCTAGTATCACTTATTTTTAGTAAAGCAGATCGCATTTCCCATAATTGTAATGGGAAATGTGATCCGACCAGGGTTACTAAAAATAAATTGTAAAAAAATACCGGGGGAAGCCCTGTGATAATAACGCCACCTGGAGGTGGCGTTATCCAGGGTCTCCCCCAGTTACCGGGCTCCCACTCTGCTCTAACGGGGAGAGCAGAGCTGGGAGCTGGTCCCAGTAATCAGCTATGTGGTCTAAACAGACCGCAAGCTGATTGTTGTAAAAAAAAGAAAAAAAAAATTGAAACATTTTTTTTTACTTACATGAATCCAGGGACCGGTGATCGGGCCTCCGATGATGGCTCCTCTCCGGTAAGCTGGTCTCCCATACTGCACTGCGGCCCGGTCATCAGGTGATCGGGTCCCAGTGCAGTATGGGAGATCACCTGATCGGGAAGCCCAGAGAAGATCACCGGAGGCCAGGAGGATGCAGGTAAGTGTAATGAAGTCACGGGGGGGGTCGCGTGGGTCCGCGATCATGGGGGGCGGGGCTTAGCATCGGTGGGGTGTAGCAGCGACGGTGGGTCGGCGAATGCGCGGGCTCTTAGTCGTGGTAATTTTTCAGAAAATACTGTGACTAGAGTGCAGATGGGATCTGCAGGGACAGAGCTTTATCACAAGCTCTGTCCCTGCAAGGGATTTATAGTAAATCCCTGTGATATTGCCTGAATTCGCAATGCAAATTCACTCGGTAATATCACACTACAATCCGCATTCAATATGCGGATTGTAGTAAATAGAGCCTTATGTACTAAGCTTTGGATGGAGATAAAGTACCAACCAATCAGCTTCTAACTGTCACTTGCTTTGTTTGGAAAATGACAGTTAGGAGCTGATTGGTTGCTACTTTATCTGCGTCCGCTTTATCTCCCTCCAAAGCTTAGTATATAGACCCCTGAATCCGTGTTCTGAACAAACAGCAGACCAAAAGCCGGGGCTCGGTTCTAATCGGAACGCCAAAAGTCATGCGAGCTGGGACTAGATACGACTCGGAACCCGAAAGTTTGGGTGTATTGAGGTTTTTAGGAAAACTAAGAGTGCATACACACTAGACGATAGAGGAACGACTGTATGATTCCAACATTGTAATTGTACAATCGTTCATCTTCCTGGGCAGTGGGATAATGTGCCTGCACTGAACGATATGTCGTTCAGTGCAGGCACCCTCCCTCATCCCCAAACATGCCCAACCTGTTGTTATTGGCAGGGTGGCCTGATGTTCATGCGATGATGGTTGCCGAAAACGATCAGCAGAACCTCAAAAACCTTAATTTCCACTCATTTCCAGTTTATTCTGAACACCTCACACCTCACAATAGTGTTTTTATGTCCAAAAGTTTGCACCGAGGTAGATGGATGACTATGTTAAGCGACACGAGTGGGCGGCACAAACACGTGGCCCATCTTGGAGTGACACTGCAGTGGCAGACAGGATGGCAGTTTGAAAAACTAGGCCCCAAACAGTACATAATGCAAAGAAAAAAAAGAGGAGCAAGATGGAATTGTTCTTGGGCCCTCCCACCCACCCTTATGTTGTATAAATAGGACATGCACACTTTAACAAACCAATCATTTCAGCGCCAGGGTCTGCCACACGACTGTGGCTGAAATGATTGGTTCGTTTGGGCCCCCACAAAACAAGCTGGCAATTAATGTGTCCCTGCACAAACTGACTCTACGGAGGCAAGATGTCGTCCTCATCCTCCTCATTCACCGATTCCTCACCCTCTTCAGTGTTGTGTACATCCTCATCCTCACAGAGTATTAATTCGTCCCCGCTGGAATTCACCACCACAGGTCCCTCTGTACGTTCTGGAGGCTGGTCTCCCTGGAAAAGTTGATAATTCATTTTTATGAACATCATCTTCTCCACATTTTGTGGAAGCAACCTCCTACGCCTTTTGCTGACAAGGTTCCCGGCTGCACTAAACACTCTTTCGGAGTGCACACTGGAGGTGGGGCAACTCAGGTAAAATAGAGCCAGTTTGTACAGGGGCCTCCAAATTGCCTCTTTTTCCTTCCAGTACATGTACGGACTGTCTGACATGCCTACTTGGATGCTGTCACCGATGTAATCCTTTAACAGACAGACGCACCCTTGTCGCTGCTGCTTTAAGGATGCAGGTGCGGCTACAGCCCACACATTTCACAAAGACAGAAAAAAAGAAGAATTTTTTTATTGTTTGTGGAGCACACTTTGAGGGTTACACCACCCTTTAACAGACAGACACACGCTTGTCGCTGCTGCTTTAAGGATGCAGGTGCGGCTACAGCCCACACATTTCACAAAGACAGAAAAAAAAAAGAAGAATTTTTTTATTGTTTGTGGAGCGCACTTTGAGGGTTACACCACCGTTTAACAGACAGATGCACGCTTGTCGCTGCTGCTTTAAGGATGCAGGTGCGGCTACAGCCCACACATTTCACAAAGACAGAAAAAAAAGAATTTTTTTATTGTTTGTGGAGCGAACATTGAGGGTTACACCACCCTTTAACAGACAGACGCACGCTTGTCGCTGCTGCTTTGAGGACAGTATCATATGCAGTGACAGTAGACTTGTCAGAAATTGTTGGCACGTCCTTCAGTCCGGACCAGATGTCCAAACCGGCCCTTGACTTATGACACAGGTGCACGCTTGGCGCTGCTACTGTGTTGGTACATGTGCGGCTACATCGCACACAAGTCACAAACACATTAAAAAAATAGTTTTTTATTTTTTGGAGCACTTTGAGGGTTACACCACCCTTTAACAGACAGACGCACGCTTGTCGCTGCTGCTTTGAGGATGCAAGTGCGGCTACAGCCCACACAATTCACAAAGACAGAAAAAAAGAAGAAGAATTTTTTTATTGTTTGTGGAGCGCATTTTGAGGGTTACACCACCCTTTAACAGACAGACGCACGCTTGTCACTGCTGCTTTAAGGATGCAGGTGCGGCTACAGCCCACAGATTTCACAAAGAGAAAAAAAAAGAAGAATTTTTTTATTGTTTGTGGAGCGCACTTTGAGGGTTACATCACCCTTTTAACAGACAGATGCACGCTTGTCACTGCTGCTTTGAGGATGCAGGTGGAATCTAGACGGGATTTGGAACCGGGGACACACTACCTCCATCAATTACCTAAATCCCACTGCACTAATGGCGGATACCGGACGCACGTCTAACACCAACATAGCAGTCAAGGCCTCAGTTATACGTTTTGCTTCAGGATGACTGCTGTCGTACTTCATCCTCCTCGCTAAGGACTGTTGGAGGGTCAATTGTTTAGTAAAAGTAGTGGTGTTCCTACTTCCTCTCTGGGATGATGAACAACTCCCAGCAGCAGCAACAGCACTAGGAGGAAGTGGTTCTTGATCTTTCCCTATTTTATTTTTATCGGAGAAAGTTTGGTCCTCCATTTATGTTATATTGATATATACGTGCGGCTAAGGCGCACACAAACAGAAAATATTTTTTTATTTTTGCTGGAGAGTAGTGCACTTTGTGGGTTACACCACCCTTTAAGAAATGAGCCAGCTGGCTCTTTACTTATGGGACACAGGCGCACGCTTGGCGCTGGTCCTTTGTTGATGCACGTGCGGCTACAGTGCACACAATTCACAAACAGAAAATATTTTTTTATTTTGTTTGGAGTGCCCTTTGGGGGTTACAGCACCCTTTAGCGGTCAATCCAGCCGGCCCTTTATTTAAGGGACACAGGCGCACGCTTGGCACTACTTTGTTGATGCATGTGCGGCTACTGCGCACACAATTCACAAACACACAAAAAAATTTTTTTATTTTGTTTGGAGTGCCCTTTGGGGGTTACAGCACCCTTTAGCGGTCAATCCAGCCGGCCCTTTATTTATGGGACACAGGCGCACGCTTGCCACTACTTTGTTGATGCCCGTGCGGCTACAGCGCACACAATTCACAAAAACAGAAAATATTTTTTTATTTTGTTTGGAGTGTACTTTGGGGGTTACAGCACCCTTTAATGGTCAAGCCAGCCAGCCCTTTACTTATGACACAGGCGCACGCTTGGCACTACTTTGTTGATGGATGTGCAGCTACTGAGCACACAATTCACAAACACAAAAAAATATTTTTTTTAATTTTGTTTGGAGTGCCCTTTGGGGGTTACAGCACCCTTTAACGGACAAGCCAGCCGGCCTTTTACTTATGGGACACAGGCGCACGCTTGGCGCTGCTCCTTCGTTGATGCACGTGCAGCCACAGTGCACACAATTCACAAACACAGAAACATTTTTTTTATGTTGTTTGGAGTGCCCTTTGGGGGTTACAGCACCCTTTAGTGGTCAATCCAGCCGGCCCTTTATTTATGGGACACAGGTGCACGCTTGGCACTACTTTGTTGATGCACGTGCGGCTACTGCGCACACAATTCACAAACACAAAAAAATATATTTTTTTATTTTGTTTGGAGTGCCCTTTGGGGGTTATAGCACCCTTTAGCGGTCAATCCAGCCGGCCCTTTATTTATGGGACACAGGCGCACGCTTGGCACTACTTTGTTGATGAACGTGCGGCTACTGCGCACACAATTTACAAACACAAAAAAAAATATTTTTAAAATTTGTTTGGAGTGCCCTTTGGGGGTTATAGCACCCTTTAATGGACAAGCCAGCCGGCCTTTTACTTATGGGACACAGGCGCACGCTTGGCGCTGCTCCTTTGTTGATGCATGTGCAGCCACAGTGCACACAATTCACAAACACAGAAAAAATAAAAAAAATTTAGCACTTGGGGGGAACACCCCTGACGGACAGAGCACCCCCTGGACAACACTACAGCACCCCTTTAGGACTGGGACACTGCACAGGACTTTGGAGTGGACACAGCCCCTATGAACAACTGACTGCACAACACAGTCCAGCCAGCCCCTATGGACTTTGAAGGAGTGGACACAGCCTCTATGGACAACAGCAGCACAGCACAACACAGCCAGCCCCTATGGACTTTGAAGGAGTGGACACAGCCCCTATGGACAACAGCAGCACAGCACAACACTACACTGCACTACACTACACTACACTACAACACTACACTACACTACACAGCCCAGCCAGCCCTAACTCCCACTCTCCCTCTTCACTGTCCACAGCCGAGTGAGAAAATGGCGCCGACGCGGGTACCTTATATAGGATCCAAAACCCGTGAGACCCGGAAGGCGTGATGATGACGTTTTGCCTCGATTTCAGATCCGAGTCAGGCGGGAAAAGTCGAGCCTGACTCGGATTGGCCTCGGATCGGGGGGGCTCGGGGGGGTTCGGATTTCAGAAATCCGAACCCACTCACCCCTAATATATATATATATATATATATACACACATACACACAGTATATTTCATTTTTTTATTTTAAGATATAGTGTCGGGATGCGAGCAGAAATCAGACAAAACTGCTGGCTAGATGTTTTCTGCACTTAGTGCTGCGGAAACAGCATCATGCCAGGCACTTTAATCGTGAGAACTGGCATTCTCTGACATGACAATGCACTGAATTGAATAGCTCCCGGAGCTCCTTCCCGGTGCTATTCAGTTTGCGCTGAATTGAAACGTGCCCAAGGTGTGTTTACTGTGAAAGTCAACAGCATTTCCCGCACAATTTACCCTTTCTCAGGCTGTAACAGCTTAGCAAAGGGCAATTATGCTTAAAATGTTGCTGACTTGCACAATAAACACACCTTGTTTACGGCAATTGTTCTTGCAACTTGTATATACATCCAAATATTTGTCAGTACATGACTGTTACTCATAACCAGGTAAAGCTTATAATATAACTACAAAGCAAAATAGCCCTAGGAGGGCACCAGAGCAAGCTACATTGCTAATGAAGGAGAGTGCTGGGCTATATGATTATACATCTATATATTTTCCACGGTCGCACTCACATCATCCAGGTCTTGCAATGTACTGGGGTGTAATATATATATACAAAATAATGTCAATAGCATTATGTAGTCAAAAAAATTGTTAATAACACCAATCGCAAAACCCGTTTATCCTTCCTCTATGGCTGCAAATGGATAATCTAATACAAAAAGAACAGCTGGTACAGATAGTATAGTACTTTTAAAACATTAAAGATTTACTTTATCAATTGCAGGTAGATCAGAGATAATAAAAGCTAGCGTATTAGTCCTGTATGAAATCAGCACCAAACACTCAGTTTTCTTCACAGAGATCCCTGTGGTAGCCTCCGTTTGGAGACGCAGTCACTCATTCAACGCGTTTCGACCGTCTCCTGGGTCTCCTGAGCCTTGACAAAGACCCAGGAGACGGTCGAAACGCGTTGGATGAGTGACTGCAGGTTGGAAACCATTTGATACAAGCTTTGGGGCCCATTACATCCTTCCCCTTGTTTTAGCCCTCCGGAGTTCCTAGGTCCGGAAGGGCAAGGGGCCCCACACTATACCTTATGGTAGGAATCCAACCTTTTGATTTTTCTTCTATATGCATAGACACTTTATGGACTAAGTGATCTGATATTATTACTCATAATATTGTTTATGCATGGACACTTTATTTATCAGCAATTGAACCACTAATTACATTATATTTACATTGGAGTTGTTTTTAGTGAAGTTTTTATTGCATTATTGTCTGCTACTGATATATTTATTGTTTCAGCTAACTTGTATGTCCCTACATCAGTTGCCACGTGGCATTACTACACCACCACATACACAACTCCCTCCCACAAACTTAAATAATCCCCCAAGATAAAATGGATATGCATCCTATAATTTAAATACACCCCCATATCACACCACTCAGATGACAATACACCCCCACCCCTCAGATAACATTAATAAAACACCCTCACATAATACACCCACCCCCAGATAACATTAATACACCCCAAACCCACATAATATAATACACCCCACACTAATCAAATAGCATTAATAACCCCAACTCCACATAATACACTGAACACAAATAATAATACAGCCCAAGCTGACCACCACCACACACCACTGTACGGTGCATACCATCCCCCCTCAGTTACACATACAGACCCAAAGACACTGCTGACTCCTCCTGGCTGGTACCTCTCCAGCTGGGCTCCAGCAGCTTAGCTGGCAGTCAAGAGTGGACTAGTAGTAGTCAGATGCTGAGGGCAGGCTAGTAGTACTCACTGGAGACCATCCATGATGTTCTGTCTATCCTCTGGTCCTCAGTCCAACACAGTCCACTGCTGGTCCCGAGGCCATGGGCCGCGCCGCGCTGCCGCTAGCAGACACAGCAACCACTATCACCGGAGTCGGAGTGGAGTCAGAGACTGCACGGGACGGGTAGGGACGGCGTGTACCGTCACACGCTCTCTCTTAAGGAGTTATGTCAAGCCCGGCCCACCCAGCGCTGCCCAATCCTGGCTGGCTCAGCTAGCTGACAGTAGGTGGGTGTGTCCTCAAGCCAGGAAGCGGAGCGGGCAGTGGGGGCAGGCGCAGCGGGGATTCAGACAGACAGTCAAAGCTGTCAGTTAGAGAGGGAAAATGGCAGAGGGAAATCGGCGCGCCTACTTTGGGTGGCGCCCTTGTGCGGCCGCTCAGGTGGAACATGCCTAGAGACGGCCCTGCTGCTGTGTGCTGGGCTGCACTGAGAGACTGCACGTGGCTGCTAAAGCAGCAGCCGGAGCAGTCTCCTATGCCTATGGGGGGAGCGATCACGCCCCCCATCGCCTGTGTGGCCGGGCTGAGGGGCACACAGTGCCCCCTCCCCAGCGCTTCGCGGAGCCGAAAAAAAGTGATTTTTTTTTTCTAAGGGGACATGGCCACGCCTCCCGCGATTAGGTCACGCCCCCTGTCACCTGGGCCCGGCGTGGCTTTCGTCGGCCCTGATTATACTGCACAATTATTGAGCAATTGAACGATTACGATGTCGTAATCATTCAATCGCTCATTTTAATCGTCTAGTAGTGTTTACGCACCTTAAACCGCACATCTCTGAAAATACGCAGCATACATTGTCAGGAGAGGCGTGTAAGGAGAGTTTGCATTCAGAGATCATGAATGGACTCAGCTGTAATCTGTAATTACATCTTCCGTTAGTGCAAGGCCGTGTATTTCATTTACAGAAGTTACAGTACATTTTATCTAGATTTTCTTTGCCTCCTTATACAGTAGCTAAAAAGTTTGTCATTCGTCTAGCGTGTATTGGCATTTTATGGCATTTTGTACGCCTTGCTAGCGCCATATATACTCTATTTTACAATGTCTCCTGGAACCAGACTCCTCTCTGCCGCTCTAAGAGCTTTTACTGTCTACGAAGATTTTTTTTTTTCCTTTGCATCGCAAATTAGGAAATGGAAGAGACCCGGCAAATTTTCCAAGTTGAACTTATAAATGCCAGGCTACAGAACTGTCCTAAAAACAAACATAATGTCTGCTCCTTTTATTACACAATATAAAGACATTGCAGTACTAATGCAGGGATTCAAAATGTCATCCTACCGGGCACACGTAACGGGGACCTTTACTAATTTTTTACTGCCGAGACACGGTGCAGCATATAAAAGAAGTTTTCAAAAGTTTGTCACAATTTTGTCTCTCTCTTTTTTTTTTTTTTTACATTGCAGAAATCAGCAGTTTGGTATTAACAGCTAAAAAGTTTATTTTCACCACTTTTTTTTAAGGTTCAGAAAAAAATCGGAACTGAAACGATTCTGCGCAAATAATTTCTATTTCTGTCAGGTTGCATTATTTAATGTGAAGGCATACTGTTTTTTATAATAAAAACGCCAGGCGTCCCAACTTTCCCGATCTTGGCGGCACAGTCCCCAGGCCAAAGAGGGGTTGAGTTTAATTTAAAAAAAAAGGTGGCTTTCCTGGGCAAACAGGGTGGTTTTGTGAGGATGGAGAGTTTGGGCACAATGGGGCTGGTGCTTATTTTGTTCCAACTTGAAACGTATGATTGTTGGCCGATATGGGAAAACTAATTTACACAGCTGCAATACGTATTGCGTTTTGGGAGTTCCTGCGCCTATTTTTGAGCAATTTCAGCTGTTTATACTAAATACCTCCCAACTGTCCCGCATTCATCCGGGGCAGTCCCATTTTTCTGGGACTGTCCCACCCACGAGCTGCAGTGTCCAGAGGTGGTGGTGGGGAGTTGGGGGGAGTACACACCACACTCCGCTGCTCTGTATGGCATCCCGGCTTTTCATAGCAGAGCAGCGGGTAATGAGCAGGAGAATAGAGGCCGTGCACATGTAGTGGGAGTCTGGGGGCAGCCCAGCATCTCGGAGAATGCTGGTCTTGCCCCCACAGTGATGTGAATGGTGGGGGGTGGGCTGCAAGGCTCTGCCCCGTTCTCCAAAGCCCCACCCCTTTCCCAGAAGCCCCACCCCCTTTTTGCAATGTCCCGCATTCAGGATGGGCAAAGTTGGGAGGTATGATACTATGGCATACTTACCCACTATCCCATCATTTCTAGGTGTCTCCTAAATTTAGGGTGCAGGAAAATGGGCAATTCTTCTTCTATGAATCTCGTCATCGCAGTGATGATGTGATTTATAGCACCACATGGACTTGGCGCCTGATCCAGAGATGTACGCTAATTAATTTCACAGCCGCTGCGTCTTTGTACTCTGTAATCACGCAAAAGCCGCAGGAGGCATTTTACGTAAAAAGACGTCCGCTGCCGGCTTCTCTGATCTGCTGCTTTGTCTGGAGATGCAGCATTGGATCAACTGCATGACCATAGGACATCTGAGTAACCCTCAATCACACTGCTGGGACCAGTAGTGCTGCGTCCCAGGAACGCTCCCCGTCATCGCCATGTCATCGCCCCCAAACATCAGAAGCATGTCAGTTATGCAGCGGCTTTTGTAACACTGCGACTGAAGTCACAGTGCAGTGCGGCTCGTGCGAATGTGCAGATCACTAAACATCGATTTAAGTAAATATCGGATTTACGTAAATTTCTGAATCAGGCCTTTTAATGTCTTTCTTAAAAGAAATGGTATCTTCCAGCTATCGTTATCAAATAAAGGTGATTAATACAGGGAACTAATCTGATCACTTTTGAGGTCATGTACAGTAGGATTATTTTTTTTTCCAAATGTGTAGGAGGATTGGCCCTTACCTCTCTGGTGTTTTGTGGTTCTCCGAAGCATTTCAGATGGAATTTATACAATTTAGATAATGGAATGGAGTGGGCTGGTGTGGGCCCTTCTGGGATCAAAGTAGGCCTAGCAAAATGACTGTGAGTCCCTTAGTTTGTACTCACCCAAGGATTAATAGATATGCAAAGAATGATGTCATCAATTAAAGGCGCTAATCCCATTGAACCGGAAAACGGTGTATAGTTAAAATAACTAGGTTTTATACGTGGATGTCACATAAAGATACAAAGGTAATACAACGTAAAACAGGATTCAAACAATCAATCGGATCCAATACCGAGGTACATCAAAACCTCAAAAACATAAAGATGTGCAATGAAGTAAAAGTTGACAAACAATAATGAAATAGTGACACTTAAATAATAAGGTTCTGACACTTTATCAAAGGAATGATGGCGGTGATGTCCAGTGTCCGGGTAGCACGACGGTGAGGCCAAGCTAGCCTTGAAGAAGAGACCAGTTAGTGTCTCGAAACACGTTGGCCTCACCGTCGTGCTACCCGGACACTGGTCATCACTGGAAAGATACCCTACTACTGGTAAAGCTTAGGAGCCATGTGCAGGGGAACCGGTACCTCTGCATGTTTCATTTACACTTGCGGTTCATCATCACCGTGTGCGGTAGGAATTCCTTTGATAAAGTGTCAGAACCTTATTATTTAAGTGTCACTATTTCATTTATGTGTCACCATCTTTAAAGTTTTAATAACACTACTATTGGTTCTGGAGAACACAGCCTCCTCCATCAGAGGCCTTTTTTTATTCTGCTTGTCTGGACATTTTTTGCCCCAATACATATGTCCGTTATTGTTTGTCAACTTTTACTTCATTGCACATCTTTATGTTTTTGATGTATCTACCTTGGTATTGGAATTTATACAATGATGAACTTTTCTTTACAATCTTAAAACTAGGTAACTATATAAATGCTGATTCCTAGGCACAAATGGGATAAGAACATTGAGACATGAAATTGATACAATGTTCCATTCGCTCTCATAACATATATAAGACACAAATGCAGTGGTGCACGCTAAGTGCACGCAATGCCAGGTTACACGTAGCTGAGCCATTATTTGCTACTGCGTATAATATTCTGAAAATCTGTACAGTGCATACATTACCCGGTGTCTATGCACACATGCTCTGTTCTGTACGAGACCGCTGGTATCAGAGATGGCATGGGAAAACCATGGGCGGTCCTGGGTGGTGACTGGGAGGTGGTCTGAAATGAACGCAAAATAAAAATCTGTCAGGTGGTTGTGCTATGGGAATGTCGTGGGTGTATCAATGAAAGCAGCTCAGACACAGAGCCATAGCTATGGAGGCCGTGTTTAGATGGAGACACTGCACCTGCCAGAGGGTAGGTGCACCTGTTGGTGGTGCACACAAAGGGTGGTGCACACAATGGTGAGCCGATGTTACAGTGTCTTGAAACATCGGCAGTGTTGTTGCCCAGTATTAGCGCTTTCTGAATCTAACTATTTATGGTCAAAATGGTGAGTGGGTGGGCGAAATGGCAGCAATGGCGTCCTCCCCACCTCGCCTTGTACCATGGACAGTCGCACCACCTGCACTGTCCTTTTCACGGCCATGTTGTTACAAGTACATTTCTGGGTTTTGTATGTGTCTACATTTGGCGACATTGATCATGTTGCTGATGATTATCAGTAATTGTGCATGGCGAGGACTTTATCCAGCATCTGCACCAGTGGAGCTTACAATCTAATTCCTGTACGAAAGGCATGCCAGGGCCAATTCTGATCTCTGCGCTGCTCATTATGAATGCCCTAGGCACGCACAACTCCTAAAATGGATTATAATGTGTTTACACCGTCTTCCATGGTTGTATACAAGTATCACATTTTCCAGTACTTTTTTCACCATCACAATAGTAAATAGGAGAAAAAAAAGGTTAACAAAACAAAATGTCAAGTAACCGTTATCTCGACAAGACACACAGAGCCATCGCCTTAGGTAGTTTTATGGGCTTCAGCTGAGACCAGTGATGAAAAATTAAACTTTCATCTTGATTTGCATCTGTGTTCCGATCCCTTTATCTCCTCCCAGCCCATTAATAACGACCTCTGCATTCTCCTAGGTCTCTGTCTACACTGGCCGCTCTCACATTAATGCTGATTTCAATCTTCCGCGGTTAAACATGGGTCAGAACGGGAAGGTAATTAAGTGACAATTCACAAAACGCTCTCCCTTTGTGTCATCGTAATGACTTCTCATAATAATGTGGGTAGGATGCTGAATTAAAAAAGGTGAATTCTGGCTTTAGGGTGACATAACGAAAAAATGATTAGGGGAGACTGATCATCTCATTAAAATTCATCAGGAGAGCTTTGATAAACGAGGGACCTGAAGGGAAGGAATAGAGACTGTGTAATACATTCTGCTCGGTGGATTTATTGCTGGTACCAATAGAATGTGCCATCTGTATTTTATAGAAGACACTTTTGGTTTCTTTAAAACTTTCCATAGAATCGCTCTTGGGGGTCCAAAATGTTACGCTGCAAAGTAACATTATGTTACCATAGAGATTGTGACTGCAGTACTGTAGATAGTGTGCGTGTAATCTATATACGCAGTTGAGGCAGCCATTTTGTGGGTGGGGCTAATCAGCCTATCGATTTACTAGAAATATATTTTCCTTGCGATAGAGGGCCTGATTTAGAGGTGCTCGCTATTGCAGCTGCAACTACGACTTTTGCAGCAGCTCGACTGCATCTTAATCCTAGTGCCATAGCCGAGCGGCGCTAATTATGCGCTTTGAATATTTAGACGCACAATAGTCACTTCATAAGGGTTTGCACCAGCTTATGGAGGTGCAAAATCTCCCTCTGAACATGGCTGCCTGTGTCAGTGCAACTGCATCTTAAGACGCAAGACACCTGCGACAAACCTGCTAAAAGACGCACACAGAGAAGCGCCCGTTGCTTATCTCTGCGTTCAAATTCGTTCTGCATCTTGGAGCGGTAAGCATCGGGAGGCATGTGCAGGCCGAAACATCAGACACTTGCGTGCGGCATCGTCACTACGTGCGCCTGTAAATCAGGCCCAGGATGTGTATGAATATGGCCACCACCAAAATGGCCATTCTGAGAAATGTCGCGTCGGGGTATGAAGGCGGACTTGCCACGCAGGTGGGTGATGTGGCCGTGCCGTGTTGGGAGTTTCAAGAGTGTGTTGCTGGCGTGGCGCTTGGCTTTTGTATATTAATAAGAAACATATTCTATGAGTATTTCGGGTAGTTCATTCAGGGCAACAGAGTCTGTGTCATTTCTAAGCCTATGAGCTGAGAGACGTCACGTTGGAGATGAGATAAAATAGCACACCTAGAAGTGATATTCATAACTCTGACAAAGAACAGCTCTATAACTCTTTCTGGCTCTCTCGGAGAAGGTAGGGAAACAGATGCTGATGTAATAGGACAGAAAAACAGGATGTCGTCTTGACATATTGACGATCCCCACTCCGCACCGTACAGCCGATGATATGTTACCATCTGAGAAATACAAAACATAGTAAAATAAAATTAGGGCATATATTTGAAATGTGCTTTTAGGCATTTTAATGCAGTTTTTGCCAACCATATGTTAAAAAAAAATATCTTTAAATTGTACCCCTGTCGTGCAGTTTTGACAATTCTATCAATAAATAGTACAGCCCGTGGAAAAGCCTAATAGCAATGTACAGTTAGCCCTGTAACACCACATTCCTCAGATAATGGGCAGGATGTACTAAGCAACCCCATAGAGGGGGCAGTGCAGCTACCGACGGGACCCCGGACAGATTATGACTGACTTCTGGCCCAGGCAGCGTAGGATTTTCCGGAGCGTCGTGGACCTAACCCCCCCCCCATCCCCAGCCTAACCCTGAGCCTAACCCGCATACTTGCCTTCAGGATGCTGGCGGTCAGAATGCCGACATCGGTATCTTGATCCCTTTGGGATGCCGGCGGCGGTATCCTGACGTCCGGCATCCCGTCCGCCGGGGATCTTGATTGGATCCCCCATAATTGATACTTTAATTTGTATTATTATAAATAATAATATTTCCCCCACAGGAAAATAAACACACACATTGCACCCCACAGGAAGAAAGATACACATTGACCCCCACGGGAGAGAAAACACACACATTGTTCCCCACAGGAAAGCACACACACACACACACACACACGCACACACACGCACACACACGCACACACACTGGCCCCCACAGTAAGAAATATACACATTGACCCCCACAGGAAACCACACACACACACATTGGCCCCCACAGGAAGAAAAATACACATTGACCCCCACAGGAAAAAAAACACACACATTGGCCCCCACAGGAGAGAAAACACACACATTGTTCCTCACAGGAAACCACACACACACACTGGCCCCCACAGGAAGAAAAATACACATTGACCCCTACGGGAGAGAAAACACACACATTGTTCCCCACAGGAAAGCACACACACACACTGGCCCCCACAGGAAGAAAAATACACATTGACCCCCACAGGAAAAAAAACACACACACTGGCCCCCACAGGAAGAAAAATACACATTGACCTCCACAGGAAACCACACACACATTGGCCCCCACAGGAAGAAAAACACACACATTGGCCCCCACAGGAGAGAAAACACACACATTGTTCCCCACAGGAAACCACACACACATACTGGCCCCCACAGGGAAAAGAAAACATATTAGCCCTCACAAGAAAAAAAAATGAACCACATTAATTGCCCCAGCCCGCCACAGAAGACTGGCCTGACCGGCACAGCAAACAGACTAGTTTGCTGCCACTTCAACTTGCAGACACTGAGACTGATGACTCATAAATAGTAAAGTTAACAGATATAAAGTACCAACCAACCAGCTCCTAACTAATTTTTTCAAACACAGCCTGTAAAGTGACAGGAGCTGATTGGCTGGTACTTTATCTCCGTCCACTGTATATCTCTCCAAGGCTTAGTAAATAGACCCCTGAGATTCAGTAACAGTAGAAGAGAGAGAGGAGCTCCCGATTCTCACCCTCAGCTGGGAGCAGCACCGGCACGCAGCACGCTCAGTGATGAAGCCACTGCAGAGCACTGTGCGGGTGGGATGGCGTGAGGCTGTGTGACCTATGACTTTGGGTGTTAGTACCTACAAATACCTGTATTGTCGCTATATTACATGACCATATGGTCTGCCACTTATGTTCGATGTCACCCTTTAAACCGCTGTTATAGCCATTACTGTCTGTATCACTGAATCGCTACAATAAACCCGTATCACTGGTTAAGGAGCATTGTTGTTGCCTAATCTCTAAATTCCCTTTCTGCTGGTGCCTTTTGTTAACCTCCTATGGTTCCTCACCAATAGCACATATCATACAACCATGATGGTACCGTCAGCATTAAGGACCTCATACAGAGCCGGTCGCAAAGAGCGTGCGGTCGGTCTGAATGAGGGGAGGACGTCTTGAATTTTCAAGACGTCCTCCTTTGCGGTAGTAAGGCTGTGGGTTAACACCCACAGCCTTACGACCGCCTAAGGTGATGGTCGCGATGGTCAAGACCATTGCAACCATCGGGGTTTACGACGAGACCCAAGGGTAGGGTCTCCCTTGTCGTAAGCCCTGGAGAGCTTCTGGCTCTGTCTGAGCCGGAAGCTCTCCACTGACATCACTAGTGATGTCAGTGGGGCCGCCCCCAAACGGTAGGTGTTCCCATGGGAATGCCTCCGTTTGGGCTGCCACCCCCCCGGCCCGCCTTCCAAACGGGGCAAGCTGTCAATCAACATCGACAGCTCGCCCCCTTTGGATTGATACCCGCCACGACCGGCGCTGTCGGTCGTAGCAGGTCTCACGCATGCGCACGACGGCGCCGTCGTGCGCATGCTCTGTGGGGGGCCATCGACCCGGTCCGAGCGCATCGGCGCTAACGACCGGGTCTGAATGACCCCCAAAGTATCACGGGAGTCCATTTAGTAATTACAGTGACAATCATGGATGGTATCTCTGCGATACATTAAAATTAGAGCCTTTTAAAAATAAACAGCTCTATTGTCCTGTCCCCAGAAAATAAAAGGTGGTATAATTGCGTTCACCTCCACGCATGATCTGTACATCAGAATAGTGGCTCCACAGGTTACCGCTCATCACTCTGGACCTATAGTAAATGATAATTATTGAGGCGATAAATGTTCATAATTAGAATCCTGTAACACTAACGCAAACCTGATGAAGTTCCTACTTTCAATCAGCCCAACCCGCGACTTTCCATCACCCCAACCCACACCCAATCCATACTGACCACATTTATTTAAGGTAATATAGGACCCTTTTCTCTTGGCAGTCTATTTACTAAGCAGTGTTAGGAGACAGAGTGAAAAGTGATAAGAAAGTGATAAGGTACCAGCCAATCAGCCCCCAACTGTCATCTCACAGGCTGTGTTTGAAAAATGACAGTTGGGAGCTGATTGGCTGGCACCTTATCACTTTCTTATCACTTTTCACTCTGTCTCCTAACACTGCTTAGTAAATAGACCCCTTGGTCACAGAAAGCTGTCAGATTTCCAGCAGTATGCCGGCTTAACTAAAACCTTCCTAAAGACACACACTTCCAAATACTCCAAGGGACTCTAATGATTGTATCCTAAAAAGTGGGACTTATTGATAAGTAATGCTGGATTCGGCAGAGTCCACGATGGCTGTCACAGTCCTAAGACAGTCTACTAGTCTCTACGGCTACCCCAATGGCTGAGAGGGTGCTTATGCCCTCACCCCTTGCACGTCCCCTCTACAATGTAAGTGCAATTCGCTTTTTTATTTTAACTTCTTTCATTCCGCGCAATTCCGCTCAAACTGATTTTTTTTTTAAGCTAAACTTTTCTCTTTCTTCCTTCTTCAGCCAGAAACACAGTGTAGTTCAAACAAATTAAAGTGTTATTATGTATTATTCTCCTAATGTACTATATAATCTGCCCTCTTTAATGATCAGAGATATTGTTATTCTTTATATAATGCTGACAAACTACTAATCTCCGTGCAATGACGGCAGGGGCTGGCAGGCAACTTTAAGCCTGAGGAGCAAAAGCAAAGCACTGGACCGTGAGCAGCGCGAGGCCCATACTTACAAAGTGGTTTTAGACATAGGACATGGGCTGATTTATCAAAGGGAGAAAAGCTGCTTAGTGCTCATGAGAACCCCACTGATATCGCCTCAGGTGGTGTTAGAAGAACAGAAGACTTTAAAAAAAAAAAAAAAAACTTTATTCATCCCACAAAGCATTTCTGCAAAAAATGTCTTCAACCACTGTTTTTAAATGTGGACAATCTTGCATGAAGAAAGTATTTGTCTTTTTGTAGAACATTTAGCAAATATTTAACCTGCAAAGAAAAAATATTTCCCTTTTAAATATACTGTACAGTCCCTAGTGACCCGCCCTGGCTTTGCACGGGAGCAATTTCATATCTCCACAGTCCCCTGCATCTCATAACAACCTCCACCATGTCACCACAGCCCCCTGCATCTCTCCACAGCACCCTGCATCCCACCACAGCCCCCTGCATCTCTCCACAGTCCCCTGCATCCCAGCACAGCTCCCTGCATCTCTCCACAGCCCCCTGCATCCCACCACAGTCCCCTGCATCCCACAAACAGCTCCCTGCATCTCTTCACATCCCCCTGCGTCCCACCACAGTCCCCTGCATCTCATAACAACCTCCGCCATGTCACCACAGCCCCCTGCATCTATTCACAGCTCCCTGCATCCCACCACAGTCCCCTGCATCTCTCCACAGCTCCCTGCAACCCACCACAGTCCCCTGCATCTCTCCACAGCTTCCTGCATCCCACCACAGCTCCCTGCATCCCACCACAGTCCCCTGCATCTCTCCACAGCTCCCTGCATCCCACCACAGTCCCCTGCATCTCTCCACAGCTCCCTGCATCCCACCACAGTCCCCTGCATCTCTCCACAGCTTCCTGCATCCCACCACAGTCCCCTACATCTGTCCACAGCTCCCTGCATCTCACCACAGTCCCCTGCATCTCTCCACAGCTTCCTGCATCCCACCACAGTCCCCTGCATCTCTCCACAGCTCCCTGCATCCCACCACAGCTCCCTGCATCCCACCACAGTCCCCTGCATCTCTCCACAGCTCCCTGCATCCCACCACAGCCCCCTGCATCTTTCCACAGCTCCCTGGATCCCACCACAGTCCCCTACATCTCTCCACAGCTTCCTGCATCCCACCACAGCTCCCTGCATCGCACCACAGCCCCCTGCATCTCTCCACAGCTTCCTGCATCCCACCACAGCTCCCTGCATCCCACCACAGTTTCCTGCATCCCACCACAGCTCCCTGCATCCCACCACAGTCCCCTGCATCTCTCCACAGCTCCCTGCATCCCACCACAGCCCCCTGCATCTTTCCACAGCTCCCTGGATCCCACCACAGTCCCCTACATCTCTCCACAGCTTCCTGCATCCCACCACAGCTCCCTGCATCGCACCACAGCCCCCTGCATCTCTCCACAGCTTCCTGCATCCCACCACAGCTCCCTGCATCCCACCACAGTTTCCTGCATCCCACCACAGCTCCCTGCATCCCACCACAGTCCCCTGCATCTCACAGCAGCTCCCTGTATCTCACCACAGCCCCCTGCATCGCTCCACAGCTCCCTGCTTTTTACCCCTACCCCCTGCATTTCACCACAGCATCCTATATTTAACCACATACCCTTGCATCTCACTACAGGCCCCTGCTTCTCACTACTGCTTCTTACCATAGCCCCTTGTATCACACCACAGGCCTCTGCATCTCACTACTGCCCTCTGCATCTCACCAGTGTCACCAAAAAACAGCCCCCCTACTACCATGCGGCTGGCTGGGGCTCGGCTACCTGGATGTGCTGGGAAAAGCAGGAGGAGCATGGATGAGAGATTTGTATGCCAGCAACCATAAGCATTATCAGCAGCCTGTCCCCAGGGCTGGGGCACTTGTGCATATTTATGCAGCGTCCATGTGCATTCCTCCCTGACTGCTAACCATAGTGATGAGCACTGTCCTTTTTGCACAATGTACTCCCCTGTATTTCCTGGGCTTCCTGTTGAGCTTCCTCACCGTGGGTCCCCGGTCCGAGAACAGCGCTGACTTCCACGGGAGGTGCCTTCTGTTCACTGAGGGTATGAGGCTTAGTTGGAACATCATGGTGGAGGAGTGGTGGCCATAGTCCGCCTGAAGTTTCCACGTAGGGATGGACATTGGAATACGGTGGTGATTAACCATCGCTGTTGTTGTTCCGATGGTAGTGTTTTTACCATTTGATGGTGGCAGTCCAATGTTTTCCACCATCGAATGGAAATCATTTGATGGTGTTTCGATGTTTATTTATTTTTTAAATCTTGATAGCTATGCCTCCCATGGCTCCTTCCTGGCTCCTGTGTCTGCATTAGGGCATCTTCATGGGTTCATTGGAGGCTGTGACTCCCGACCACTGACATCCTGATGGTAAATATTCGGCTGGGGGTTAGGATAGGGGTTAAGCACTAAAGGGAGAGTGAGGGATAGGCTGCAGGGGGGGGGTAGGGTTAGACCTGCGGAAAGGTGGGTTAGGGTTGGGGGGATAGGCCAGGGTACTTACCAGCAGGCATCGGGATTCTGACTGTCGGCAACTGCGAAAGCACACGCAATTGGATGATTATTTTGCACTGCGCATGCAAACACATCACAGTGCGGGTGCGCGAACCAGCCGCTGCGATCCTGAGTGCGATCGCAGAGTCTACGCAGACCCATCGCAGAGTGATTGACAGGAAGTGCCATTTGTGGGTGGTTACTGGGGGAGGGGTGGTCGGGGAAACGCAGACGTGCCAGTGCGTTTGCACGCCGTTTCAAGGGCGTGCATAAATTAGCCACTGCGATGCCGTACGCAGTCTGAGGTCTCATAGCACGCGTGGTTGTTAGCAATTCCAGAGTAAGGTCAGAATGTGTGCAACTGTGCGTGTGAGGCTGCGATGGTACTCGATGTTACCGATGGTTTCGCTATTCTAAGTATTATGAATGTGTGCAATGTAATGTGGGCGTCCTTATGTAGTGCTGAGTTTGCATTGCCATCGCAATGGATTAGCATACTATCGCAGTTGAACTGTGGACCTGATTCAGACCTGCTTGCTAAGCTGCGGACGCTCGCACTGACCGATAGCCGCCCATCTGCGCCTGCGTATAATTCGCGATGCGCGTGCACAAGCCAGTCTCTGCGATGGGGATTCGTGCACTCATAGCACACAGACTGGCCGCTAGTTTGAGTGACAGATTATGCCGTTTGTGGGTGGTAACTGGGGAAGGTGCTTGTGAACGGGGGAGTGGTGTTGCAAACACAGGCGTGTCTGGCCGCCATAACGGAGTTTTGTGGGTGTGCATAATGAGCAAAGATGCATCACAGTACACGTCACTTGTTTGTAATTTACACTGAAGTCCTCGCAGTGCTTGTGGGAGGGTAGAGTCTACCACAAGCGTTGCGATCGTTTCCGATGGTCCTCGATGTACCGATGTTAACAGACACTTCCTGGAGATGACGTGCGCAAGTGGGCGTCTGATGACACGCTAATGGGCGTTTACATACACAAAGTGATCGCTCGCCAAGACATAGTGGGCGTGCTTATGCCTTGCCATGCGAGCGCCTGCCATGCCGTCACTTAGCCGAATCTGCATACGCTGGGTGCAAGCGACCGCATCTAGCAACCGGATCTGAATCAGGTCCTGTGTGCGTACGCAATATTGCGATCTGTATTGAATTAGACCCTCTATCAGCCAAGAGAAGAACGGCTATATAAACCAGGACCCTCCATCCCATTCCGTCGGATGTTGAATCCTTTGTTTTCTATAAGTGTATTGCAGCAAAGTTATATCTCCTAATACATATAATAAAATGACTAACATAAGACAATCTCTGGCAGTGCTGGAAATAATATATTCCTATACGTTCTCTGCCATGTACAGTATATTTTAAACAATAACAAACGTTCTGTGCTGGAAAATTATTTCAATTAGTGGTTAGTGAGCGGTGAAAGGCACTAAAGCCATGAATATACTGTCACTGTTGTAATCATAAAAACCACACAAGCATTCAGCAAAGTTATTTGGCAGACATTAGATAAGGCCCGAGGATCTGCACCCCTGACTTATCAGCTATCACGTTGGGAAGGGAAAGGAGATTAAATATTGTTTTGCTTTGGTATTGAAGCAAAATTATAAATGGTAGTAAGTCTATCATGCACAGAACTTTTATTATAAATTATTACACAAATTTGGTGCGATAATTAAAATTCACACATATTTGTAAACATTCTGGATTAATAACGGAACAGAATATTCTGTAAATAATTTTATGATGTCTCCTTATGTATGTATTAGGGGTGAGCGGGTTCGGATTTCTGAAATCCGAACCCCCCCGAGCCCCCCCGATCCGAGTCCGATCCGAGTCACCCCCCGAGCCCCCCCGATCCGAGTCCGATCCGAGTCAGGCTCGACTTTTCCCGCCTGACTCGGATCTGACATCGAGGCAAAACGTCATCATCCCGCCTTCCGAGTCTCGCGGGTTTTGGATCCTATATAAGGTACCCGCGTCGGCGCCATTTTCTCACTCGGCTGTGGACAGTGAAGAGGGAGGGTGGGAGTTAGTGCTGTGTAGTGTAGTGTAGTGTAGTGCTGCTGTTGTCCACTACTTCAAAGTCCATAGGGGCTGGCTGTGTTGTGCTGTGCTGCTGTTGTTAATAGGGGCTGTGTCCACTACTTCAAAGTCCATAGGGGCTGGCTGGACTGTGTTGTGCAGTCAGTTCTCCATAGGGGCTGTGTCCACTCCAAAGTCCTGTGCAGTGTCCCAGTCCTAAAGGGGTGCTGTAGTGTTGTCCAGGGGGTGCTCTGTCCATCAGGGGTGCTCCCCCCAAGTGCTAAAAAAATAATATATTTTCTGTGTTTGTGAATTGTGTGCGCAGTAGCCGCACGTGCATCAACAAAGTAGTGCCAAGCGTGCGCCTGTGTCATAAGTAAAGGGCCGGCTGGCTTGACCGTTAAAGGGTGCTGTAACCCCCGAAAGTACACTCCAGTCCAAACCAAAAAAAAATTATTTTCTGTGTTTGTGAATTGTGTGCGCAGTAGCCGCACGTGCATCAACAAAGTAGTGCCAAGCGTGCGCCTGTGTCATAAGTAAAGGGCCGGCTGGCTTGATCGTTAAGGGTGCTGTAACCCCCGAAAGTACACTCCAGTCCAAACCAAAAAAAAAATTATTTTCTGTGTTTGTGAATTGTGTGCGCAGTAGCCGCACGTGCATCAACAAAGTAGTGCCAAACGTGCGCCTGTGTCATAAGTAAAGGGCCGGCTGGCTTGACCGTTAAGGGTGCTGTAACCCCCGAAAGTACACTCCAGTCCAAACCAAAAAAAAAATTATTTTCTGTGTTTGTGAATTGTGTGCGCAGTAGCCGCACGTGCATCAACAAAGTAGTGCCAAACGTGCGCCTGTGTCATAAGTAAAGGGCCGGCTGGCTTGACCGTTAAGGGTGCTGTAACCCCCGAAAGTACACTCCAGTCCAAACCCAAAAAAAAATTATTTTCTGTGTTTGTGAATTGTGTGCGCAGTAGCCGCACGTGCATCAACAAAGTAGTGCCAAGCATGCGCCTGTGTCATAAGTAAAGGGCCGGCTGGCTTGACCGTTAAGGGTGCTGTAACCCCCGAAAGTACACTCCAGTCCAAACCAAAAAAAAAATTATTTTCTGTGTTTGTGAATTGTGTGCGCAGTAGCCGCACGTGCATCAACAAAGTAGTGCCAAGCGTGCGCCTGTGTCATAAGTAAAGGGCCGGCTGGCTTGACCGTTAAGGGTGCTGTAACCCCCGAAAGTACACTCCAGTCCAAACCTAAAAAAAAATTATTTTCTGTGTTTGTGAATTGTGTGCGCAGTAGCCGCACGTGCATCAACAAAGTAGTGCCAAGCGTGCGCCTGTGTCATAAGTAAAGGGCCGGCTGGCTTGACCGTTAAAGGGTGCTGTAACCCCCGAAAGTACACTCCAGTCCAAACCAAAAAAAAATTATTTTCTGTGTTTGTGAATTGTGTGCGCAGTAGCCGCACGTGCATCAACAAAGTAGTGCCAAGCGTGCGCCTGTGTCATAAGTAAAGGGCCGGCTGGCTTGACCGTTAAGGGTGCTGTAACCCCCGAAAGTACACTCCAGTCCAAACCTAAAAAAAAATTATTTTCTGTGTTTGTGAATTGTGTGCGCAGTAGCCGCACGTGCATCAACAAAGTAGTGCCAAGCGTGCGCCTGTGTCATAAGTAAAGGGCCGGCTGGCTTGACCGTTAAAGGGTGCTGTAACCCCCGAAAGTACACTCCAGTCCAAACCAAAAAAATTTTTTTTTCTGTGTTTGTGAATTGTGTGCGCAGTAGCCGCACGTGCATCAACAAAGTAGTGCCAAGCGTGCGCCTGTGTCATAAGTAAAGGGCCGGCTGGCTTGACCGTTAAAGGGTGCTGTAACCCCCGAAAGTACACTCCAGTCCAAACCAAAAAAAAATTATTTTCTGTGTTTGTGAATTGTGTGCGCAGTAGCCGCACGTGCATCAACAAAGTAGTGCCAAGCGTGCGCCTGTGTCATAAGTAAAGGGCCGGCTGGCTTGACCGTTAAAGGGTGCTGTAACCCCCAAAGTACACTCCAGTCCAAACCAAAAAAAAATTATTTTCTGTGTTTGTGAATTGTGTGCGCAGTAGCCGCACGTGCATCAACAAAGTAGTGCCAAGAGTGCGCCTGTGTCATAAGTAAAGGGCCGGCTGGCTTGACCGTTAAAGGGTGCTGTAACCCACAAAGTACACTCCAGTCCAAACCAAAAAAAAAATTATTTTCTGTGTTTAGCCGCACGTATATATCAAATCGATATAACATAAATGGAGGACCAAACTTTCTCCGATAAAAATAAAATAGAGAAAGATCAAGAACCACTTCCTCCTAGTGCTGAAGCTGCTGCCACTAGTCATGACATAGACGATAACATGCCATCAACGTCGTCTGCCAAGGCCGATGCCCAATGTCATAGTAGAGGGCACATACAATCCCAAATGGCAAAGTTCAGGAAAATGACCTTGAAAAAGACATTTAAATCAGCTGAAGAGAAACGTAAACTTGCCAATATGCCATTTACGACACGGAGTGGCAAGGAACGGCTAAGGTCGATCCCTAGTATGTTCATGACTAGTGGTTCAGCTTCACATGACGATGGAAGCACTCCTCCCACTAAAAAAATCAAAAGAGTTAAGCTGGCAAAAGCACAGCGAAGAACTGTGCTTTCTAAGAAGATATCACAAATCCCCAAGGAGAGTCCAAGTGTGGTGGTGGTTGCGATGCCTGACCTTCCCAGCACTGGACGGGAAGAGGTGGCTCTTTCCACCATTTGCACGCCCCCTGCAAGTGCTGAAAGGAGCACCCACAGTCCACTTGCTGATATGCAAATTGAAGATGTCACTGTTGAAGTACAACAGGATGAGGATACTGGTGTAGCTGGCGCTGAGGAGGAAGTTGGCGAGGAGGATTCTGATGGTGATGTGGTTTGTTTAAATCAGGCTCCGGGGGAGACAGTTGTTGTCCGTGGGATGAAAAAGCCCATCACGGTCATGCCTGGGCAGAAGACCAAACATTCCACCTCTTTGGTCTGGCAATATTTCTATCCAAATCCGGACAACAACTGTCTTGCCATATGTACCATATGTAAAGGTGAAATAAGTAGGGGTAGGGACGTCAACCACCTAGGAACATCCTCCCTTATACGGCACCTGCAGCGCGTTCATAAAAAGTTACTGTCAAGTTCAGAAACTTTGGCTCAGACCGTAAGCAGTCCAGGGACACCTAAATCCCGTTGTCCTGTTGTATCCAAGCGCCTGCAAACCACACCGTCAACTCCCTCCTCGTCAATTTCCTCCTTAGTCAGGATCGGAAGTAGTCCTGCAGGCCATATCACTGGCATGACTGACTCTCCTATCCGGGATTCCTCCGGAGGATCCTGCATTGCTACGCCTACTGCTGCCGCTGCTGCTGTTGCTGCTGCTGCTGGGAGTCGTTCATCATCCCAGAGAGGAAGTAGGAACACCACTACTTTTACTAAACAATTGACCCTCCAACAGTCCTTAGCGAGGAGGATGAAGTACGACAGCAGTCATCCTGAAGCAAAACGTATAACTGAGGCCTTGACTGCTATGTTGGTGTTAGACGTGCGTCCGGTATCCGCCATTAGTGCAGTGGGATTTAGACAATTGATGGAGGTAGTGTGTCCCCGGTTCCAAATCCCGTCTAGATTCCACTTCACTAGGCAGGCGATACCGAGACTGTACAGAAACGTCAGAAAAAGTGTCCTCAGTGTCCTGAAAAATGCCGTTGTACACAATGTCCACTTAACCACGGACATGTGGACAAGTGGAACAGGGCAGACTAAGGACTATATGACTGTGACAGCCCACTGGGTAGATGTATCACCTTACGCAGCAACAGCAGCAGCGTCACCAGTAGCAGCATCTCAGAAACGCCAGCTCGTTACAAGGCAGGCTATGCTGTGTATCACCGGTTTCAGTAAGAGGCACACCGCCGACAACCTCTTAGAGAAACTGAGGGAAATCATCGCCCAGTGGCTTACCCCACTTAGACTCTCCTGGGGATTTGTGATATCTGACAACGCCACCAATATTGTGCGGGCATTACATCTGGGCAAATTCCAGCACGTCCCATGTTTTGCTCACACAATAAACTTGGTGGTGCAGAATTTTCTGAAAAGCGACAGGGGCGTGCAGGAGACGCTTTGGGTGGCCCGAAAAATTTCTGGCCACTTTCGCCATTCAGCGACTGCGTGCCGAAGACTGGAGCGCCAGCAAACACTCTTGAACCTGCCCCGCCATCACCTGAAGCAAGAGGTTGTGACGCGGTGGAACTCAACCCTCTATATGCTTCAGAGGATGGAGGAGCAGCAAAAGGCCATACAAGCCTATACATCCACCTATGACATAGGCAAAGGAGGGGGTATGCACCTGACTCAAGCGCAGTGGAGAATGATTTCCGTGTTGTGCAAGGTTCTTCAGCCCTTCGAACTTGCCACACGTGAAGTCAGTTCAGACACTGCCAGCTTGAGTCAGGTCATTCCCCTCATCAGGCTTTTGCAGAAGCAGCTGGAGAAAGTGAAGGAGGAGCTAAGACGGAGCGATTCCGCTCGGCATGTGGGACTTGTGGATGAAGCCCTTCATTCGCTTTGCCAGGATTCCAGGGTGGTCAATCTGTTGAAATCAGACCACTACATTTTGGCCACCGTGCTCGATCCTAGGTTTAAAGCCTATGTGGTGTCTCTCTTTCCGGCCGACACAAGCCTGCAGAGGTGCAAAGACCTGCTGGTGAACACACTGTCAGCTGAAGCGGAACGTGACACGTCAACGGCTCCTTCTTCATTTTCTCCCGCAACTGGGGCTGCCAGGAAAAAACTTAGGTATCCTAAGCAACCCGCTGGCGGTGATGCAGGGCAGGCAGGACCAAGTTTGGACATCTGGTCCGGACTGAAGGACCTGGCAACAATTTCTGACATGTCTACTGTCACTGCATATGATACTGTCACCATTGACAGAATGGTGGAGGATTACATCGGTGACAGCATCCAAGTAGGCATGTCAGACAGTCCATACCTGTACTGGCAGGAAAAAGAGGCAATTTGGAGGCCCCTGTACAAACTGGCTCTATTTTACCTGAGTTGCCCCCCCTCCAGTGTGTACTCCGAAAGAGTGTTTAGTGCAGCCGGGAACCTTGTCAGCGAAAGGCGTAGGAGGTTGCTTCCACAGAATGTGGAGAAGATGATGTTCATCAAAATGAATTATCAGCTCTTCCAGGGAGACCAGCCTCCAGAACGTACAGAGGGACCTGTGGTGGTGGATTCAAGTGGGGACGAGTTAATACTTTGTGAGGATGAGGATGTACACACTGAAGAGGGTGAGGAATCGGTGGATGAGGAGGATGAGGATGACATCTTGCCTCCGTAGAGCCAGTTTGTGCAGGGACACATTAATTGCCAGCTTGTTTTGTGGGGGCCCAAACGAACCAATCATTTCAGCCACAGTTGTGTGGCAGACCCTGGCGCTGAAATGATTGATTTGTTAAAGTGTGCATGTCCTGTTTATACAACATAAGGGTGGGTGGGAGGGCCCAAGGACAATTCCATCTTGCACCTCTTTTTTTCTTTGCATTATGTACAGTTTGGGGCCTAGTTTTTCTAACTGCCATCCTGTCTGCCACTGCAGTGTCACTCCTAGATGGGTCACGTGTTTGTGCCGCCCACTCGTGTCGCTTAGCATAGTCATCCAGCTACCTCGGTGCAACCTTTTGGACATAAAAACACTATTGTGAGGTGTGAGGTGTTCAGAATAGACTGGAAATGAGTGGAAATTAAGGTTATTGAGGTTAATAATAGCATAGGAGCAGAAAAACCTACAAACTCTGTGATTTTAGCTGTTTTTATGCTTTTTTTCAAAAAAATACAGATCCAAAACACAAAACCCAGAACCCAAAACACGGAAGGGTGGTTTTGGCAAAACCAATCCAGATCCAAAACACGAAGAAAGATCCAGATCCAAAACCAAAACACAAAACACGAAAAGTGGCCGGTGCACACCCCTAGTATGTATTGTGGGCCGGATTCTGTATAGCTACCATTGTTGATGTGGAGATGCTCTTGGGAATTTTTAATTTCTACTGAGCATGCGTCCAGAGTCAGCGGGCAGGGAAGCATCTACCCCTTGGACAGGATATCACTCGCCTAGTGGGGTCCACCAAGGAGGGGCGCCACCCGGCGGTGCCACCCGCATGCCAGTGAGTAGAATCAGTGTCGGACTGGGGCATATAGGGCTCACTGGGGGAATGCAATAATAGGGCCCCATTCTTAAGGGGTGTGGTCATCCACCAGAGGGGGTGTGGCAAGCCACCACAGTTGCTTGGCTAACCAATAGTCAAATAATGGTATAGTTTCTATAGAAGCAAACCAAGAACCAATGTTTATCAGTAGTCCTGCTCCACAAGGTGACTGACCCTATAATTAGAGTAACAATGTAAAATGCACTGCACAATCTGGAACATGAACCCTAGAGGTTGGGGGGGGCTCAAGCAGTGGGGCCCACCAGGGATTTCCCCTGTATGCCTGTGGGCCAGTCCGACCCTGAGTACAATCAAATAGTAGTGGCAGTACCTGGACTGTGCCTGGTCTGGAGACACGCACAGCAGGCAGGAGCCACTGTTACTGGCACTGGCGCCCGGCACCGCACCGCACAACAGTGAAGAAACTCAAACTAAACGACAGCTTCCAGCAGCCCTTATTGCCGGGAGCTCCAGGGAGCAAGGGCTGTCGGGAGCTGTAGTTTATCGTGAGTCTGATCACTGTAGTGTGGCGCGGTGCCGGAGACCGGCGTCAGTAACAGTGCGTGTCCTGCAGCACTAACATATAGGGGTCCATTTAATAATGATCGCAATTGCAATGCGATCTGGGTATGACATTACCGCCCATGATCGCATTGCAAAATGCGATCATAGCGCCGGGATGGATCATCCGGCACACGCAGGGACAGGGGCTCCAAAATCATGTTCCTGGAGTGCTGCTGGCTCGACTGCGCCTGGTAAAATTGGCAGCTTCGCATCCCCATAGAAAGTTGGAGTAGAGAGAGAGTTGTGGGGAAGGAGCCGAGAGGGGGGGTGGGTACTAATTACCTGGGCTTAGGCTCGAGGGTCCCGGCAGGGTCCTGGATGCGTCGTCGTCATCCCCTTACTTGTCAGCAGCCCAGCACACGCTGCTGCAGAGGGAGATTGCTCGCTGCTGCTGAGGGGGTGGGGGGAAGAGATCACACTGACAGCGCCTCCCCTGGATTTGCGCCAGGCTGAGGGGCTCAAGGCACCCCCTTCCCCAGTGCGCGGAGCTGCTAATAGTTTTTTTTTCTTCATGGCATGGCTGTGCCATCCCACAATTAGGTCATGCCCCCAGGCCAGCTCTCTATGCCCCTGTCTATGGGTGCTCCCCATAGTTGCCGACATTCAGAATGCCTGCATTGTGTGGGGGGCGTGGCCGGGCTATGATGCCGTTTTGGGGGCGGAAAAAGGCATTGTGAAGTAGGGGGCGGAGCCACGATGACGCGATTCAGCGCGAATCGCGTCATTTGGCCCCCCGCCAGCGGGAGTTTTTACTATTAGTCTGGGGGGGTAGGCGGCAGCCGGGAGGCTTGCCTGCCTTTCCGGGGGCCGGGAGCGGCACCCGATATTCGGGAGGCTCCCGACCAAATCGGCAAGCCTGGACTGCTCCCATCTTGCTATGACATCATCCTGTTGTCTGGAAAACCAGCAACAGGTATCTACCGGTCACATACACCGATCATCTGTAAATGTGCCCGATATGAAATCTGCAGGTGCTGGCAGATACCGGACTTCCCAGTACAACTTCTCTGGATAGTAGGCAGACTGCTTGGCTCCAGCATTTCTAGTCCTGTGTTCTACCTGTTCCTGTGCAGTTTGCAGACTGTCAATACCCTGCAGCTTCAGTCAGCAAGCCCTGTGCAGTTACCCACTGCTGTCCTGTGACCCAGACTGTTATCATCCGCAAGTTACACCTACAGTCCCTGTACAGTCCCAGCCTGCTTCCTCATTTCTGCTCCAGGCCTCTACTTCACTGCAGTACCAGGTCTATACAGCTCATACTACCCTCCCGATTTGGCCGGGAGCCTCCCGAAAATCGGGTGCCGCTCCCGGCCCCCCGGAAAGGTAGGCAAGTCTCCCGGCTCCAGCGACCCACCTGCATAAACCCCGGCAGCGGGGGGGCCAATGACACGATTTGCGCTGAATCGCGGCATCGTAGTCCCGCCCCCTGCATCACAATGCCATTAATATCGGCATTGTGAAGAGGGGGCGGGGCTATGATGACGCAATCGTGCTGTCACGCCCCATGCCCCGCCCCCAATAGCGTGTCATCCTCCTGACACGCCCCCCTTCCTCACGCGACACGCCCCTTTTTTGCCGTGAGACTTTCCCCTGTGATTGCCCGACAGCTCCCTCCCGGAAGGAGAGAGTTAAATGTCGGCAACCCTGATACAGCTTATACCTCGGCTCTTCCACCATACCTCCCGATTCCATTTCACCAGGCCCACATGAAGAGCAACATGCTATGACCCTGCTAGCTTCCACAGCGCTCCAGTAACCACTACTGGTTCAAGGGACTTTGACCAGACTCTCACATCTCCGAGTGTCGCAGCACTGTGCACGCACATTCTAAGCTGCCAAAAATCGGCTGATCAGTCCCAACATAGCATAGCGTGTACCTAGCTTTAGGGGTCTATTTACTAAGCAGTGTTAGGAGACAGAGTGATAAGAAAGTGATAAGGTGCCAGCCAATCAGCTCCCAACTGTCATTTTTCAAACACAGGGCCTGATTCAGAGCCGGACGCTATTTGCCAACAGTCGTTCAGAAAAAGGGGCCGGCTATTTAAATTGAGCGCTCACTCTTTGCGGTCTGTTGACACCTCTATGTCTGAGCGAGCGAACGAAACATGCGCTCGCTATTTTGTAAAGATGCCCCCTGGTTGTTCATATCATACGTCATCTCCACTATTTATTAGATTAATCGAGTACATCGAAAGGCATCTGAACTGCTCGCAGTGCTTGTGGTAGGTTTTACTTCCCGCAATCACTGCGAGCAGTTAAGGCTTAAAGACAACCAAGTGATGTGGTCGATGACGCTGCTTTGTTAATTATGCACACCCATTACACGCCCGTTTTGACCGTTTGGCACGCCTGCGTTCGGATCTCCACTCCCCGTTTTCAAGCACCTTCCCCTGTTACCACCCACAAACGCCTCATTCTGTCACTCAAATTAGCAGGCCCTCGCTGTTTTGCGAGCGCACGATCTCCGACCGCAATGACTGGTTGGAGCATGCGATTACGACCCATATGGATGCGCAGATGTGCAAAGAACGAGCGGCCGCTTACGAACGGCTCTGAATCAGGCCCACAGCCTGTGAGATGACAGTTGGGAGCTGATTGGCTGGCACCTTATCACTTTCTTAGCACTTTTCACTCTGTCTCCTAACACTGCTTAGTAAACAAACCCCATAGTCACAAAAATGGATCATTCAAGGATTTATCCTGTGAAGTAGGGGGGCCTTGTGCAGTCTCCGTCCAGAGGCCCCTCCTCTCTACCCAGCAGGAGTAGAGACTGGGCACTAGTAGACTCTCGGGCAGGGGTCTTCAACCCTGGCCCTCCAGCTGCTGTGGAACTACACATCCCAGCATGCACTGCCACCTTTTTGATATAACAGCATGCTAAAACTATGGCAGCGCATGCTGGGATGTGTAGTCCCACAGCAACTGGAGGGCCAAGGTTGAAGACCCCTGCTCTAGAGGTAAATTTACTAATGTGCAGGTTTTTAGAAGTGTAAATGTTACCCTTAGCAACCAACACGATTCTAGCTATTATCTTCTAGAAGGTGCTAGATAAATGTTAAGTAGAATCTGATTGGTTGCTATGGGCAACATCTCCACTTCTAAAAACCCTCACTTTAGCAAATATGCCACAAGCACTGTGCAAGAGTCTACTGCGCAGATCCCCGTGGAAATGGTGCGACAGCCATTTTCCCGGGCGATTTACTTACTGCGAACTTGCAAAATGCCAGGAAAATGACCACCATTTTTCCTGTCATTTTTACAGCACTGCTACGGCCAACGCAGAATGACAGAGAGGTAAGTTTTGAAGAAACAGGCGGACCCTGCACCCGTTATAGATATGCCCACTGGATCTGTCAGATACATTCAAAGTGTTACCCAAAGAAATGTTGAACCCACCACAACATTAATTTCAAAATGCGGACCTGATTCAGAGCCGCTCGCATAAAGCGAGCGCTCGATCTCTGAATCAGGGGGGTGTCGCTTTTTAAAAAAAAAACGGCCTCCTGGCCGCTCGCTAAGCTGTGGGTGACTACCCACAGCTTTTGCGAGCGGCCAGGTGATGGTCGCGAAGGTCGCAACCATCACGACCATCGGGCTTGCGACGAGACCCTTGTGGTAGGGTCTCGTCTGCCACAAGCCCCAGTGAGCTTCGGCTCTAATAGAGCTGGAAGCTCACTACTGACATCACTGGCGGTGTCAGTAGGGCCGCCCACAAACGGCAGGCGGTCCTTCAGGAATGCCTCCGTTTGTCCAGCCACCCCCCCCGACCCGCCTACAAAACAGGACGAGCTGTCGATCAACATCGACAGCCGTCCCATTTTGCTGCGAGCCCCGGAGCGAGTGATTTCCTGCCCGGCCGTCGGTCCGCTTGTGAGCGCATAGCACTTGCGAGCTGGTCTGAATCAGGCCCTGTGTCTGAAACTTTTTTACTGAAACTGTATTGCATTAAGGCCCTCATTCAGAGCCGCTCGCTATTTGCGGTCGTTCGTTTTCTAAAAAGGGGTGGCTATTCAAATGAACCGTTCGCACTTTGCGGTCTGTTCACGCCTCTAAGTCTGAACGAGCGAGCAAAACATGCGAACGTAAATTTGAAAAATACGCCCCCTGGCCGCTCGCATCCTACGTCATGTCCGCTATTTATTAGATTAATCGAGTACATCGAACAGCGTATGAACTGATCGCTATTCTAGTGGTTGGTTTTTTCAACCACTATTTTGCGAGCAGTTCTAAGTTAAAAATTACCCAGTGACGTGGTCAATGACGCTGCTGGATTAATTATGCACTCTCTTAAAATGCCCGTTTTGACCTTTAAGCACGCCTGCGATCGGATCTCCACTCCCCGTTTTCAAGCACCTTCCCGTGTTACCACCCACATACGCCTCATTCTGTCACTCAAAATAGCAGGCATTCGCTATTTTGCGAGCACATGAATTTCGTCCGCACTGACTGGTTCGCGCATGCGTATAACGATCCGTACGCATGCGCAGTTGGGCAAACATCGCTCGGAGAGAACGAGCTGCCGCTTACGAGTGGCTCTGAATCAGGCCCTAAATGCACATTTTGTTTCATTGAAACTTTTGTTTCCCATTAACACCGCGGCGGAGGGAACTTAGAAAAAAAAAATGTAAAGTTGGAGACAAGGGACATAAACTCAGCTTTACACGGACATTTGCTCCACAAAATGATTGTCACGCAGGAGCAGGGAAGATTAAGCGCACTGCATAGGGACATTTATTTTGCCAGGAATTATCTGAGAGAAAAAGAGATAGAGGAAGATAAACTCTAGTGAAAAGTGACATTTATCTAACCTGGTTCTGCAGAAGAGAACGTGCCAAATAAAAAGCCGAGCCATAAAGACATTAATGTCTCCGGGAATTGTCAGCGGGAGATAGGACAAATAAATATCCCTTGTATGACGATGTTTCTCTCCCCATCACATCTGAAGGAGCATGTGGGTGAGATGTCTATTCTAATCCATTAATATTTCCCTGCCTGAAAGGTTGATTGATGCAATCCATCTGACTACAAGGCACAGCTAGAAGGTGCGCTGTATAAGTGTTTGTCATTGAACGTCTCCAGTCAGCTCCATTGACAGATCTGGAAACATTGAGCTTATTAGAAGATCTCCTGAAACTCCCGTCATGCAGTACCTGATGGATGGAAATGCAGCTACATAACAATATGCGCTCTCGCAGTTTCTGCCGACAGATGGAATCCTTGACATTAAACAACCTGACCAGCACCTTGTAATAAGCAACTTTCATTTTTTTTCCCACTTGATAAGTTGGAAGAGTTTTATAATACATTGTGTTCTCATCTGCTGCCTGAATACCGACCAGAAATATTATTATTAGGGGTGTGCACCGGCCACTTTTCGTGTTTTGTGTTTTGGTTTTGGATCTGGATCTTTCTTCGTGTTTTGGATCTGGATTGGTTTTGCCAAAACCACCCTTCCGTGTTTTGGGTTCTGGGTTTTGTGATTTGGATCTGTATTTTTTTTTAAAAAAGCATAAAAACAGCTAAAATCACAGATTGTGTTGATTTTTCTGCTCCTATGTTATTATTAACCTCAAAAACCTTAATTTCCACTCATTTCCAGTCTATTCTGAACACCTCACAATAGTGTTTTTATGTCCAAAAGGTTGCACCGAGGTAGCTGGATGACTATGCTAAGCGACACGAGTGGGTGGCACAAACACGTGACCCATCTAGGAGTGACACTGCAGTGGCAGACAGGATGGCAGTTTGAAAAACTAGGCCCCAAACTGTACATAATGCAAAGAAAAAAAAGAGGTGCAAGATGGGATTGTCCTTGGGCCCTCCCACCCACCCTTATGTTGTATAAACAGGACATGCACACTTTAACAAAGCAATCATTTCAGCGCCAGGGTCTGCCACACGACTGTGGCTGAAATGATTGGTTCGTTTGGGCCCCCACAAAACAAGCTGGCAATTAATCTGGCACAAACTGGCTCTACGGAGGCAAGATGTCGTCCTCATCCTCCTCATCCACCGATTCCTCACCCTCTTCAGTGTTGTGTACATCCTCATCCTCACAGAGTATTAACTCGTCCCCACTGGAATCCACCACCACAGGTCCCTCTGTACGTTCTGGAGGCTGGTCTCCCTGGAAGAGTTGATAATTCATTTTGATGAACATCATCTTCTCCACATTTTGTGGAAGCAACCTCCTACGCCTTTCGCTGACTAGGTTCCCGGCTGCACTAAACACTCTTTCGGAGTACACACTGGAGGGGGGGCAACTCAGGTAAAATAGAGCCAGTTTGTACAGGGGCCTCCAAATTGCCTCTTTTTCCTGCCAGTACAGGTACGGACTGTCTGACATACCTACTTGGATGCTGTCACCGATGTAATCCTCCACCATTCTGTCAATGGTGACAGTATCATATGTAGTGACAGTAGACATGTCAGAAATTGTTTCCAGGTCCTTCAGTCCGGACCAGATGTCCAAACTTGGTCCTGCCTGCCCTGCATCACCGCCAGCGGGTTGCTTAGGATAGCTAAGTTTTTTCCTGGCAGCCCCAGTTGCGGGAGAAAATGAAGAAGGAGCTGTTGACAAGTCACGTTCCGCTTCAGCTGACAGTGTGTTCACCAACAGGTCTTTGCACCTTGTGTCGGCTGGAAAGAGAGACACCACATAGGCTTTAAACCTAGGATCGAGCACGGTGGCCAAAATGTAGTGGTCTGATTTCAACAGATTGACCACCCTGGAATCCTGGCAAAGCGAATGAAGGGCTTCATCCACAAGTCCCACAAGCCGAGCGGAATCGCTCCGTCTTAGCTCCTCCTTCACTTTCTCCAGCTGCTTCTGCAAAAGCCTGATGAGGGGAATGACCTGACTCAAGCTGGCAGTATCTGAACTGACTTCACGTGTGGCAAGTTCGAAGGGCTGGAGAACCTTGCACAACACGGAAATCATTCTCCACTGCGCTTGAGTCAGGTGCATACCCCCTCCTTTGCCTATGTCATAGGTGGATGTATAGGCTTGTATGGCCTTTTGCTGCTCCTCCATCCTCTGAAGCATATAGAGGGTTGAGTTCCACCGCGTCACAACCTCTTGCTTCAGGTGATGGCGGGGCAGGTTCAAGAGTGTTTGCTGGCGGTCCAGTCTTCGGCACGCAGTCGCTGAATGGCGAAAGTGGCCAGAAATTTTTCAGGCCACCCAAAGCGTCTCCTGCACGCCCCTGTCGCTTTTCAGAAAATTCTGCACCACCAAGTTTATTGTGTGAGCAAAACATGGGACGTGCTGGAATTTGCCCAGATGTAATGCCCGCACAATATTGGTGGCGTTGTCAGATATCACAAATCCCCAGGAGAGTCTAAGTGGGGTAAGCCACTGGGCGATGATTTCCCTCAGTTTCTCTAAGAGGTTGTCGGCGGTGTGCCTCTTACTGAAACTGGTGATACACAGCGTAGCCTGCCTTGGAACGAGCTGGCGTTTCTGAGATGCTGCTACTGGTGACGCTGCTGCTGTTGCTGCGTAAGGTGATACATCTACCGAGTGGGCTGTCACATAGTCCTTAGTCTGCCCTATTCCTCTTGTCCACATGTCCGTGGTTAAGTGGACATTGGGTACAACGGCATTTTTCAGGACACTGAGGACACTTTTTCTGACGTTTCTGTACAGTCTCGGTATCGCCTGCCTAGTGAAGTGGAATCTAGACGGGATTTGGAACCGGGGACACACTACGTCCATCAATTGTCAAAATCCCACTGCACTAATGGCGGATACCGGACGCACGTCTAACACCAACATAGCAGTCAAGGCCTCAGTTATACATTTTGCTTCAGGATGACTGCTGTCGTACTTCATCCTCCTCGCTAAGGACTGTTGGAGGGTCAATTGTTTAGTAAAAGTAGTGGTGTTCCTACTTCCTCTCTGGGATGATGAACGACTCCCAGCAGCAGCAACAGCAGCAGTGGCAGCAGTAGGCATAGCAATGCAGGATCCTCCGGAGGAATCCCGGATATTAGAGTCAGTCATGCCAGTGACATGGCCTGCAGGACTACTTCCGATCCTGACTAAGGAGGAAATTGACGAGGAGGGAGTTGACTGTGTGGTTTGCAGGCGCTTGGATACAACAGGACAACGGGATTTAGGTGTCCCTGGACTGCTTACGGTCTTAGCCAAAGTTTCTGAACTTGACAGTAACTTATTATGAACACGCTGCAGGTGCCGTATAAGGGAGGATGTTCCTAGGTGGTTAACGTCCCTACCCCTACTTATTCCACCTTTACATATGGTACATATGGCAAGACAGTTGTTGTCCGGATTTGGATAGATATATTGCCAGACCAAAGAGGTGGAATGTTTGGTCTTCTGCCCAGGCATGACCCTGATGGGCTTTTTCATCCCACGGACAACAACTGTCTCCCCCGGAGCCTGATTTAAACAAACCACATCACTATCAGAATCCTCCTCGTCAACTTCCTCCTCATTGCCAGCTACAACAGTATCCTCATCCTGTTGTACTTCAACAGTGACATCTTCAATTTGCATATCAGCAAGTAGACTGTGGGTGCTTCTTTCAGCACTTGCAGGGGGCGTGCAAATGGTGGAAAGAGCCACCTCTTCCCGTCCAGTGCTGGGAAGGTCAGGCATCGCAACCACCACCACACTTGGACTGTCCTTGGGGATTTGTGATATCTTCTTAGAAAGCACAGTTCTTCGCTGTGCTTTTGCCAGCTTAACTCTTTTGATTTTTTTAGTGGGAGGAGGGCTTCCATCGTCATGTGAAGCTGAACCAATAGTCATGAACATAGGGATCGACTTTAGCCTTTCCTTGCAACTCCGTGTCGTAAATGGCATATTGGCAAGTTTACGTTTCTCTTCAGATGATTTAAATGTTTTTTTCAAGGTCATTTTCCTGAACTTTGTCACAGAAAATATTTTGTTATTTGGTTTGGAGTGTACTTTGGGGGTTACAGCACCCTTTAACGGTCAAGCCAGCTGGCCCTTTACTTATGACACAGGCGCACGTTTGGCACTACTTTGTTGATGCACGTGCGGCTACTGCGCACACAATTCACAAACACAGAAAATATTTTGTTATTTGGTTTGGAGTGTACTTTGGGGGTTACAGCACCCTTTAACGGTCAAGCCAGCCGGCCCTTATGACACAGGCACACGCTTGGCACTACTTTGTTAATGCACGTGCGGCTACTGCGCACACAATTCACAAACACAGAAAATATTTTGTTATTTGGTTTGGAGTGTACTTTGGGGTTACAGCACCCTTTAATGGTCAAGCCAGCCGGCCCTTTACTTATGACACAGGCGCACGCTTGGCACTACTTTGTTGATGCACGTGCGGCTACTGCGCACACAATTCACAAACACAGAAAATATTTTGTTATTTGGTTTGGAGTGTACCTTGGGGGTTACTGCACCCTTTAACGGTCAAGCCAGCCGGCTCTTTACTTATGACACAGGCGCACGCTTGGCACTACTTTGTTGATGCACGTGCGGCTACTGCGCACACAATTCACAAACACAGAAAATATTTTTTTATTTGGTTTGGAGTGTACTTTGGGGGTTACAGCACCCTTTAACGGTCAAGCCAGCCGGCCCTTTACTTATGTCACAGGCGCACGCTTGGCACTACTTTGTTGATGCACGTGCGGCTACTGCGCACACAATTCACAACACAGTCCAGCCAGCCCCTATGGACTTTGAAGTAGTGGACACAGCCCCTATGGACAACAGCAGCACAGCACAGCACAGCACAGCACAACACTACTCTGCACTACACTATACTACACAGCCCAGCGAGCCCTAACTCCCACCCTCCCTCTTCACTGTCCACAGCCGAGTGAGAAAATGGCGCCAACGCGGGTACCTTATATAGGATCCAAAACCCGCGAGACCCAGAAGGCGGGATGATGACGTTTTGCCTCGATTTCAGATCCGAGTCAGGCGGGAAAAGTCGAGCCTGACTCGGATCGGCCTCGGATCGGGGGGGATCCGAACCCGCTCACCCCTAATTAGTATTAATTTTTTTTAATTTTGTGTGTGTGTTTGTTACAGTATTTCGCATCTGTAATTCAATTTTATTTAGTGGACAAATATTTGGATGTTTCAGCATTGACTAAAAAGAATATAGAAGTTTTTTTTTTTTTTTTTTAAACATATAAGGAGAAATTGGGCCTGATTCTGAGTGGAGTGCAGTATCGATGCCGCACGCAATTGGCTGATGTTCTAATTCTGCACATGCGTCCCAGTCACACTGCGCATGCGCTCCGATTTTTAGCGCCGCAGAACAAAATCTGACGCATGGTCTGTGGAATTTGGAGAGGAGGGAGCCCGTGTTGGAGACAGCACACAGGCCCCCTCCTCTCTAGAAACGCCCCTGGATTGCATTCAGGGCTGGTCTGCCCATCTAGCAAATGCCAGAAGAGCTGATGGCCAGATGGGCTAGTCTGGCATCAAATCTTGGCCGAACAGCTCCGCCTGCCGCTGCTTTGCTCAGCCAAGATACTGAAAAAAGGGGAGTGCCGTCAGGCCAGGCCCCCGTGAGGCCAGGCCATGCCTATTTTGAGGTGAGGCCCCACCCCTTTTGCAGTCTTAGTCTGTCTTTAATTGCATATTAAAGTCCCTTCCTCCCGATCAGGCGCCATTTCACACAGGACACTGCCTACAGGAGCACTTTGTAATTTATAAAAAATGTGCACTGTGTTTAACTTAGAGAGTCAACGTGTAATTAAAAAAAAAAACTCTGTAGGAGCACTTCGAGGGAGTGTATTGTGGGCCTGATTCAGAGTCGCTCACAGGGCGGGCGCTGGTTTTTTTAGGAGTGGCCTCCTGGCCGCTCACATAGCTGTGGGTGGCCATGATGATGGACGCGATGGGCAAGACCATCGCGACCATCGGGCTTGCGACAAGACCCTTGTAGTAGGGTCTCGTTTATCGCAAGCCCCAGAGAGCTTTCGGCTCTAACAAAGCCGGAAGCTCTCCACTGACATCACTCGTGATGTCAGTGGGACCGCCCCCAAATAGCAAGCATTCCCTCGGGAACGCCTCCATTTGGGCAGCCACCCCCTGGCCCGCCCACCAAACGGGGCGATCTGTCACTCAACATCGACAGCTTGCCCCCTTTGGTTCCGAGACCCAGAGTGACGGATTGCCCGTGGCTAGCCAGGTCTCGAGCATGCGCACGACGGAGCCGGCTCCGTCGTGCGCATGCGCTGTGGGCCACCATCGACCCAGTTGTGAGCACTCAGCGCTTGCGACCGGGTCTGAATCAGGCTCTGTTTGTTAATACATTTTTAAAAAGTAATTAACATTAAACTTGTGTTAAAAAAATATAACATCATAGTGTGCCACCAATACTAGGAGCACTGTGAGGCAGTGTGTTGTGTGTTCAAGCACTGTTAATTTATTTTTATTTTTAAATAAAACTGTTGTGTGTTAAAAAAATATAACATCATTAGAGTGCCACCATTACTGGGGATGCTGTGAGTCAATATGATCGATCAACAGAAGAGTGGGAGCATCAACCCAGCACTAGAGCTGCGACTGTTGCCAGCAGTCATGGTAGTACTTCAACATCTACTAAAGGTGATCCATGGGAAATAAAGTTTAGGAAAGAGCACCTGAAATCTGAACAATATTTCACAATGTTAAAGAAAACCACCTAATAATAAAAGGAAAATTTACTGCCGAAAAGTGCAAAATTGCCAACATTGACACCTCTACCATGACTCACTAAGGGGTATATTTACTAAAGGTCTATTTTAATCGATGTTGATTGTTTTAAAATCCATGAAAATCGATTAACATCAATGTTGTGTTTCTCTAGCTAAATCACACATTTACTAACAGACTATTTTTGATTTTGTTATTTAAGTATTAATAAATGTGTGAATTAGCCACAGAAACACAACATCAACGTTAATCGATTTTCATCAATTTTCATTGATTTTACACTGAATAAAATCGAACTTTGGTAAATATACCCCTAAGCTTCAGTAGAATGGTGGAGGATTATTTTAATGACAATGTACCAATTAGCATGTCACACAGTCCTTTTGATTACTGGGAGGAAAAAAGGCAATTTGGAGACCCTTGTACAAACTAGCTTTGGTCTACTTAAGCTATCCACCCTCCAGTTTGTACACGTAAAGATTGTTTAACACAGCCGGGAGCCTTATCAGAATAGGAGGCTACTTCATAAAAACGTCGAACAACTGATGTTCAGAAAATGAACTACAAATTCTATGCGGAAGACCATTGCCGCCAAAAACAGCAAACTACAGAGGGCCAGATTCAGACCCGATCGCAAGCCCACAGCGCTCGCAACCGGGTCTGAATCAGGTCTATTAGAGCAGGAAGTACACTCGGGCTTGCAAGAGCTGAGACCCTACCACAGGGTCTCCACGCAAGCCCGATGGTCGCGATAATCGCGACCATTTCCAGGCTGCTCGCAAAAGCTGTGGGTGATCACCCACAGCTTAGCGAGCAGCCTGAAAAAAAAAAATTAAAATCCCCGCCCTGATTCAGAGTGAGCGCGAGTGAGCGCTCACCAGCAGCGAGCGGCTCTGAATCAGGCCCAGAGACTTCTGTAATGGTGGATTCCAGTGGGGATGAGGAAATTAGGGGGTGTGGCCTCACAATGAGGGGTGTGGTCTCTCAATAAGGAGCGTGGCCTCAAATGAAAAGACTACCTTATTAATAAATAACATTAACATAGCCATAGGTTTAGGAACAGCAAAACCTATTCAAATTTCCAAGGCATACCATCAGTCGTCCCCACCACAAGAAAAACTCCACATTGCTACCCAATAGAAGAAATAACATTGCTCCCCCACAGAGATAAATAACATTGCTCCACCACAGAAGAAATAACATTGCTCCCCCACAGAGATAAATAACATTGCTCCACCACAGAAGAAATAACATTGCTTCCCCACAGAGATAAATAACATTGCTCACCCACAGAGATAAATAACATTGCTCCCCCACAGAAGAAATAACATTGCTCCCCCACAGAGATAAATAACATTGCTCCCCCACAGAAGAAATAACATTGCTCACCCAAAGAGATAAATAACATTGCTCCCCCACAGAAGAAATAACTTTGCTCCCCACAGAAAAAAGCACATTGCTACTTCTGTGTCCCCAGTCAGCCAGCCCCCCCTTCTGTCTCCAGCCAGCCCCCCCTTATGTCTCCAGCTAGCACCCACCTTCTGTCTCCAGCCATCCAGCCTCCCCTTCTGTCTCCAGCCAGTCCCCCTTCTGTCTCCAGCCAGCCCCCTCTTCTGTTTCCAGCAAGCAGCCTCTTCTGTCTCCAGCCAGCCAGCCCCCCGTCTGTCTCCAGCCAGCCACCCTTATGTCTCCAGCTAGTACCCCACCTTCTGTCTCCAATCAGCCCCCCTTATTTCTCCAGCTAGCACCCCACCTTCTGTCTCCAATCAGCCCCCCTTATTTCTCCAGCTAGCACCCCACCTTCTGTCTCCAGCAAGCCCCCTCCTTCTGTCTCCAGCAAGCCAGCCCCAACTTCTGTCTCCAGCCAGCCCCCCTTATGTCTACAGCTAGCACCCCCTTCTGTATCCAGTCAGACCCCCCTTATGTCTCCAGCTAGCACCCCACCTTCTGTCTCCAGCCAGCCAGACCCCCTTTTGTCTCCAGCCAGCCTGCCCCCACATTCTGTCTTCAGCCAGCCAGACCCCCTTTTGTCTGCAGCCAGCCTGCCCCCACCTTCTGTCTCCAGTCAGCCAGACCAGCTGCTCCGAGAAAGTGCTTCTAATGCTCTGTTAAGATAAGGACAAAGTCTTTGTCATTGCCCAGCTTTGGATCACCGCCTAATGCAGTTGAGGGCAGCGTGGTCCACGACACTACACACTAAAACAAACACACCGCTGGCGGCAGCGATGTGTTTGTTTTAGCACTGCAGCCAATAAGAGTCAGACATACTCTTATTGGCTGCTGCATCAGGACTGACGCTGGGCTGGAAATCACTTATGAGTTCTGCCTTCTGGCTCCCACAGTGGGTGAAGGGAGAGTTGTCATAACATCTCTCTTATAGTGCCGAGAGGGACCGGAGGAGCGGATGGCAGTGGGCGCAAGAACAAGGATTCGGTAGTGTATGGGGTCACTGTATAAAGGGCACTCTATAAGGGGCACTACTGGGGGCACTGTATAAGGGGCACTACTGGGGGCACTGTATAAGGGGCATTACTGGGGGCACTGTATGGAGGCACTGTATAAGTGGCACTACTGGGGCACTTTATAAGGGTATTTGGATGAAAAATGGAGCCCACCCAACTATGTGCCATAAGGGGCTTGGCCACTGAAAAAAGGGATATGTCAACATGATACACCACCATTTCTTGTCACTCTAGGAACTTTCCTTTCCATTCCATATGCACCTTATACAATGTCCCCAGTAGTAGTGCCCCTTATGCAATGTCTCTAGTAGTACTGCCCATCATGCAATGCCCCTAGTAGTAGTAGTGCCCCTCGTGCAATGCCCACTGTAGTAGTGCCCCTTATGCAATATCCCCTGTAGAAGCACTCCTTATGCAATGCCCTCTGTAGTAGTGTACATTATGCAGTGCCCCTAGTAGTGCCCCTTACACATAAATATGCTACTGCCAATCATCATGCACCTTGACCTGGGGACAAGCAAATCAGCAGGTGGGCCTGGCAGGTGCCTGCTCAGTTATCAGAGGCCTCTCCTGCCCTGGGTTGCAGTTACAGTGAGGGAGAGTTCCCCTGAGTTTGGTTTATAAATCTGAACTGACAGCAGACCTAAGCTGGGACTCTGCTCTACTCGGGACCCCAAAGTAATTTTGTACTTGGACTCAATTCGACTTGGAACCCAATGTTTGGATGTGTTCATATTTCAGAATAACCGAACCACACATCTCTACTATGTAATGGGGGCGGCCATTAATATGCCTAGGGGCATCTGTCATCTAGTGGGTTATCCTGAGTTTTGATTACTGTATGCATTTACATTTTTAAAAGCTCATTTAAATGAGTTGTAAAATAAAACTTACAATACTAAATAATACATGCTATTTATTTACTGTATATGCATGTTATAATTTAATGTATTTAACTTTTATGTATTATTTATGTTAATGTGTTTAACTTCTGTATCAGCCAGACTACTGTCTATAGGAACACCCACGGCAATGTCAACAATGTCTAGACAGACATCAGATGTTAGACAATCAATAGGTTGACAGGGACAACACACATGTAAGAAGTTTGACGGGTTCAAGTGATCGACCCTTTTTATGTTGTTTTTTAGGGTTAAGTTCTAGGGTTATGCACTGACCAGAGGGTTAGGCACTGGAAGGGACGGTTAGGTTCAGGCACCTACCCCAACGGTTAGTGTTAGGCACCAAGGAGAGGGTTAGGGTGAAGATTAGGGTTATAAAAAAAAAAAATGTGTCGACCATTTTGTGTCTACCTTTTGACCCTGTCAACCTTCTTACATGTCATCATTTAGTGTGTTCATCTTTAGTCCCGGTCGACCTTTTGTCCCTGTTGACCTATTGACTGTCTCACATCTGGTGTCTATCAAGACATTGTCGACCTTTTTACAGTCTATTTTTCAATCCACACCCGTCCTATTTGCAAGGAAGAGTTAGAAGGTGCATGTACGGTAATTATAAGGAACCACTAGTGCAAATGAAATGAAATTAAGTTAAATGAAATGAACACATCTGTTGTTTTGACCTTCAAAAATGCGACGTAAATTTTCCTTTTTGCCGTAGACGAAATATAAATGTCAGCCATGTCATTAGAATAGATGGCCACAACTTTGTACGGTAGAGCTGCAGCGCCAATGAATGAAGTACTAACAGCTGGGGGTTGACATGATTAGCCAATCAGAAGTACCCAGGTAGCACATGCTGAGGTCGTCATCATCATCATCAATATGAAAAGAACTATGAGCCTGCCCCAGAGTTGTACGCTATTCGTAACGTCGCTGCCTGTTTGTATGCAAAAAATTATGATAATGGCGCCTCGTCTTGTGTAAATAGTACGCCAACTCTGAATGAGCCCCACAGTGTGGACTCAATACTGGATAGATTTGGGAAGCAAAATCAGAACTCGATGGCTGATAAAAGTCGCCTTCAGCCTGGGAACAGTAATGGGTAGATATACTGTACAATGCAGCGGAATTATGCAGATGGGATTCCGTTTTTTACCGGGCAGCACATGAAGCAACAGATATGGCAGTAGTTTTCCCTGTCTGAAGAGATATGTTTGGAGTGTCTTTTGAAAGAATGGATTAGGCCACCAACGTGCATACAAACACTGCTGTGACGAAGTGCGTTTGACTGGTGCTGCTGCCCAGGGTTCTAGGCCAAAGGGGGGAGCATTTTTGCTGCCTGCATGGTACCTTCTTACAGATCATAGGATGCCTTGGGAGGCACAATGCTACATGTAAAGTCACCCGACACTCCCATCTCCCTGTCCCACAGTTCTTGGGCGACATCAGGACCTCACATGTGCCAGGGCGTGTGCAGAAACAGAGCACCAATTCCAATTCATCTACAAACAGAAAATATTTGGTGCAAATTGATTCTCTGGGGGGCGTTCCAAGAGCTGGGGGCAGAGGTTTAACCATCTCTTGGCAGGAGTTGGAGGGAAGATAGAAAATAGGCACCACAGGCCCAGTAACTCACGATACCTCCACACTTTACCTTAACCACAGTCACAAAGTTCTCTGTAGTGTGGAGGTGCAGTTTGAAATTCATATTTGCTGGACATAACTTATCAAAACAAAGTTGTGTTCCAACTGGTGTGGTACCACAAGTCCCAAGCGCATGCTGGGAGTTGCAGTTCAACGATATATCTAGAGAACCTAAACTTGTCAGATGTACAGTACAGTATATCCTGTCTGAGCAACAGAAGTTAATAAAGAACAAAACCTACATTGTAATTCTCTTTTGCTATTTAACTATTTCAAAGGGAATCAGTATGATTTACCGGCAGACAGGATGCCGGCGTTCAGGGGCCGGTAAGTAGCCTATGAAGCAATGACATCACGCACGCAACATCATGAGGTCAGGTGCTCAGGGGGCAAGCCGGCACATGGCGCATTTGAACCCTGTTACGGTGCTGGCGCAGTCTTTCATTTACTTCTCATTCTTATCCGGGACAGGCTCTTATTTTAGCTCTGGTCCCGGGAAGAGAAATTTTTTGAATTCGATACTGAATTAATTTCTTACTGCTGCTCTATGCAGCAATGAGAAATTATAATTAAAGCAGTGAACTAAACAATGGGCCCCTATAAGTCTTGTAACTTTAGGTGAGTACCAGTACCTTTGTTCTGAGTACCGGTACCTTTTATTCATAGAAAAACAAAAACTTTACTCCACATCCTTATTAGAGCGCTATACCAATTTCTTCATCACTTCAGTCCAGTATTAGTGCTCATCTCATAATGATAATAATAATAATAGTATCATAACATAATAATAATAATAATAATAATAATAATAATAATAATAATAATAATAATAATAATAATATAATAATAATGGTATCATAACATAATAATAATAATAATAATAATAATAATAATAATAATAATAATAATAATAATAATAATAATATAATAATAATAATAATAATAATAATAATAGTATCATAACATAATAATAATAATAATAATAATAATAATATAATAATAATAGTATCATAACATAATAATAATAATAATAATAATAATAATAATAATAATAATATAATAATAAAAATAAAAAAACAAGAAAAAAATTACGTCATGAGAAGAAAACTACACTTATCCGATAAATATATATTTTGTTAAATTTGAATATATAGAAATGAATCACATCATCCTGTAAATGAGCTAAAAAATATACAGAGTTGCTGCAGTAATATACATTATATACACCTTGTCACTCTGAATACACCACAGATCTTTACAGCCCAATACATGTGAGACAATAACTGTATTGTTAATGTTACGTTTTATAGAACAGACTGTAAAAACTCAATTTACTGAAACTCCGTCTTCGCCTCATTTGCATAATGCACAGAAGTGGAAAAGCTGAGACAACTGCTAAAGGAGCAGCGTTCACATACAGGAGTCTCCCGAAGCCCATTCCAGGCGCCAGAGGGGACTATTCTCATTCTTTGAGACTAATGAGCACCAGGAAGTTTTCTCCATGTGTTGTTTTGCAATTGTGACAGTAGATATATTATCTCTACAAGTAATACGTTCTGTTTAGAGGGAATTATCACTATGCATTTTAGGTTTTCCTCTAAAACAAACAAATATGTAACTTTTATATTTATTTTTATTTGCGGAAAATATGTGTTTTCTGCTGATCCCGACTCAATATATTTTGATTATAATGTATTTTAACCTGCACTGTTAATGAAGGAGTTCTCGTTGTTAAGGGCATAACCACACGTTCGTAAGGGCCCCTTTGTACCACCCAATGGTGAATAATTTATACATGTAACTTTCACATGGAAGGTAGCGACCTAACTTATTGCATTTCAACATCCTGGGATTACTAAGGTGGCCCACCCCTCCCCCATTCTTCCTGGCACCACTACATAAAACAGCCTCCCCATCCTGGTCCTCTCCGGCAACCCTATAAACTGTGTGAGCAGTGTTGGAGGGAACCAGAACCGGATGCTATTTCAGGGGCCACTGCAGCAAGTAACCATGAAGCCACATCCTTGTGCCATGGTTGGCCGCCCAGCATAACTATATGAGGTTCTAGGGGCTGGAGGCACAAACAGTCAGATTAAGGGGGTGGGGGGGAACTGGGGCACAGTGCCCTGGGTCCCCCTCTCTCAGGGTCCCCCCTTCCCCGGGGCACACTGCTGTGCTGTGCAGTCCCATGCATTTTTGTAAGGGCCGGATGAGTGAGGACGGGCCAGACAATCAGTAGGGTGGGGCGGAGATGTGCGCCGACCCCCGTGTTTTGGTTTTGGATCTCCGCTGGTTTTGGATCTGGATTGGTTTTGACAAAATCTCACCTCCGTGTTTTGTTTTCGTGTTTTGGTTTTGGATCTGGATTTTTTCTTAAAAAATCATAACAACAGCTAAAATCACATAAAATGGGCCTGTTTTTGTTCCTACAGTATAACTAACCTCAATAACATTTATTTCCATTAATTTCCAATCACTTTTGACCACTTCACAGTATTATTTGCTTTATCTAGTTAAGGCCAAAAGGTTGCATCCAGCTAGCTGGCTGACTAAGCTAAGTGACACAGTGGGCAGCACTAACATGTGGCAGTTCAGTTTCTAATTTCCAACACGGATACAGTGTGTTATACAGTGTGGGTTGGATACACCAATAGTGCACATACTGTGATAGCAGTGTCGGCAGAGCGGGGTTGCTGACGGTGTCCTCAGTACATGGAATGGCAGTGCTGTGGTGCTGGCAGTGTCCTCAGTGAAGGGTACCGGTGATGTCATCAGTGCGGGGGTGCCAGCGGTGTCTTAGTGCAGGTTTGCTGGCTGTGTCAGCAGTGCGGGGGTGCCAGCGGTGTCTTAGTGCAGGTTTGCTGGCTGTGTCAGCAGGCAGAGGGTGCCAGCGGTGTCTATAGTGCAGGATTGCTGGCAGTGTCGACAGTGTGGGGGTGCCAGCGGTGTCCTCAGTACATGGAATGGCAGTGATGACAGTGTTCTCAGTGAAGGGTACCGGCGGTGACGGCAGAGCGGGGGTGCCAGTGGTGTCCTCATTGCAGGTTTGCTGACTGTGTCGGCAGTGCAGGGCTGCTGGTGGTGTCCTCAGTGTGGGAGTGTCAGCAGTGTCGGCAGTGTGGGGGTCGCTAACGTTGTCCTCAGTACATTGGGCGGCAGTGCATTAGTGTCGGCAACGGTGGTGTCGGCAGCAGGGGATGCTGCCAGTGGGGGGGCCGGCGGTGTCAGCAGCGGGAGGTGCCGGCGGTATCAGGCGGCGGGGGATGGCAGGCACCATCTTCTTTTTATCCTTTGTGCTATTTTCAATGGGCTTAACGCTGATTGGCTGAGAGCCGTGACAGACAGCTCTCTCAGCCAATCAGCGTTAAGCCCAGTCAAAACAAAACCTCGCGACTTGACAGAGGGGTTGCAAGGTTTTGCCTCGGGTCAGGGATCGGGGGCAGGCAGGGAGATCCGAGCTACGCTCGGATCGCCCCGGATCCCTGAAATTCGGGTGGGTTCGGATCTCTGAGATCCAAACCCGCTCATCTCTAATTATCATCATAGTGTATTTATGGGGCTATGACAGGGCAGTAACCCAGCGTGTGTGAGCGCTGCCGTCATCCAAGGTGCAGGCTCCTTTGGGTGGCATAGTCTCTCCCCTACAGCAGCAGCATTTGGTTTGCAGGGTGCCCGGAACAGCATCCACCAGCCAGTAGCGCTACTGCAGAGCCGACCACAGTGTCCAAGGGATCCCTAAGCATGCTCCGGGCAGTGCTCTGCTTCCGAGTGCTGGCAGCCCTGCCCCCTTCACGTGATGTCATGACATCATGGGTTTGGGGGGCATGGCTGGCACAGACCCCTGCCCCAGGCATGGGCTATGGATCATAGAGGCGAGAGGTGTATGTTCACCCTCTCAATGCCCCAGATCTGCCCCTTGCGCCTCGCTTTGGACTGTGCTGTATTACCGAGAAGCTGAAGTTTCCTCTCGCAGCTCACAGTTAAAATACATTTAAATAAAGAATAAATAGTTATTTTCTGCTTGCTCAGTCTGCTGGGCGATATGTAGCAAAAGGAGAAATGCGGTGAAACCCCAAAAATACTGGTTTGACCTCATTTCTCATATACACCAAACCCCGAATATGATACATTTCGGGACTTGGAGGTTCCAGACTATAGATAGACAGTAAAAAGGTAGACAATGTCTAGATAGACACCAGGGGGTAAATTTACTAAAGTGAGAGTTTTTAGAAGTGGAGATGTTGCCCATAACAACCAATCAGATTCTAGCTATTATCTTCTAGAAGGTGCTAGTTAAATGTTAAGAAGAATCTAATTGGTTGCTATGGGCAACATCTCCACTTCTAAAAACTCTCACTTTAGTAAATATACAGTACCCCCAGCTGTTAAACAGGCAATAGGTCGACAGGGACAAAATGTCGACACACAAACGGTCGGCATGTAAGAAAGTCGACAGCTACAAATGGTCTACATGGTCAAAGGTCGACACAAAAATGGTCGACACATGTTTAGTTTTTTTTTTGTTATTTTAGGGTTAGAGTTAGGGTTAGGCACTTACCCCGATGGTTAGGGTTAGGCACCAGGTGGGAGGGTTAGGCACTAGAAGGGACGGTTAGAGTCAGGCACTAGAAGGGACGGTTAGGGCCAAGCACCTACAGTTACCCCTATGGTTATGGTTAGGTACCAGTAGGGAAGGTTAGGGTGAAGATTAGGGTTAGAAAAAAAAACATGCGTCGCCCATTTTTGTTTCAACCTTTTGTACCAGTCGACCTATTGACTGTCTAACATCTGGTGTCTATCTAGACACTGTCTACCTTTTTATTGTCTACCTCTTACCACACCCGGGTCCAGGGGCTGGCTGGCAACTTTTAGCCTGGGGGGCAAATGCATGCAGGTGGCCCTGGCAGAGGAGTAGCAGGTAGCCAGGGTGCCCGGAGCCCGTGCGTGCTACACCCCCCCCCCCTCAACTGGTCCAGGGAGGAGGCAGGTCCATATGGAATTAATGTAAAGTTAAAATAAAGATATGGGTCAGCCCCCTGTAGTGGTGCCCATATGCAGTGTCCCTTGTGCCCCAGGAGAGTACCCCATTATTCAGGCCTCCAGTAGTGCCCCCAGTAGTGATCCCCCTATGCAATGCCCCTTATACAGTGCCCCCAGTAGTGGTCCCCCCTGTGCAGTGCCCCTTGTGCCCCCAGTAGTGGTACTTCTAAGCCCGTTATATAGTGCCCCCAGTAGTGGTACTCCCTATGCAGTGCCCCCAGTAGTAGTTTCCCCCCCTTTTAGTGCCCCAGTAATGGTCCCCCCCTTTTAGTGCCCCCAGTAATGGTCCCCCCCTTGTAGTGCCCCCAGTAGTAGTCCCCCCCTTGTAGTGCCCCCAGTAGTAGTCCCCCCTTGTAGTGTCCCCAGTAGTAGTCCCCCCCTTGTAGAGCACCCCGTAGTAATCCCCCCTTGTAGTGCCCCCAGTAGTAGTCCCCCCTTGTAGTGCACCCAGTAGTAGTCCCCCCCTTGTAGTGCCCACAGTAGTAGTCTCCCCTTGTTGTGCCCCCAGTAGTAATCCCCCTTGTAGTGCCCCCAGTAGTGCTCTCCCCCTTGTAGTGCCCCCAGTAGTAGTCCCCCCCCTTGTAGTGCCCCCAGTAGTAGTCCACCCCTTGTAGTGCCCACAGTAGTAGTTCCCCCTTGTAGTGCACCCAGTAGTAGCCCCCCTTGTTGTGCCCCCAGTAGTAATCCTCCTTGTAGTGCCCCCAGCAGTGCTCTCCCCCTTGTAGTGCCCCCAGTAGTAATCCCCCCTTGTAGTGCCCCAAGTAGTAGCCCCCTTGTAGTGCCCCCAGTAGTAATCCTCCTTGTAGTGCCCCCAGTAGTGGTCTCCCCCTTGTAGTGCCCCCAGTAGTAGTCCCCCCCCCTTGTAGTGCCCCAGTAGTAGCCCCCCCCCTTGTAGTGCCCCAATAGTATTCCCCCCCACTGTAGTGCCCCCCAGTAGTAGTCCCCCCCTTGTAGTGCCCAGAGTAGTGCTCTCCCCCTTGTAGTGTCCCCGGTAGTGCCTACCCCGCCCCAATAGAAACACACAATATAAAATAAATAAAAAAAACACTGAATCCCAGCTCCCGCCGCCGACATCAGCTCTTCCGTTCATGCGAAGGGTAGCAGGATGCATCGCTCTTAATGTCCAATGAATTTTCTTAACTTGGGCAGTGTTTGAATGCGCAGTTCGCAGGAGAAAAATATGAAAAATACTACACAATGTAGTGATTTAATCACAAGCAAACTTTAATGTGTTTGAGCCCGTTTGTCATTAGTCAATATTGTGTCAAGTTTAGCTCCAATCTTTCAGCTACAGTTTCATACATTTTCGACCTTTTTAACTGGATTGTGAACAACTGTGAAACCATTTTTACTATCTCTGATGCAGAGCTGACCGGAGAGAGAGACAAGCCCTGTGGGTGTTCACTCTAATACCCCTTTTACACCAGAGCAAAAACCTGGGTTTTTGCTGGGTCTACCCGGGTCGCAGCTCAGTGTAAAAGAGTCCCTGAAAAATAACCTGGGTCAAGTGTCCCTGCAATCCAACCCAGGTAGCTACCAGGGTTGGACCCAGGATGGACCCAGGTAATGGTGCAGTGTAAACGGTGCAACCCGGGTTATCCGACCTTGGTCATGCCTAAAATGAGCTGATTGGTGGTTGTGGAGCATTCACCTCCCACTTTTTATGACCTCACAGGTTTAGCAGGGCAGAACTGCGTTCAGTGTGAACAGGGCTGACCTAGGAGTAACCCAGATCAAAGGTGCAGTGTAAATGGGTCTGACCTGGGTCTGACCAGGGTTGGAACCATGTCCAAAAACCCAGGTCGGACCTGGGTTTTTGGTGGAAAAGAGGTATAAGAGAGTAGTGAGACTGCACAGGTTAGCCTATTGAGTGTGAGTTTACTATCTCCCAGTTTCGAGACTGAAGCTGATGTGGAGGCCACTGTGTTAGAGGCTGACATGAGAGACAAGGTTGTCAGACACATCATGCAAGGTTGTCAGCCTTATAGCCATATTTTCCAAAATGCTCTATACTGCCAGGTAGATAAGAATGCGCCCTAGACGTCACCTCCCCTCGTACGTGTACTCACTGTCACATCATAGCCAAGCACTATACACCCAGTGTAACATTGATCAGCAGCAGACTAGAGCTTTCCAGATAAGAAGCTGCAGGTGCCTATTATTATGTGATGAGTCAGCAAGTACGCAGCTGTATGTGCTGCATCATTCACAGTGTCTGGAGCAATGCACCAACACCTCTTACCAAGGCTTGCGCTGCACGGACCAGTCTTGTTTTGACTGTCAAGGAAGTTGATTATGAGCCATTGAACCTACAGCACACGATATGTTCCTTCATTAAGCAAATCAGGAGCGGCCATGCTTTGCTTAAAAACTCTTTGAAGCTTCCGTGACAGGTGTCTCTGTCATAGGTTTGAATAAAAATTTTTTTTTTTTCTTCAGCCCAGTATTATAAAGCAAATCGTTGTGGCATTTAGACTCGTAGGCAGTACACAATAGAATCATCACTCTTCCTCCTCTCCGCATGATGCTAATGACTTTGCTTTTCTATTCAGCTGATTCCGCATCAGGAAATTTAAAAATAATCAACCAACAAACATATTTTTCCCCTTGGAAACGAGATGTGTTTCTTTGAACAATTGTTCATTAAAGGGCAATGTACAAAAATTATCATATAAATAGGTCTTACAAACTGTCAAGAAAGTGGAAGGATGACCAAGGCTCGCTATGCCGTTCATAAGGAGCGAGCACGATTTGATGAGTTATTTGGTGCAATCTGGTGCCCTGGAATTGAAAAGGACACACATACAGGACTAATCGTGTTCACTCGCTGGTTAGAGGTTCTAAACTAATCCTGCTCCATCTCTATTTGTTGTAAATATACTGTATGTGTACAGGTTTGAAGTAGGGATGTGCTCTGACCCCCATGTTTTGGTTTTGGATCTGTATCTCCTTCAAGGATTTGGATCTGGATTGGGTTTTGCAAACCACCCTCAAGTGTTTTGGTTTTGGATAGAGATGTGCACTGACTAGAGATGAGCGAGTTCGGATCTCAGCAATCCGAACCCACTCGAATTGCAGGGATCTGGGGCAATCCGAGCACAGCTCGGATCTCCCTGCCTGCCCTGGATCCCTGACACGAGGCAAAACCTCGCGACACCTCTGTCGATTTGCGAGGTTTTGTTTTAAGCGGGCTTAACTCTGATTGGCTAAGAGAGCCATCTGTCTCAGCCAATCAGCATTAAGCCCATTGAAAACAGCACAAAGGAGGAAAAGAAGATGGTGCCCGCATCCCCCACCGCCTGACACCGCCGGCACCCCCCCGCTGCCAACACCGCCGGCACCCCCACTGGCAGCATCCCCCGCTGCCGACACCACCGCTGCTGACACTCCTGCACTGCTGCCCACCGTAATGAGTACACAATCAGCGACCCCGACACTGCCGACCAGTGGCGTAACTAGGGTATTTGGAGCCCAGGGCAAATTTGAAAAGGGAGCTCCCCCCCAACAACCCGATATGTGCGCAGAAAATAAATGGGCGTGGTCACTTAAAAATGGGGCGTGTCTACATGACACACCCCTTTATTTTCACGCTGAACATTCCTATCCATATGCACCTTAACCCCAATTAGTTCCCCTTACTCAGTGCCCCCAGTAGTGGTCCCCCCAAATGCAGTGCCCTATGTAGTGTTCCCCCTTATGCAGTGCCCCCAGTAGCAGTCCCCACAATGCAGTGCGCCAAGTAGTGGTATCCCCTTATGCAGTGCCCTTTATATAGTGCCCCCAGTAGTAGTCTCTCCCCCCCTTTGCAGTGCCCTTTATATAGTGCCCCCAGCAGTAGTCCCCCCATGCAATGCCCTTTATATAGTGCCCCCAGCAGTAGTCCCCCCCATGCAGTTTTCCCAGTAGTGGTCCCCCTTATGCAGGCACCCAGTAGTGATCCCCCCCTATCTAGTGCCCCCTGTAGTGGTCCCCGCAGTGCCCCTAGCAGTAAGCCCCTTATATAGTGCCCCCAGCAGTAGTCCCCCCCCTCCCATGCAGTGCCCCCAGTAGTGACCCCCCCTATCCAGTGGTCCCTGTAGTGGTCCTTCCTGTTATTGCCCCCAGTAGTAGTCCCCCCCCCAAGTAGTGGTCCCCAGTTGAGGGTCTCCCTCCTGATTAAGTGCCCCCAGTAATAGCCCCCCCAGTAGAGGTCCTCCCAATAATGGTGGCCCCAGTAGTAGCCACCCCCCTCCCATTGTGCCCCCACCCCAGTAGAGGTCCCCCCAGTAGTAGCCACCCCCCTCCCCCATTGTGTCCCCAGTAGTGCTGACAGTTTTTTTTTTTAAAAAATATAAAAACATACTTACCTGAATCCACGCTGCTGTTCCGGACCGCAACACCGCTCCCGCCGCCGCCGCCCGCCAGTCCTCCCGGGCTGGCGCGCTCAGCATAATGGGAGAGACGTCATGACGTCAGTCCCATTACCCACTGCAGGAGCCGGACGGAAGTCCGGCTCTTGCAGTGGGTGCTGCAGCAGTCAATGAGAGTCTATCTGACTCTCATTGGCTGCTGTTTAACACACGCATCGCCGCCAGCGCTGGCGGCGATGCGTGTGTTATGCACAGCCTGAGCCCGCCTCTTGGGCGCTATTGGGCATGCGCTCAGGGGGAGGGAACGGGCTCAGGTGTGCAGCACAGGACCGGCACTGGAAACCTAGCGCCGGTCCTATGTAAATGTGTAGCGCTGACCGCACTCACTGCGGTCGGCGCTACACTGGTGGCTGACTAGGGCGGGCCGGACCGTGGCCGGCGGCGCACCCCCATGCCGCCAGTCCCAGGGCACCCAGGGCACGCACCCTGCTCGCCCTGCCCTAGTTACGCCACTGCTGCCGACACTCCCACACTGAGGACACCACCGGCACCGCTGCACTGCAGACACAGTCAGCAAATCTGCACTGAGGACACTGCTGGCACCCCTGATCTGCCAACACCACCGGCACCCTGCATTGAGAACACTCCTGCACTGCCGACACGGTCAGCAAACCTGCAATGAGGACACCGCTGGCAACCCCGCTCTGCCGACACCACTGGTACCCTACACTGAGAACACCCCTGCACTGCAGACACAGTCAGCAAAATCTGCAATGAGGACACCGATGGCACCCCGGCACTGCCGACACAGCCAGCAAACCTGCAATAAAGACATTGCTGGCACCCCCACACTGCCGACACAGTCAGCAAACCTGCACGAAGACACCACTGGCACCCCCGCACTGCCGACACAGCCAGCAAACCTGCACTAAAGACACCGCTGGCACCCCCACACTGCCGACACAGGCAGCAAACCTGCACTAAGACACCGCTGGCACCTCCGCACTGCCGACACAGCCAGCAAACCTGCACTAAGACACCGCTGAACCCCCACACTGCCGACACAGCCAGCAAACCTGTACTAAAGACACCGCTGGCACCCCCGCATTACCGACATCACTGGTACCCTTCACTGAGGTCACTGCCAGCACCGCAGCACTGCCATTCCATGTACTGAGGACACCGTCAGCAACCCTGCTCTGCCGACACTGCTGTCACAGTAAGTGCACTATTGGTGTATCCAACCCACACTGTATAACACACTGTATCCGTGTTGGAAATTAGAAACTGAACTGCCACATGTTAGTGCCGCCCACTGTGTCACTTAGCTTAGTCAGCCAGCTAGCTGTATGCAACCTTTAGGCCTTAAGTAGATGAAGCAAATAATATTGTGAGGTGGTCAAAATTGATTGGAAATTACTGGAAATAAATGTTATTGAGTTTAATTATACTGTAGGAACAAAAACAGGCCCATTTTATGTGATTTTAGCTGTTTTTATGATTTTTTAAGAAAAAATCCAGATCCCAAACCAAAACACAAAAACAAAACACGGAGGTGAGGTTTTGGCAAAACCAATCCAGATCCAAAACCAGTGCAGATCCAAAACCAAAACATGGGAGTTGGCGCACATCTCTAGCCAACCCCTTTTCAACGTAATGTATCCAATGGTTCTACCTGAAAAAAAAATCCAAGACTCACCTTTTGTCCCACGATGTTCTCCGCAGTAATCCAAAGAGGGCCCCGGAGACACTGTACCAAGACGCTACAGCATATTGTTACAGTATCGCTAATCACAGCTCCGGGCTTGAGCTATATTTAGTGCTGGGGCGCCAGCCAATCAGCGGAGGCTTCCATTAGTGGTGGCTCATTGGCTGGGACCCATGTGGGCTTAGCCAATGAGTGGTTTCTCCACGTGGGTCCCAGCCAATGAGCCACCACTAATTGAAGCTGCCGCTGATTGGCTGGTGCCCCAGCACTAATTATAGCTCAAGCCCGGAGCTGTCATTAGTGATACTGTAACAATATGCTGTAGCGTCTTGTTACAGTGTTTCCTGGGCCCTCTTTGGAATACTGCGGAGAACATCGTAAGACAAAAGGTGAGTATTGGATCTTTTTTTCTGGTAGAACCATTGGATACTTTACGTTGAGAAGGGGATGTGAACATCTAGGAGCAGGTAAGTATGTGTTTGTATGTATGTATGTAATAAATCTATATTTTCACGGTGTGTGTTGTGTTTTTTTACACATTTCTTTACAGGTGAACTACAGGTACCAGTGGCCCCTTACTGCCCTGCATTCTGGTACTTGTGGTTCTCCAAGTACCAGCATGCGGGGGAGGCTTGCTGGGACCTGCAGTTGTACTGTAAAGACAATGTTGTTAATTTAATTTTTAACACTACACCTACACTATCAACCCGCCCAGGGGTGGCGGGGATAGCCCCGGGCTATCAGCCTAAGCCAGGGGTGCCCTGGAGATGGGGTCCCCTTTATTCTAGGGGTCCCCAACTCCCCAGGGATCCCTGGCCTGGGCTGACTAGTGGACAGGGCTGATGCTGCAGCTGGGGGCCCGGTGAAAGGGCACCCCTGGCTGTGGCATCAGCCCCCCACTAGAAAGGGTCCAGTGCTGGTTTTAATTTTAGGGGTACCCTTACACAATTTTTTTACCCCTATAATTAAAACCAGGATTGGCCCTGCAGACTGGTGCTGGTACCTAATTTACGGAGGAACCCTACTTGTTTTGTTCCCCGTAATTTTAGGAACAAGGACAGGCTGGCAAGTCCGGGGCTGGTTAGTGTTTTTGGGGGGGACCTCACTTAATTTTTTTTTAAATAATTAACACTACTTAAACAAGTAAAAAAAAATACACAAATCACAATGATTTGTGTATGTTTCACCCAAACTCGCAGCTCAGGAGGTGAGTGTGTAAAACTTCTATTTCACAGTGAGTTTCCCACAATCTCACACAAGATTGGAAACTCGAATATTAGTAAATTTGCGAGTTGCATCTTTTTCAGCTAAAGTACTTCCTATTTTGGCTGATGGTGAGTTTTTTCGAGTTTGCAAACTCACATGAGTTTTAACAGTGAAAAAAGAGAACTCACTTCAAACTCACTCGAGTTTGTCTTTAGTAAATTTGCGAGATGAAAAAAATGCCTAAACTCAAGTGAGTTTTCAAAAACACACAAACTCACACAAACTCGACCCAAGGTAAAATTTACCCCTTATAATCTTTGCTTTCGTTTATGTTTTTGAATAGAGCAGTTTTAGAATTTAGGATGTCCACTCTATATAGGTTTGTAAATATAGGCTTTAGTTTTTTAGAGCATATAACTTTATAAGCTGTTAGGATAACATTTCTGCTATGTTTAAGATTAGAAAAAACAACTTTTTATAAACCAGTAACTTAAAAAAAAAAAGTTTTCATTGCAATATTCATGTTTGTTTGTTTTTAAAATAGAGATTTTTTATTACTGGTTTTGTTTTACAAAATGCAATAAAAATATTTATCAAAATTAAAAAAATAAAATATATATTTTTTTTTTCACTGATGGTGTGGCTAACACGTACACTGGGGGTGAACCCCTGAAAGAGGCAGCAGCCCCTTGACAGACAGCAGCACAGCACCCCTGCGCATCTACACCGATGACGGGTGTGGCTAACATGCACACAAAAAAAATTGTTTATTTATTTTTTGGGCAGCAGCCCTTTGACAGACAGGAGCACAGCACCCTTGCGCACCTATGCCAATGACAGGTGTGGCTAACATGCACACAAAAATGTTTTTTATTTATTTCTTGGGCAGCAGACCTTTGACAGACAGGAGCACAACACCCCTGCACACCTACACCAATGACAGGTGTGCCTATCATGCACACAAAAAATATGTATATTTATTTTTTGGACAGCAACCCTTGACAGACAGCAGCACAGCACCCCTGCGCAGCTACACCGATGACAGGGGTGGTTAACATGCACACAAAATTATTTATTTTTTTTGGCAGCAGCCCTTTGACAGACAGGAGCACAGCACCCCTGCGCACCTATGCCGATGATAGGTGTGGGTAACACGCACACAAATTTTTTTTTTATTTATTTCTTGGGCAGCAGCCCTTTGACAGACAGGAGCACAGCACCCCTGCGCACCTACACTGATCACAGGTGTGGCTAACATGCACACAAAAAAATTGTTTATTTATTTTTTGGGCAGCAACCCTTGACAGACAGCAGCACAGCACCCCTGCGCAGCTATGCCAATGACAGTGACAGCCAGGTGTAGCTAACACGCACACTAAAAAAATTAGTTTTTTTGGGGGGGGGCGGGCAGCAGTCCCTTGACAGACAGCAGCACAGCACCCCATGCGCACCTACGCCGATCACAGGTGTGGATAACACGCACACACAAAAAATAGTTTTTTGGGTTTTTTTAACACTGGGGTGAACCCCTGAAAAATGGCAGCAGCCCCTCAACAGACAGCAGCACAGCACCCCTGCACTGATGACAAGTGTGGCTAACATAATTTTTTTTTTTTACACGGGGGGTGGGTGAAGAGCACCCTTAAAGGACAGAGCACCGCCTGGACAACACAGCACTGCAGCCAGCCAGCTTCTATGGACAGGACAACAGCCAGCCCCTATGGACAAGACAACGACAGCCAGCCAGCCCCTATGGTCAAGACAACGACAGCCAGCCCCTATGGACAAGACAACGACAGCCAGCCAGCCCCTATGGACAAGACAATGACAGCCAGCCCCTATGGACACGACAACAGCCAGCTTCTATGGACAGGACAACAGCCAGCCCCTATGGACAAGACAACAACAGCCAGCCAGCCCCTATGGACAAGACAATGACAGCCAGCCCCTATGGACACGACAACAGCCAGCCACCGCTAACGGACAACAGTAGCCAGCCCCTATGCACAGCGTCAGCGTGCAATTAACAATAACAAGTATTAACAACAGCACAGCACAGCTCCCAGCTCTTTCCATCTTCACTCTCCACAGCCAGAGTGAAAAATCTCAGCGAATCGCGGGACCTTTAGAGAATCCAAAACCCACGAGAATCTGACAGCGGGATGATGATGTTTTGCCTCGTTTTCAGATCCGAGTCAGGCGGAAAAATCCGAGCCGACTCGTATCTGCCTCGGATCCCCGGAGTTCAGGTGGGTTCGGTTCTCAGGGAACTGAACCCGATCATCTCTAGTTTTGGAACTGGATTTTTTAAATAAAAAATAGATAAAAAGTTTTAAAAACAGCTAAAATCATGTAATATATGCAATCCAAAATTCAAAATTTGGATGCAAAATCCGAATTCCGAACAGCAAAAAGATCAGAACCTCGACCCTAATTTACCCGGATCTCCTCAGGAGATTAGAACTGCGACTTGGATTTACCCGGATTCACAAAATTCAGGTGGATTCGGATTTCTGGAGAACCGAACCGCACATCTCTAGTTTGTAGGTGTAGTAAAATTCCAGTACACACCAGCAGATGCCCCGAGACAACGAACAGCCCTATTAACTAGAGATGTGCGCCGACCCCCATGTTTTGGTTTTGGATCTGGATGTCCCCTGGTTTTGGATCTGGATCTGGTTTTGGATCTTTTTCCTTGGTGTTTTGTGTTTTGTTTTTGGTTTCGGATCTGTATTTTTTCCAAAAAAATTATATAAACAGCTAAACCACATAATTTGGGCCTGTTTTTGTTCCTATAGTATTATTAACCTTAATAACAATCATTTTCTGGCATTTCCATGCATTATTAACCACCTCACAGCTCACAATATTGATTTCACTATTTTTCACCGATATAGGCCAAAGGCTGCAGCGAGCTGGCTGGCTAAAGTAAGCAACAGAGCAGCGGCATAAACGCACGGCAGTTTAAAAAATATCAGACATCTATGAAACATTGCCACACAGCAGTGGCAGACAGGATGGCAGTTTAATAAACTATAATAATGTCAGTCGGCAATGCCCCAAATTGAGCAAAATGTAAAGAAAAGAGGTGCAAGATGGAATTGTCCCTTCCACCCACTCTTATGTGGGATATTAAAAAGGACATGCACAGTTTAACAAACCAAGCACTTTAGTGACTAGAACTGACACTTTGGTTTGTCTCGGCCCCCACAAAACATTTTTTGGAAGGACTACCTTCAGTTAGTGGTGGAGATTGCATGTGCTGGTCCAAACTGCTGGTAGCTGATACTGGACTGCTTGTTATTAAGTACAAATTATTATAATTTTGTTAAACAAATTGCATGAACTCGCTGCAAATGACGTAACAGGGAGGAGGTGCCTAGATGGTTTACGTCCCTTCCTCTGCTAACTTTGGCTTTACAAATGGAACAGACGCCTTCACAACTGTTGTCAGAATTAAGATTAAAATAATTCCAGACTCAAGACGTTGCTTTTCTGGCTCTCTTTTTATCATTAGCAAGAACTGCTGCCACTGGTGGCTGATTTACGCAAACCACATCCTCCTCATTAACATCCACATTAGCGTCAGATAGGACACAAATTTCCCTCTCATCCTCCTTTTGCACTTCCTCCACACTATCAGCCTCATTTTTTATTATTTCACCATCTAATACTAGCACAGCCGTCATGGTGTCAGTGATCTGCTGTTCTCTATCAAAGGACTGTTTAATAGTCAATAGTTTTTTTAAATTACTAGTAGTAGTCTTCTTGATCCCTTTCTGGGATGAAGATCCACCCCCAGCAGCAGCAACAGGTGTAGCACTCAAGGATCCTTCTGAGGAATCACAAATAGGAGAGAAGTCAGTCATGCTTATGAAATTGGATGCAGGACTACTTCCAATCACCAATGAGGATGGTGATGATGATGCAGGTGTTGGTGGTGAAGATTGCAGACGCTTGGATCCAGATAGAAGGGAGCAGCTAGGTGACACTGGACTGATTCTTGTTTGTTTTTATGTCCCCAAAGTTTTAGAATTTTAAATACCCTTTCCAATTTGATGAATGCGCTGCATGTGACGTAACAGGGAGGAGGTTCCAAGATGGTTAAGGTTGTCCGGATTTGGGTGGAAATAAATCCACACAATGGAAGTGGATTATTTGGTCCTTTGCCCAGGCATGGCAACAATGGGATTTTTCCCACCATGGGCAACAACTGTTGCCTGATTTACAGTTTTTACATAAACATGCTCGCCATTAACATCCTCATCATCATCAACATCCTCATCATCCTTGTTGTTATTGCCAACTAGATAAATATCCTCTTTATCCTCCTCGAGCAATTCCACAGAAGCATCCTCGATTTCTATGTCAGAAGGCACACAAATGGTGGAAGGAGGATCCTCTTCAAGTACAGTATTAGAAAGGTCAGACTCACACATGGCAACTGCGGACACACTTGGACTCTCCTCGGGGATTTGTGATTTTTCCGAGAACTCAGTTGGTTCCGGTGTCTTACTCGTCTTAACAATTTAAATTTTTGTGTACCTCTCCTACAAGCATTGGCTTAAATTATCATTAGAACCACCAGTCATAAATACAGGCCAATGCCTTATCCTTTCCTTGCCACTTTGTGTAGTGAATGGCATATTGCCAATTTTTTGTTTCTCTAAAGCTAATTTTTTTTTCTTTATCAGGGTAAAAGTTGATTTTTTTTACATGGCCTGACTTAAGCCCTGGCGCATCGGCCTTCATAGATGACGTTGACGGCCTTGCATCGTCATCACGACTGCTGCAGGCAGCTACAAGACTGGTATGTGGATCCTACTCTTCTGTCATGTGACTGTCCTCCATACTCACTGCCGTCTTACATCATCGTCACCAAGCAATTATAGTGCAGTTCAGTTGCGGCTAACGCACACAACCAAAAAATTGTTTTTATTTTTTCATTGGTGGTGTGGCAGGTTAACACGCACACACCAAAAAAAGGTTTGTTTTGTTCACACAGGTGGTGAACCCCTGAAAGAGGCAGCAGCCCCTTGACAGACAGCAGCACAGCACCCCTGCACACCTATGCTGATGACAGGTGTGGCTAACACGCGCACACAAAAAAATTTGTTACATTTTTTTTCACACTGGGGGTGGGTGAAGAGCACCCCTGAAGGACAGAGCACACCCTGGACAACACAGCAGAACAGCCAGCCTCTATGGACAACAGCCAGCCCCTATGGACAGGACAACAGCCAGACAGCCAGCCCAATGGACAGGACAACAGCCATCCCCTCTATAGACAACAGCCTGCCAGCCCTTATGGACAGGACAACAGCCAGCCCCTTAGTGACAACAGTAGCCAGGCCCTATGCACAGCATCAGCATCAGCACAGCACAGGTCCCAGCTCCCTCCCTATTTACTCTCCACAGTCGGTATGAAAAATGGCGGCGGTCACGGAATCCGACAGCGGGATGATTAAATTTTGCCGCGTTTTCAGATCCGAGTCAGGCGGTAGAATCCGAGCCGACTTGGATCTGCCTCGGATCTCCAAAGTTCAGGTGGGTTCAGTTCTCAGGGAACCGAACCCACTCATCCCTACAGGCAGGGGCGGGCTGGGCCGGGGGGCAGGGTGCCATATGCCCCCCGGGCTGGTACACTTTTCCTTCAGTGAGGGCCAGGCACATGGATGACTGATGGCCGGGTGACAGGCAGAAAGTACTCTGCAGTTGCTCCGACAATAGAATCATCTGAGCGGTTGGGCAGCATTCTCTGCCTGTTACCCGGCTGTCTGTCACATCCATGCAGCTTGTAGCTGCACACTGAGCACTGTTCCGAGTCTGCTCCACAGCAGTGGCTGTGCAGGGTGCACTGGTACAGTACTTTACCTGCTTCCTGCCTAAGACAAGTCTGTGTCAGTCCCTCCCTGCTTGAGACACCCCTGAGTCTCCACACCTGCTATCTCCTCTCTGTCACTACTGAAAACACTCTCCCCAGTGTCCCGGGCAAGATTCCGCCCCCTCCTCTACCCTCTCTGGCTATTCTAAACTTGTTCCTATCCCACCCCCTTACAAGGTAGCCCGCCCCCTCTCCTGCCCTACCTGGCTATTTTAATCCACCTCCTCCTGCCCCTGCCCAAGACCCCGCCCCCTCACCCCAAGTCTCCACCACCTCAAGTCCATTTGATCTCTTTTATCTCTTCCTGTACCTGGAGCTCCGCAGGGACCAGACAGATCCTTCCAGACAGGTGTCAGTGGAGATATGAAATGTTTAAATGATATTTGAGGGGGTGGGGGATGGAATACTTATGTAATGGGGAGAGATGGAGTTGCTTTTTTTTGTTTTCTGTGGGGGGAGGTGTTTTAATACTGTCTGTGCTGGGGTTGGTGTAATAATGTGTGTTTATGGGGGGGATTATTATTGTGTGTTAGAGGATATTCATAATATCTGTGTTATAAATGGGTCTCTGTTGGTCTCTGCATTATATGGCGATTAGTGCGATGCTCTGCATTATCTGGCAGCCACTGCGATGCTCCCTGTTCTGACGCCACTGGGAACCTCTCTGCATTATATGGCACGTCCCTGCACGCTCCCTGATCTGATGATCACTGGGAACCTCTCTGCATTTTATGGCAAATCACTGTGATGCTCCCTGATCTGACGATCACTGGGAACCTCTCTGCATTATATGGTACATCACTGTGACACTCCCTGATCTGACGGTCACTGGGAACCTCTCTGCATTATATGGCACATCACTGTGATGTTCCCTGATCTGATGGCCACTGGGAACCTCTCTGCATTATATGGTACATCACTGTGACACTCCCTGATCTGACTGTCACTGGGAACCTCTCTGCATTATATGGCACATCACTGCGACGCTCCCTGATCTGACGGTCACTGTGGCCTCTCTGCATTATATGGCATATCACTGCGATGCTCCCTGATCTGACGGTCACTGGGAACCTTTCTGCATTATATGGCACATCACTGCGATGCTCCCTGATCTGACGGTCACTGGGAACCTCTCTGCATTATATGGCACATCACTGCGATGCTCCTTGATCTGACGGTCACTGGGAACCTCTCTTCATTATATGGCACATCACTGTGATGCTCCCTGATCTGACGGTCACTGGGAACCTCTCTGCATTATATGGCACATCACTGCAATGCTCCCTGATCTGCCGGTCACTGCAAACCTCTCTGCATTGTCTGGCAGCCACTGCGATGCCCCCTTATCTGGCGGTCACTGTGAACTTATCTGTATTATTCAGAGGTCATTGCAATGTTCTAGTCTTTATGTTGGTCACTGTAAACCTCTGCATTATACGGTAGTCACTGCAATGCTCTTTGTATTATATGGCAGTCACTGTAATACTCTCTGTATTATATGGCGGTCACTGCAATGCTCTCCATATTATATGGCGATCACTGTGATGCTCTCTGCATTATATGCTTGAAACTGAAATGTTCTTTGCATTATTTGCTGGTCACTATGAAGTTCTCTGCATTACTGTATATGGCGGTCACTGTAATGCTCTCTGCATTATCTTGTGGCTATTGTTATGATCTCTGAATTATATGGTGGGAACCGTAATATTATCTGCATTATATGGCTGTCACTGTTATGTTCTCTTGAAAAAGTCCCGAGAGGGGATGAAACGCGTAGCTGCCCGTATCTACTACATTTGTTTTGCCCTGTAACAGCTTTATTTGATGTGGAGAGATCAGATAAGCCATCAGTACAGAGATTTTTGATAAGTCGCGGCCGCGCTTATCCACCTATCTAATTATTCCTGCATCCTTTCAGCAGCTAACTATTTCACCTGCAGCCGAACAGAGAGTTTTACCACCTGATCCGTACAGCCGAGACACGGAGGTTGTCTTTTTCTCCGGCTAGCTGCCTCCACCTTACAAGCCGGATAGAAAGCCGCGCTGTTCACATCAGCTGTCGTCTGTGACTTTGAGGTTGGTCAGTGTTCAAAGTTTATTTTTATATTATGCGCCCGACGGGGTGACACCTTGACTTTTACTATTCACCAACCACCTCTCTACATTCTAAATCACAGACAGCGTATTATTGTGGACACTTAAAAAGGATACCCTTATTGCAGGCTTGCGGTTACAGTGTGCAACAATAAGTTATCAACAATCAAGTGGTTAAACACCTTTTTCTGATACTACTGAACTTTTTTTTTTACACAATGGTTGTTGCTCCATAAACTTCCAATACAGCAATATTTGCATTTTTTATAATTATTAGTGAATCTATTCAATATAGATAACACTCATTGTGCATTATGTGCTTTTTATTGTTCACTATATGCCATCTTTATATGTGTTTTGTAATACTGTTGATATTTTTTCATTATAATTCTCAGATACTCTTGTGGTTAATTTTAGTGGTTCACCAAGTCCATCCACCATCTATTTACATATAGGTATAATTTTTTGACAACTAAATATTTATCCTTGGTGTTTTTTATTTTTTATTTTTTTATATTTTCTATTTAATAAACTATTCATTATGTCTGTATATTAGCGCAGTTTTCTTATTTGTTCATACTGTTATGTTCTCTGCAGTATATGGTGGTCACAGTAATATTCTCAGCATTATATGGCTGTCAGTATGATGTTCCTTGCTCTATATGGTGGCCGCCGTCATTTTCTCTGTATTACAATAGAGGTCACTGCAACACTCTCTGTGTATTATATTATATACCAGTTACTGGCCACTGTTTGAATAATCTAAAGTCTCTCCTCCCTTATGCTAGAAAAATAAGTATGTTGGGTGAAATTAAAGAATAATTCTTAAGGACAGGGTGCCCAGTGTGCAAAAATGTCTAAGGGGCAAATTCAATTAGCCGTGGGGCTTACCCCGCGGCTAATTTGTGCACTGGACGGGATTAATTTAGCGGGGATTCCACACGCAGGTGTCCCTGAGACCCCTTGCGCGAGTCCCTGCTGTTTGACTTTACCTCGCACCTCATGTAGGTGCGAGGTAAAATCAGCGTGAGGCCGCCCTATTCGGCCTCGCGCGAGCAAGAATAACACACTGATTCCGCAGTTCTCGCGGAATCGGTGTGTTCTCGCGTGGAAGTCCTGTTTTTTGCCGCGGAGAAAAAGCTATTCTATTGAATAGCTTATCTCCGCGCCGCGGGACTTTCACCCCTCAATTACTCGCGGGAGTGAATGTGCCCCTAAGTGCGGCTATATGTGTGACAGTGGACATAGCTCTGTTAAAGAGCCAGACCCAATTCCAGGATCTTATGTAGCTGCTTACATTTACAATGTTTTTCCTAAACTATATTCTAAGTAGGGGTGTGCACCGGCCACTTTTCGTGTTTTGTGTTTTGGTTTTGGATCTGGATCTTTCTTCGTGTTTTGGATCTGGATTGGTTTTGCCAAAACCACCCTTCCGTGTTTTGGGTTCTGGGTTTTGTGTTTTGGATCTGTATTTTTTTTTTAAAAAGCATAAAAACAGCTAAAATCACAGAATTTGTTGGTTTCTCTGCTCCTATGCTATTATTAACCTCAATAACCTTAATTTCCACTCATTTCCAGTCTATTCTGAACACCTCACACCTCACAATAGTGTTTTCATGTCCAAAAGGTTGCACCGAGGTAGCTGGATGACTATGCTAAGCGACACGAGTGGGCGGCACAAACACGTGACCCATCTAGGAGTGACACTGCAGTGGCAGACAGGATGGCAGTTAGAAAAACTAGGCCCCAAACTGTACATAATGCAAAGAAAAAAAAGAAGTGCAAGATGGAATTGTCCTTGGGCCCTCCCACCCACCCTTATGTTGTATAAACAGGACATGCACACTTTAACAAATCAATCATTTCAGCGCCAGGGTCTGCCACACAACTGTGGCTGAAATGATTGGTTCGTTTGGGCCCCCACAAAACAAGCTGGCAATTAATGTGTCCCTGCACAAACTGGCTCTACGGAGGCAAGATGTCATCCTCATCCTCCTCATCCACCGATTCCTCACCCTCTTCAGTGTGTACATCCTCATCCTCACAAAGTATTAACTCGTCCCCACTTGAATCCACCACCACAGGTCCCTCTGTACCTTCTGGAGGCTGGTCTGCCTGGAAGAGCTGATAATTCATTTTGATGAACATCATCTTCTCCACATTCTGTGGAAGCAACCTCCTACGCCTTTCGCTGACAAGGTTCCCGGCTGCACTAAACACTCTTTCGGAGTACACACTGGAGGGGGGGCAACTCAGGTAAAATAGAGCCAGCTTGTACAGGGGCCTCCAAATTGCCTCTTTTTCCTGCCAGTACAGGTATGGACTGTCTGACATGCCTACTTGGATGCTGTCACCGATGTAATCCTCCACCATTCTGTCAATGGTGACAGTATCATATGCAGTGACAGTAGACATGTCAGAAATTGTTGCCAGGTCCTTCAGTCCGGACCAGATGTCCAAACTTGGTCCTGCCTGCCCTGCATCACCGCCAGCGGGTTGCTTAGGATACCTAAGTTTTTTCCTGGCAGCCCCAGTTGCGGGAGAAAATGAAGAAGGAGCCGTTGACGTGTCACGTTCCGCTTCAGCTGACAGTGTGTTCACCAGCAGGTCTTTGCACCTCTGCAGGCTTGTGTCGGCCGGAAAGAGAGACACCACATAGGCTTTAAACCTAGGATCAAGCACGGTGGCCAAAATGTAGTGGTCTGATTTCAACAGATTGACCACCCTGGAATCCTGGCAAAGCGAATGAAGGGCTTCATCCACAAGTCCCACATGCCGAGCGGAATCGCTCCGTCTTAGCTCCTCCTTCACTTTCTCCAGCTGCTTCTGCAAAAGCCTGATGAGGGGAATGACCTGACTCAAGCTGGCTGTGTCTGAACTGACTTCACGTGTGGCAAGTTCGAAGGGCTGGAGAACCTTGCACAACACGGAAATCATTCTCCACTGCGCTTGAGTCAGGTGCATACCCCCTCCTTTGCCTATGTCATAGGTGGATGTATAGGCTTGTATGGCCTTTTGCTGCTCCTCCATCCTCTGAAGCATATAGAGGGTTGAGTTCCACCGCGTCACAACCTCTTGCTTCAGGTGATGGCGGGGCAGGTTCAAGAGTGTTTGCTGGCGCTCCAGTCTTCGGCACGCAGTCGCTGAATGGCGAAAGTGGCCAGAAATTTTACGGGCCACCCAAAGCGTCTCCTGCACGCCCCTGTCGCTTTTCAGAAAATTCTGCACCACCAAGTTTATTGTGTGAGCAAAACATGGGACGTGCTGGAATTTGCCCAGATGTAATGCCCGCACAATATTGGTGGCGTTGTCAGATATCACAAATCCCCAGGAGAGTCTAAGTGGGGTAAGCCACTGGGCGATGATTTCCCTCAGTTTCTCTAAGAGGTTGTCGGCGGTGTGCCTCTTACTGAAACCGGTGATACACAGCGTAGCCTGCCTTGTAACAAGCTGGCGTTTCTGAGATGCTGCTACTGGTGACGCTGCTGCTGTTGCTGCGTAAGGTGATACATCTACCCAGTGGGCTGTCACAGTCATATAGTCCTTAGTCTGCCCTGTTCCACTTGTCCACATGTCCGTGGTTAAGTGGACATTGTGTACAACGGCATTTTTCAGGACACTGAGGACACTTTTTCTGACGTTTCTGTACAGTCTCGGTATCGCCTGCCTAGTGAAGTGGAATCTAGACGGGATTTGGAACCGGGGACACACTACCTCCATCAATTGTCTAAATCCCACTGCACTAATGGCGGATACCGGACGCACGTCTAACACCAACATAGCAGTCAAGGCCTCAGTTATACGTTTTGCTTCAGGATGACTGCTGTCGTACTTCATCCTCCTCGCTAAGGACTGTTGGAGGGTTAATTGTTTAGTAAAAGTAGTGGTGTTCCTACTTCCTCTCTGGGATGATGAACGACTCCCAGCAGCAGCAACAGCAGCAGCGGCAGCAGTAGGCGTAGCAATGCAGGATCCTCCAGAGGAATCCCGGATAGGAGAGTCAGTCATGCCAGTGACATGGCCTGCAGGACTACTTCCGATCCTGACTAAGGAGGAAATTGACGAGGAGGGAGTTGACGGTGTGGTTTGCAGGCGCTTGGATACAACAGGACAACGGGATTTAGGTGTCCCTGGACTGCTTACGGTCTTAGCCAAAGTTTCTGAACTTGACAGTAACTTTTTATGAACGCGCTGCAGGTGCCGTATAAGGGAGGATGTTCCTAGGTGGTTGACGTCCCTACCCCTACTTATTTCACCTTTACATATGGTACATATGGCAAGACAGTTGTTGTCCGGATTTGGATAGAAATATTGCCAGACCAAAGAGGTGGAATGTTTGGTCTTCTGCCCAGGCATGACCGTGATGGGCTTTTTCATCCCACGGACAACAACTGTCTCCCCCGGAGCCTGATTTAAACAAACCACATCACCATCAGAATCCTCCTCGCCAACTTCCTCCTCAGCGCCAGCTACACCAGTATCCTCATCCTGTTGTACTTCAACAGTGACATCTTCAATTTGCATATCAGCAAGTGGACTGTGGGTGCTCCTTTCAGCACTTGCAGGGGGCGTGCAAATGGTGGAAAGAGCCACCTCTTCACGTCCAGTGCTGGGAAGGTCAGGCATCGCAACCACCACCACACTTGGACTCTCCTTGGGGATTTGTGATATCTTCTTAGAAAGCACAGTTCTTCGCTGTGCTTTTGCCAGCTTAACTCTTTTGATTTTTTTAGTGGGAGGAGGGCTTCCATCGTCATGTGAAGCTGAACCACTAGTCATGAACATACTAGGGATCGACCTTAGCCGTTCCTTGCCACTCCGTGTCGTAAATGGCATATTGGCAAGTTTACGTTTCTCTTCAGCTGATTTAAATGTCTTTTTCAAGGTCATTTTCCTGAACTTTGCCATTTGGGATTGTATGTGCCCTCTACTATGACATTGGGCATCGGCCTTGGCAGACGACGTTGATGGCTTGTTATCGTCTATGTCATGACTAGTGGCAGCAGCTTCAGCACTAGGAGGAAGTGGTTCTTGATCTTTCTCTATTTTATTTTTATCGGAGAAAGTTTGGTCCTCCATTTATGTTATATCGATTTGATATATACGTGCGGCTAAACACAGAAAATAATTTTTTTTTTGGTTTGGACTGGAGTGTACTTTGTGGGTTACAGCACCCTTTAACGGTCAAGCCAGCCGGCCCTTTACTTATGACACAGGCGCACTCTTGGCACTACTTTGTTGATGCACGTGCGGCTACTGCGCACACAATTCACAAACACAGAAAATAATTTTTTTTTGGTTTGGACTGGAGTGTACTTTCGGGGGTTACAGCACCCTTAACGGTCAAGCCAGCCGGCCCTTTACTTATGACACAGGCGCACGCTTGGCACTACTTTGTTGATGCACGTGCGGCTACTGCGCACACAATTCACAAACACAGAAAATAATTTTTTTTTGGTTTGGACTGGAGTGTACTTTCGGGGGTTACAGCACCCTTTAACGGTCAAGCCATCCGGCCCTTTACTTATGACACAGGCGCATGCTTGGCACTACTTTGTTGATGCACGTGCGGCTACTGCGCACACAATTCACAAACACAGAAAATAATTTTTTTTTGGTTTAGACTGGAGTGTACTTTCGGGGGTTACAGCACCCTTTAACGGTCAAGCCAGCCGGCCCTTTACTTATGACACAGGCGCACGCTTGGCACTACTTTGTTGATGCACGTGCGGCTACTGCGCACACAATTCACAAACACAGAAAATAATATTTTTTTTGGTTTGGACTGGAGTGTACTTTGGGGGTTACAGCACCCTTTAACGGTCAAGCCAGCCGGCCCTTTACTTATGACACAGGCGCATGCTTGGCACTACTTTGTTGATGCACGTGCGGCTACTGCGCACACAATTCACAAACACAGAAAATAATTTTTTTTTGGTTTGGACTGGAGTGTACTTTCGGGGGTTACAGCACCCTTTAACGGTCAAGCCAGCCGGCCCTTTACTTATGACACAGGTGCACGCTTGGCACTACTTTGTTGATGCACGTGCGGCTACTGCGCACACAATTCACAAACACAGAAAATAATTTTTTTTTTGGTTTGGACTGGAGTGTACTTTGGGGGTTACAGCACCCTTTAACGGTCAAGCCAGCCGGCCCTTTACTTATGACACAGGCGCACGCTTGGCACTACTTTGTTGATGCACGTGCGGCTACTGCGCACACAATTCACACAGAAAATAATATTTTTTTTGGTTTGGACTGGAGTGTACTTTGGGGGTTACAGCACCCTTTATCGGTCAAGCCAGCCGGCCCTTTACTTATGACACAGGCGCACGCTTGGCACTACTTTATTGATGCACGTGCGGCTACTGCGCACACAATTCACAAACACAGAAAATAATTTTTTTTTGGTTTGGACTGGAGTGTACTTTCGGGGGTTACAGCACCCTTTAACGGTCAAGCCAGCCGGCCCTTTACTTATGACACAGGCGCACGCTTGGCACTACTTTGTTGATGCACGTGCGGCTACTGCGCACACAATTCACAAACACAGAAAATAATTTTTTTTTGGTTTGAACTGGAGTGTACTTTCGGGGGTTACAGCACCCTTTAACGGTCAAGCCATCCGGCCCTTTACTTATGACACAGGCGCACGCTTGGCACTACTTTGTTGATGCACGTGCGGCTACTGCGCACACAATTCACAAACACAGAAAATAATTTTTTTTTGGTTTGGACTGGAGTGTACTTTCGGGGGTTACAGCACCCTTTAACGGTCAAGCCAGCCGGCCCTTTACTTATGACACAGGCGCACGCTTGGCACTACTTTGTTGATGCACGTGCGGCTACTGCGCACACAATTCACAAACACAGAAAATAATATTTTTTTTGGTTTGGACTGGAGTGTACTTTGGGGGTTACAGCACCCTTTAACGGTCAAGCCAGCCGGCCCTTTACTTATGACACAGGCGCACGCTTGGCACTACTTTGTTGATGCACGTGCGGCTACTGCGCACACAATTCACAAACACAGAAAATAATATTTTTTTTGGTTTGGACTGGAGTGTACTTTGGGGGTTACAGCACCCTTTAACGGTCAAGCCAGCCGGCCCTTTACTTATGACACAGGCGCACGCTTGGCACTACTTTGTTGATGCACGTGCGGCTACTGCGCACACAATTCACAAACACAGAAAATAATTTTTTTTTGGTTTAGACTGGAGTGTACTTTCGGGTGGGTTACAGCACCCTTAACGGTCAAGCCAGCCGGCCCTTTACTTATGACACAGGCGCACGCTTGGCACTACTTTGTTGATGCACGTGCGGCTACTGCGCACACAATTCACAAACACAGAAAATAATTTTTTTTTGGTTTGGACTGGAGTGTACTTTCGGGGGTTACAGCACCCTTAACGGTCAAGCCAGCCGGCCCTTTACTTATGACACAGGCGCACGCTTGGCACTACTTTGTTGATGCACGTGCGGCTACTGCGCACACAATTCACAAACACAGAAAATAATTTTTTTTTTGGTTTGGACTGGAGTGTACTTTCGGGGGTTACAGCACCCTTAACGGTCAAGCCAGCCGGCCCTTTACTTATGACACAGGCGCACGCTTGGCACTACTTTGTTGATGCACGTGCGGCTACTGCGCACACAATTCACAAACACAGAAAATAATTTTTTTTTTGGTTTGGACTGGAGTGTACTTTCGGGGGTTACAGCACCCTTAACGGTCAAGCCAGCCGGCCCTTTACTTATGACACAGGCGCACGCTTGGCACTACTTTGTTGATGCACGTGCGGCTACTGCGCACACAATTCACAAACACAGAAAATAATTTTTTTTTTGGTTTGGACTGGAGTGTACTTTCGGGGGTTACAGCACCCTTTAACGGTCAAGCCAGCCGGCCCTTTACTTATGACACAGGCGCACGCTTGGCACTACTTTGTTGATGCACGTGCGGCTACTGCGCACACAATTCACAAACACAGAAAATATATTATTTTTTTAGCACTTGGGGGGAGCGCCCCTGATGGACAGAGCACCCCCTGGACAACACTACAGCTCTCCTTTAGGACTGGGACACTGCACAGGACTTTGGAGTGGACACAGCCCCTATGGAGAACTGACTGCACAACACAGTCCAGCCAGCCCCTATGGACTTTGAAGTAGTGGACACAGCCCCTATTAACAACAGCAGCACAGCACAACACAGCCAGCCCCTATGGACTTTGAAGTAGTGGACAACAGCAGCACTACACTACACTACACTACACAGCCCTAACTCCCACCCTCCCTCTTCACTGTCCACAGCCGAGTGAGAAAATGGCGCCGACGCGGGTACCTTATATAGGATCCAAAACCCGCGAGACTCGGAAGGCGGGATGATGACGTTTTGCCTCGATTTCAGATCCGAGTCAGGCGGGAAAAGTCGAGCCTGACTCGGATCGGACTCGGATCGGGGGGGCTCGGGGGGGTTCGGATTTTAGAAATCCGAACCCGCTCACCCCTAATTCTAAGTAGTCAGTGAGTAAAAACATATAAGTCACACTTTCACTGCTGCCGCCATTGTTAGATGTGTTGAACTCTTGCTTGACTGTGGCCTATAAGTTCTCATATGAGGTTTTTAATTAATAGATATTTGCCGTTCCATCGCCTTTGAACTTATCAATGAAAACAGTACATGTACTGCAGCTTCATAGCCTATGAGCATAATGCAGATATTCTAACTGGGCTGTTTGCTCATTGTTCCCTAACAAGTAGTAGAATATACCTGTTACTAGAACTTTGGCCCTCATTCAGCGGCGGTCGCAGGAAGCGAGCGCTCGTTCTGAATGAGGGCAGCTGCTTTTTTTTTTTAGTGCGGCCTCCTGGTCGCTAGCTAAGCTGTGGGTTACTACCCACAGCTTAGCGACCGACCAGGTTGATGGTCAAGACCATCGTGACCATCGGGGCTTGCGACGAGACCCTAAGGTTGGGTCTCGGCAACCGCAAGCCCCAGGGAGCTTCCTGCTCTGATCGAGCAGGAAGCTCCCCACTGACATCACTACTGATGTCAGTGCGGCCGCCCACAAAACAGAAGGCGGTCGCTTGGGAACGCCTCCATTTGTGTAGCCACCCCCCGCCCTGCCTATAAAAAGGGGCGAGCTGTCGATCAACATCGACAGCCGCCCCTTTTGTAGTGAGCTTCAGAGCGAGAGAAATTCTCTCTCGCTCCGGGGCTTGCACACGCGCAGTGCGGACGCTGTGCATGCTCAGGGCCTTAACATCGACCCGGTTGCGAGCGCTCAGTGCTTGCGACCAGGTCTGAATGAGGTCCATTGTCTGCATCCCCATCTGTGTCATGCCTGTCTGTCTGCTCCTCCCCTTTAGAATGTAAGCTCTTGCGAGCAGGGTCCTCTACCCTCTTGTTCTTCTCTGTTCTCTACTTTCATCTACTTCTTACTCCCCACTAGGGCACCTAACACTTGGTTACTTACACTCTGTTGCTTATCTGTGTGTTATGGTCGCAAATGTAGCAATGTATATTATCCTTGTCCTGTATTGTATTGTACTGTAAGTGACTGGTCACTTGTTTCTGTACTATGTAAAGCGCTGCGGAACACTTGTGGTGCCATATAAATAAACGATAATAATAATAAAATATTATTATATATTGGGTACTAGAATGGTCCATGCATTATATATCGGTCATTAAAATGGTCTCTGGGGGTCATTCAGACCCGCTCATGAGGAAAGTTCGCTCACAAGTGGGTCGATGTTTGGCAAATGCGCATGCACACGACGGAGGGATCTCCGTCGTGCGCATGCGCGAGACCCGACGAGTGATGAGAAATACGTCGCTCGGGGTCACCATCGGGCGTGCTGTCGATGGTGAGTGAGGGCACGCCCCCTTTGGTGGGCGTGGTTGCCAGACGGAGGCGTTCCCATGGCAACGCCTACCGTCTGAGTCCGGCCCCACTGACATCAGTAATGATGTCAGTGGGAGTGATTTTGGCTCTGATAGAGCCAAAATCACTCCTGGGCTTGCGGCAGTGAGACCCTACCGCAGGGTCTTGTCGCAAGACCGATGGTCTATGACCATCGCGACCATCACCCTAGCGGTCGTTAGAGCTGTGGGTGTAAACCCACAGCCTAACGACCGAAACAGAGGCGGGCGGTCAGGATGCAAGCGGCCGCCCAGTTTCTGAGCGACCGCTTGCATCCTCCGACCGCCTCTGAATGAGGGCCTGTGTGTCTGTCCCTATCGGTGTGTGTGTGTCGATCTTTGTCAGTATGAGACTGTCCCCTATATTGCATATCAGTGACTAGAATGGTCCCTGCATTATATATTGGTCACTAGAATGGTCCCTGCATTCTATATTGGTCACTAGAAGTGTCCCTGCATTGTATATTGGTCACTAGAATGGTCCCTGCATTGTATATTGGTCACTAGAATGGTTCCTGCATTGTATTGGTCACTACAATTGTCCCTGCATTGTATATTGGTCACTAGAATGCTCCCTGCATTGTATTGGTCACTACAATTGTCCCTGCATTGTATATTGGTCACTAGAATGCTCCCTTTATTATATATCTGTCACGAGAAATGTACCTGTGCTGTATCTTAGTAACGAGAATAATCCCTGTATTGTATAATGGTCACAGGAATGGTCCCTGTATCCCTGTATTGTATATTGGTAAGTTGAATGGTTCCTGCATTGTATATCCGTCACTATACCGCTGTGTGCATTTTGCAGTGGTCACTAGAATGGTTTCTGGTTTGGGATGGGGCTGGTCCTTGTATTTGTTTATAGCACTTTGACATAACAATTTTTCATATATTTAATTGGCTATTTAAAGCACGCCCATATTAGACAAGCCACACCTACAGAGGCTATTATCATGTGACTTTCTCCACTGCCATGCGCTGGTGGAAAAACCAGGCCACTTACTTGTGCCTGCCCCCTAGGCTTAAAGATGCCAGCCAGCCCCTGCCTACAGGTGACAATACATTATTACTTGCTAGATCTATTGTCACTGAAACATTTGCAGAACCCGAGAGCTAATGGGAAATATCCACTATCATCCGCTTGCAGTAACACGCTACACACTCCAGGCTCTCAGGCTCAGATATTACTTCTATTTCAAGATCTGAACCACAGAAAAAAGAAGCCAGCATTGGGAGGATGTGCTGATCTATATAGTGCTATTTGGAGGTTTCTGGGCTACCTCCTAGGTGAGTCAGCTCTCAGCTTATACATGTGCTGTTATCATGCAGTACATTAATTGTAATTATATGACCCAGAGTGGGTGCTACTATTTCGTAGTAATAATTATTTTGGGGTGAGCGTTTGGGCGTGGGGCCCACGGAGTAGCTCTGGCTGGGCCTTTTTCAGGGCATCACCACTTAATTCACATAGATATTTTTTCATCACCTTTCCATTTGTTTGTTTATTATTTATGTCATTTTAATTCTTTCTTATTATATTAACAATTATTGATTATCTTGACACATCTATACTTTACACTTCACTATCACCTTTCTTCCATTTTTCGTGTGATGCCCTGGGAGTGGTCCTTGGCTGGGTTCTTTTGGGCTGCTCTGCGCCTTGGACGTGAACCCCTTAATGTTAGGGACGCTGGTATAGAGGAGCCTTGACGCTGGCCCGGCGCTTAATCATATATTTGCAAATGTATGAAACCAATACCTCTGAATTTCTATTATTATGTAGGATGCAAGTATTTTTGCTAATATTGCAGCAGTGTGCTGGAGGGAATCTTCTTTTTTCTGTGGTTCAGTATAAACCTCGGCCTTTACAAGCACCTGAGCAATATCATTAAGTTGATGTGAACAGCCACCATACTTTCTATTTGTATTTCAAGATCTGGAAGGGAAGTAATGAGAATATACAATCTGACAAGAGGTTTAATGCTGAATATTGAGATGGTGCTTTGTGACACCTGACAAATCACTGTTAGAAGGTGACTTTGGTATAGGCACATGGGCCTGTGGTGCCCTTTCCCTTCAGGACTGCTCTGTTTTATTCTGTGTACTATTGCATAATGCCTCATAATACAATGGTATAAAGTAGTGGTCATTAAAACATTTAGGGCTCGATACAATTAGCCGCGTGGCCATGGGCATAACTACCATACGTGCAAGGGGAACAGCTGCTATGTGACCCAGAGCTGAGGGGCATCATCCATGTCATAGTTACGTGTGTTATATACATTTGTCATCCATTGGGTGGTACATAAGGGCCCTCACACACTTTTGTTATGGGAATTAGAATGTAATTGTTGGCATCATCTGCATGCTGGTGAACAAAGACCATTTTCTTGTAGCCCAGCTATCCCTGGTAAACAAACATTATAGTAAAGCATTTGAGTCATTACATGCAGTGGTGGAAAGCAGGCAGGTTGAGGCTGATGATGTCACAGGCAGCCTTTGTGATGTCACTCAGGTGTGGGAAAAAAGGCCCTGCTTGGTACAGGACAATCAGTTATTGGATGAGAGTGAGTTGTGTGCTAGTTATATATCGGTATAGCTATCTACACGCATTTTTTATTACTTTAACGCTTTTTGCTGATACGAGAGTCTAAGGTAAGAATATTTTAAAGTAAATATTATTTTAAAATGTAGTTTAATAACATGGCATTATTATAGTGGGACCATCTAAGCCTGGCATAGACCGGTGCTGGTTGCAGCTTTTTGCGGGACCTCACAACCATGTTTGTACCCGTGTATTAGCTGTAAGTAGACCATGCTATGACCATTTGTGCTTAGTTAGAGCTATGTTGTATTATTAGCAGGGTGGGATATTATTTTCCCTGTCATCTTTTCTTTATTTATTTCTAATTGTTTTTGTTGCCAATCATCATTAATCATATTTTCTTCTACAATTGGGCTTTCCACACCTATAATATAAATAAGCGCCTTAGAATGTATCTCATCAATATCAGAATTAGAATTTCTTATTGTACTCTCCTGTTCTGTCTGTTTCATGCTGTGACTTGTTTGTCCTACATCAGTGGGATTCAACAAGCATCCCTCCAGCAGCTGCGGAACTACACATACCAGCATGCCCTGCCTCAGCTTTATCATGCCCTAACAGCAAAACTGAGGCAGAGCATGCTGGGATGTGTAGTTCTACAGCCACTAGAGGGCCGCAAGTTGAATATCCCTGGCCTACACATTCAGCTCTGTGTGGATATTTTAAAACATAAATGACTGTAATACAATCACTTGATTCCAGGCCCCCAGTGATGAATAGGCCCCTAATCACATAGATATACCAGGCATACTCTGCATTTTACATATGTCACTGACTAATAACAACCATTGCTAAACTCATACAGACTACTAAGGAATGTCTTAGTACACCATCTTATCCCCTCTCCCTTACCCTATACATATATTAGGGAGCTTATTCTGAGTCACATGCAAAGTGGCTATATATACAGTAATTGTATTCAGAGTCACTACCTTATACTAATGCGGCTATACATTCAGCTCATGCAGGAGTTTGTGCATCTGTACATAGAAACCTGCGCCGCCCATCAATATTACGCCGGCCGCCATAACCATCATCATTAGTACTTGCACCACCTACATGCTGGGTACAAGGGAAGAGATACATCAGACACAGACTTCCATTCCCCCTATGTACAACTCAGAATCACATATGGCTTTTACTACATGTCCACAACAATCCCATGGCACTCCCACACGTCAGGGAGGTTACGTGTGATCACATTGTCACTGCCCAGTTCCCACTCTGCAATGACATGACATGGAAACGGCAGTGTCTGCATGCTACATGTGCTACAGTGACATGGGAGAGGGATCTGGCAGATGGTCAGTGCACATGTGAGAGTATACTACTGCACCCTGACACTGTCCTAATTCTCTCCACATCTCACCATTGGGAAACATAATAAGTTACATAATGTTATCAGCACTCACATGACTAAGAAGAAAGATGCCTGACAGTCAGGACCTCTTTCCTGGTTACTGATATCTAGTGAAGCCCCTGAAAACACAAATACTGTAGGCCAAAGTTACCTACCATGACATTCCTACTCTTTCCTTAATAGGCCATCACAGCCAGGCCACACTGACTTTATCATAACTGCAACTGAATAATAACCCACAGCTACATTGTCATCAGCCAGAACATAAATGTGCTACAATGCCATCTTACAGTGACATTTGTGCACAGCGGCATGAAGGCACAGAATGGGCAACAGCAGTCATGTGACCTTACGGCTTTGGCTTTCATTCTTTACCAGTCTTATGTTTTATTGTTCCCGGTTTGCTGCAAAACATCGGTGTTCTTTAGGACTGGATTTCATATACCAACATGTCTCCTTTATGCTATTTGTTTTGTTATATACCACTAATTCATTTTACTGTCATTGGCTTCCGGCAAATACTTTGACTATACTGTTACATTGATTACATATGTAGTACCCTACCACCCTTGTATACCATTACCTAGTGTCCTAAGCAATGGGCAAATGCTGTACATGTGTCTTTATAGCACATGTAAATAACATTGGTTTAGTAGGTAGAAACATATTGCCATTTATCCCTAATTCCACTTTTTTCTTGCACATTTACAGATAATGTGGCTGGCTCATTTATGGCTAACGCATGAACATAGACTCAGCCTGCAGGGCCGCGGGCGTCTGGAAGCCGACATCATTGATGCCGCCCAGAACATACTGCAGCGACAATTTAATACGCAAGGCTTGCAAAGCACATGGGGAGGAATATTTAGCTCCTACATCCCGGTCTCTGGGCCTGCAGTACAGATCCACGCAGATAAGTGTCACCAACACTGTTTCCTGTCCTGCTTTCGTAATGGGGAGATACAAGTTGCAGACAGTCTTCAAGAGTTAATGTTTACCCCCTGTGCTCTTAAACAACTACAAGATCTCTACGGAACTGTTGTTCCAAGAAACACGCTGAAAATGATCAGAATCCTGGACGTGGAACAACAGCCGGAAAACTCACTTGACTGTGTGGTATATGCCATAGCAAAAGCTGTGGAGCTGCTCTTCTACAACGACATTCCCACCAGCAGCTACAACAATGAGCTAATGAGGGAACATCTCATAAAGTGCCTAGAAGCTGGAACCTTTACACCATTTCCAAAAACTAGGAAGAGAAAACGTTGTGAAGAGTATGGCACTAACAAAAGGAGGAGACTTAGTTCAGCTTACCTAGAAACTGGATGCCTAGAAACTGGATGCCTAGAAACTGCAATAGTTACACCATTTCCAAAAACTGTGAAGAGAAAACGTAGTGAGGATGAGGAGTATGTCAGTAACAAAAAGAGGAGACTTAGTCCAGGTGATTAGATGCAGTTTCACATAAAATCCCAGTTGAAGCTGTGATTGGCCGACCTACTACAGACATGCCCACCTGGCCGAACACTGCCATGCTGCTAAGTTACCGAGGTGGCAGAGGACTGAACGCTGCACCAGTGGTGGACTTCTGGGTAAACCAGGCATGACACAACCGCATGGTTAATATAGAACAGAGATCTACTTCCCACAGCGCTGGAGCACACTCCTTGGTGCTACAGACCCTATTGCCACTACAACGGACACCGCTGCTGTCCAGTCTGGCCGGGAGAATACAGAAGCAGGATGAGGCAGAGACAGACATCCGGCAGCTTAGCCGCCTGTCTCAGCACTGTGAATAAGACACAGGCAGTGCTCACTTACACTGTACACCTGGACCTCTGGGAGTCACCTGTAGAGGAGGGTTACAGTGATCTGTAGGAGCAGAATACAGAAGCAGGAACAGATGGAGACAGACATCCGGCAGCTTAGCCGCCTGTCTCAGCACTGTGAATAAGACACAGGCAGTGCTCACTTACACTGTACACCTGGACCTCCGGGAGTCACCTGTAGAGGAGGGTTACAGTGATCTGCAGGAGCAGAATACAGAAGCAGGATCAGATGGAGACAGACATACAGCAGCTTAGCCGCCTGTCTCAGCACTGTGACTCAGACACAGGCTGTGCTCACTTACACTGTACACCTGGACCTCCGGGAGTCACCTGTAGAGGAGGGTTACAGTGATCTGCAGGAGCAGAATACAGAAGCAGGATCAGATGGAGACAGACATATGGCAGCTTAGCCGCCTGTCTCAGCACTGTGAATAAGACACAGGCAGTGCTCACTTACACTGTACACCTGGACCTCCGGGAGTCACCTGTAGAGGAGGGTTACAGTGATCTGTAGGAGCAGAATACAGAAGCAGGATCAGATGGAGACAGACATACAGCAGCTTAGCCGCCTGTCTCAGCACTGTGAATAAGACACAGGCTGTGCTCACTTACACTGTACACCTGGACCTCCGGGACTCACCTGTAGAGGAGGGTTACAGTGACCTGTAGGAGCAGAATACAGAAGCAGGATCAGATGGAGACAGACATCCGGCAGCTTAGCCGCCAGTCTCAGCACTGTGAATAAGACACAGGCTGTGCTCACTTACACTGTACACCTGGACCTCTGGGACTCACCTGTAGAGGAGGGTCACAGTGATCTGCAGGAGCACCCTCCATGGGATGCTGGGAGCTCAGCCTGTAGGGGAAAGAAAATTCTTCTATACCCCAGGGAGAAGCTAACAGATAATGATCACCACATCCTGGGTGTAAAAGACATCAATATTGCACCTGTTTGGGACCCACTCCCCAGAGAAATCCAAGATGGAAATTTAGGACAGAGATTTTGGTGATCATACGTGCGGTACACCACTTCCATTTCTTATCAGTCACCCCTAAGTTTACGTCCCTCACTGATGGTCTCATAGAAAACCACATCAGGGTAACGTATGGAACTGACAAGATAAAAGACCTTACGGAAAGACAATCCCTGAAAGAGCATCTCATCCCGCACAGTGAGAAGGTGATTGGGGTACATACAGCCATCCCTAATTGGGATTTAGAGATTTTAATATCAATAAACATAATTACTTTATACGTCTTTGTAATTGATATGGTTTTTCCACATACTTCACATCCTCATTTGAGTGTATATCCCCCATTCCAAGGGGGGTCCCCACTTCCACAGGGAACCTTAACCTGGGCTGGCTAGCAACATTACACCCCCGCTAAAAAAGAGTCCAATGCTGTTTTTGGAAAATACAGGGGACCCTATTCATTTTGTTCTCCGTACAAGGACTCACTGAGCCCGGTGCTGGATGTTGAAAATATGGGAGAACCCTACATCTTTTGTCCCCCTGTATTTTCAAACCAGGACTGGCTCAGAAAAGCCTGGTGCTGTTTGTGCATTTAGAGGGATACCCCATGTCGATTTGAATTTTATTTTACACTTTTAATGAGTTTTTTTCACACAGAAAGATGCACGGATCTCACAGGTCTCTGCATGTTTCTGTGTAACTGGCACCTGCTCATGCTAAAATTGCCAGATCTATTATTTTGGGTGATTTTGAGTTCGATTCTGTGTTTAAGAAATCACTAGTCAAAATCTTACCACAACAAATTAAATTTAGAAGAGGCTTACAGAATCAAATTTCTGTAAATGTGGGATTTTGTTAGTGATATCTTGATTTGATTTGATTTCAGGTGAGCTAAATTGAACATAAAATCAAATGCAAAACAGAACTTTGATGAATAGACCCATTAGATTACACTAACTCCAATTTACAGTCTTACTTGGTCAATACGACCTAGACTAATTTCCAGTACTGTCCATTTAGTATTTAGGGATGTGCGCCGACCCCGTGCAATTTCCAGATTGCCTTTTTTTCCTGCCAGTACTCAAACGGACTGTCTGACATGCCTATTTGGCCGTTATCATTAAAATAGTCCTCAAGCATTCTTTGAATGGTGACCTTATCAGATGGAGTCATGATAGAGGTCTCATTAATTGTAGGCAATTCTTTTAGACCCAGTAATGCAGAAACAAGCCTAAATGCCCCCATACATCAGCAATCTGAAATCCACAATTGAACAATTTGACGATTTATTGCCCGATTTTAGGATTTCCCAATCTAGCAATCTGCGCCCATACATTACAGATCTTTTTCAGTAATTTGCAGATCATTTTCAGCAAACACAGATCTGCCAATCTTGAAAGGCCCATCATTTTACTTGTAATGGTCTGCAAATCTGCTGATCATCTCCATACACTAGCAATCTACTGTCCCAATTGATCTGTGAAATCCAACACGTTGGACAATCTGATTTAACAATTCCAATCACTTTTTGGATGCAATCTGCGATCTGTGAAGCCCATACATTGAAGATATTTTTATACAATCATCTGCATATTGCAGAATTGCCAGAATCGATTGCTGATGTATGGGGGCCTTTAGTCAGCCCCAAGGTAAAAAATAAGTAACAATGTCTATAGCAGCTTTTGAACCAAGGAGTGGATACAATTGACACGTTCACTAAAACTTCATATAAGAATCAATTATTTATTGCTATAAATTCTGATTTATTACAATAAAATATAATCGCTGAGATTAATCAGTATAAAACATATATACTCCAACAGTGTGTATTATATTATTCTCCTCTATCTAAAATAATGGCACCCGTATAAAGCACATGGACTTTTAACAGTGTATCAATTCACAATAGTATCACTGTATTTCTCTTTCTTCAAAGGATTAGTATATATTAGTGCTGCAATAGATGAATACCTGTAAGGTGCTTTTATCAGAGTCCTTTTTAGAATTGTCCTGTAAATATATTCAGAGCTCTGAGGATATGAGAGACATAGCTCTATCCTTGATCGGGGAGCTGATAATATTCCAAACGGAGTGTTCAACTGTAAAAACCCCTTATGCTATGCGTCCAATGTTAAGGAGTCTAGTATTAGAATTATACCTGCCAGGCTCCATGTGGTGGTCTCCCCTGATGACCGTATGTTTTACCACCGGAATGGTAAGCACAGGGGATCTGTAACTGGAACACCTGTTCTGCTGTGCGAAGGTCATGATATCTCAGCTCTACCCACTTGTGAGGAGCCTGGATCTCCGTTTGTCAGTCTTTCCCGGTGGCTGTAGCTTCCATTGCAGGTGTAGATGTAAGATACAGTAAGATAGCGAAGTTTAGACGGGTAAGAACAGATTAGGTAGCAGCACTAATATAAGTTATTAGAGCGGCAAACGTTCAAAAGATAAAAATTTCTTTCAAAGTGCCCCGTGGAGAAAGAAATGTCATATCCATTCCAGCATATGTTATTTAGAGATGTGCACTTACCCCCATGTTTTGGTTTTGGATCTGGATCCTCCTCTGGTTTTGGATCTGGATTGGTTTTGCCAAAACCTCACCTCCGTGTTTTGTTTTTCGGTTTTGGTATTTGATCTGGATTTTTTCTTTAAAAATCATAAAAATAGCTAAAATCACATAAAATGGGCCTCTTTTTGTTCCTACGATATTATTAACCTCAAAAACATTTATTTCCACTCATTTCCAGTCGATTTTGACCACCTCACAGCTCACTATATTGTTTTCATCCAATTTAGGCCCAAAATTTGCACCAAGCTAGCTGGCTGACAAAGCTAAGCGGCAGCAGTGGGCGGCACAAACACATGGCAGTTCAACTTCAAACATGGCACATCAGGAAACACTTTTATGATTCAAGAGAGGCCTGCGGGAGTTGGAGTATGTATGTAGTTGAAGGCAGGGCAGGGACAGGAAGGGTTGATTGGTAGTAAATTTTATTTCATAATTTGATTCCGAAGAAAACTTATGAGGGAGAAGGGGAGGGGAGGAGGCATTTACAAAAAAATTTTTACACATTCACATCAGTCCTTACCACGGAATAATCCTTGAACATGGCTGTTGCTGGGAGTGGATTTTCTCATCCCAGAATGGGACCATGAAGACTTCTAGTAGTGCTTTCCACATGAAAAAGCATTTCCCAACCTGTACAGGGACATTAAAAAAAACAGAGTTAGTTAGTGGCCTCAAGCGTAAGATCTATGATTTAAGGCAGGGTTAGCCAACCCTGAGAGCTACCAACAGTGCATGTTTTCCAGGTCTCCTCACAGAATAATAACTGTAATAATTAACTCCACCTGTTGATCTTTACAAATGTATTGGTGATTAATGAATACACCTGTGCACCAGCTAGGTGGTCTTGAAAACATGAACTGTTAGTAGCCCTCGAGGACGGAGGTTGGCTACCCCTGATTTAGGCCTTACATTGTGTCTTTCTTGAGAATCCTGCGCCTGCTTCTGTGGCTAGGAGTGGATTTTCATCCCAGAAGGGGACCAGGAAGAGTGTTTCCAAAAACAATTGATTTAAATAATCCTTTGGATTAGTGGAAGTAAAGGCATTTCCCAACCTGTACAGGGACATTAAAAAAAACAGAGTTAGTTAGTGGCCTTCAAATTGCCATTGTTCCCACTGTCCACTTAACCATATTACTTAGAAATGTGAACAAGCGGAACAGAGCATTGAATGCAACATTTCAGTTTAAAGTTTAAGTTTTACGTTGTGTCTTTCTTGGGAATTCTTGAGCACCATGCCTGCTTGCTGAGAGTGGATTTTCATCCCAGAAGGGATGAAGACTTTGTTATTTCTTCCCAACGGACACAGATCTGAAAATAAAGAGATACATGTAAACAACTACTGGTAGGAAAAAGAGGCAATTTGGGGGTAATTTTAATTTTACTAAAGTTTCTAAAAAGTGTTCATGTTGCCCATAGCTACCAATCAGATTGTAGTTATCATTTCTCTATTGCATTCTACAAAATGATAGACAGGATCTGATTGATTGCTATGGGCAACATGAACACTTTTCATTTTTAGAAACTTTAGTAAATAAATATACCCTTTGGAGCCCTTACACATAAAACTGCCTTTGATTTACTTGAGCTGCCCACCTTCCAGTGTGTACTCAGAAAGAGTTTTCAGCACAGCCGGGAACCTTGTCAGTGATCGGCCTGAGACTACTTCCCCAAAATGTGGAAAAGATGATGTCCATCAAAATGAAATACAAATTCTATGAGAACGACCTTTACTGTCAATTACATTAAAAAATTACAGAGATACCTGTAATGGTGGATTCCAGCGGGGACAAATTAATATTGTGTGAAGAAGATGATGTATACATCACTCCAGATTATACCATCACCCAAGCCTATATCGTCATTCCATCCTGTGTTGTGTATAAATTACTGTTGCGTTCCCTGTTAGATTGGGGATTCATTGTCCACTTTAGTGGATGTGAGCTCCATTTTTAGTCCATATCATCACCACACCCCCTACACATCTTCTGACCTGGACTACCGGAGGAGCAGCTGCTCTCTGGAATATGGCTGCATGGAGTTGCCCCTCTGACTCACTGAAACTCAGGTAGAGGGACCATGGGTAGGGAGTAGGGACACTATAATCAGAGAACGCAGTTTTAGCTGCTTTATTCCATTTTTTAAACCATATCCTCTATTTTTACCTTTGAAAATGTTTATGCAAATCTCAGCAGAGGCGATTTGTGATGCCATGGCTAACGTGAACACACACAAAAAAAAATGATTGATTGATTAACTAATTTTTTTTGCCACTTGGGAGGGAGCAGAGCCGTAACTACACTTTTTGTTGCCCTGTGCCAGCAAGAGCATTGGTGCCCCCTCACTTTTCAAAGGGACATAATGCACCCAAAAAAGGGCCATGGCTTCATGGAGAAGGGCCAGGAAAGAGATAGGAGAGGCCAGGAGATGCTGGGGATGAAATAAGAGGAAGCTACAAGCAAGAATGATAATAAACAGAAATTTGACAGGCCCAAACAGCGCCCCCTGACCTGTGGTGCCCTGTGCGATGGCACCGTCCGCACTACCCTAGTTACGGCCCTGGGAGGAAGAGCACCAGAATGAGGCAGCAGCCTCTTGATAAACAACACAGGCAGCACCCCTGCGCACCTACGTCGATGACAGGCGTGGCTAACATGCACACAAAAATAATTGCTTATTTTTTTTATTTGAACTCTGGGGTGAACCCCTGAAAGAGGCAGCAGCCCCTTAACAGACAGCAGCACAGCACCCCTGCATTGATGACAAGTGTGGCTAACACACACACAAAAATTATTATAATTATTTTTTTTCACACTGGGGGGGTGGGTGAAGAGCACCCCTGAAGAACAGAGCACCCCCTGGACAACACAGCACTACAACCAGCCAGACCCTATGGACAGGACAACAGCCAGCCCCTATAGACAGGACAACAGCCAGCCAGCCCCTCTGTAGATAACAGCCAGCCAGCCCTTATGGACAGGACAACACTCAGCCCCTCTATAGACAACAGCCAGCCATTATGGACAGGAAAACAGCCAGCCCCTATATGGACAACAATAGCCAGCCCCTATGCACAGCGTCAGCGTACAACAGCAACAGCACAGATCCCAGCTCCCTCCTTCTTCACTCTCCACAGCCGTAATGAAAAAATGGCGGCAATCACAGGACCTTTATAGAATCCGAAACCCGCGAGAATCCGACAGCGGGATGGTTGCCTCATTTTCAGATCTGAGTCAGGCAGGAAAACCCGAGCTGACTCAGATCTGCCTCGGATCCCCGAAGTTCGGGCGGGTTCGGATCTCTGAGATCCAAACCCGCTCATCCATACCATTAACCACAGTGGAGTGGTTTTATTGGTGTTCACTGTTATAAACTGGTTTGATGGAGCTGAACTTGAGTGGAGCAGATTAGTATACAACTCACCAGCTGATGAGTATATCTGGTGACTGTATAGCCATACAGGGATGCTGGAAGGAATTGTGACTACTGCCCCCCACTGTGACACTGAACACAGTGGGAGACAGTAGAGCTTTAAACACGTCCTATACATTTAACGGGTCCCTGCTCCTGAACGTTGCAGTTTGATGTAGAATATACACTCCAAGTTTAGGTAAAAACTAGGGGTGAGCGGGTTCGGATTTCTGAAATCCGAACCCCCCGAGCACCCCCGATCCGAGTCAGGCTCGACTTTTCCCGCCTGACTCGGATCTGAAATCGAGGCAAAACGTCATCATACTGCCTTCCGGGTCTCGCGGGTTTTGGATTCTATATAAGGTACCCGCGTCTGCGCCATTTTCTCACTCGGCTGTGGACAGTGAAGAGGGAGGGTGGGAGTTAGGGCTGGTTGGGCTGTGTAGTGTAGTGTAGTGTGCTGTGCTGTGCTCCGCTGTGCTGCTGTTGTCCATAGGGGCTGTGTCCACTCCTCCAAAGTCCATAGGGGCTGGCTGTGTTGAGCTGTGCTGCTGTTGTCCATAGGGGCTGTGTCCACTCCTCCAATGTACATAGGGGCTGACTGTGTTGTGCTGTGCTGCTGCTGTCCATAGGGGCTGTGTCCACTCCCCCAAAGTCCATAGGGGCTGGCTGGACTGTGTTGTGCAGTCAGTTGTCCATAGGGGCTGTGTCCACTCCAAAGTCCTGTGCAGTGTCCCAGTCCTAAAGGGGTGCTATAGTGTTGTCCAGGGGGTGCTCTGTCCATCAGGGGTACTCCCCCAAGTGCAAAAAAAAAAAAAAGTCTGTGTTTGTGAATTGAGTGCGCAGTAGCCGCACATGCATCAACAAAGTAGCGCCAAGTGTACGCCTGTGTCATAAGTAAAGGGCCAGATGGCTCATCCGTTAAAGGGTAATCTAACCCCCAAAGTGCACTCCAAATAATATATATTTTTTTCTGTGTTTGTGAATTGTGTGCGCAGTAGCCGCACGTGCATCAACAAAGTGGCGCCAAGCGTGCGCCTGTGTCATAAGTAAAGGGCCGGCTGGCTTGACCGTTAAAGGGTACTGTAACCCCCAAAGTGCACTCCAAACAAAATAAAAAATTATTTTCTGTGTTTGTGAATTGTGTGAACTGTGGCTGCATGTGCATCAACAAAGGAGCAGGGCCAAGAGTGCGCCTGTGTCCCATAAGTAAAGGGCCGGCTTGTCCGTTAAAGGGTGCTGTAACCCCCAAAGTGCACTCCAAAAAAAAAAATATATTATTATTTTTTTGTGTTTGTGAATTGTGTGCACTGTGGCCGCACGGTAGCGCCAAGCGTGCATCTGTCTGTTAAAGCGTGATGTAACCCCCAAAGTGCACTCCTACAAAAACAAAATATTCTCTTCTGTGTTTGTGAATTGTCTGCACTGTACGTGCATCCTCAAAACAGCAGCGCCAAGCGTGCATCTGTCTGTTAAAGGGTGGTGTAACCCTCAAAGTGCGCTCCACAAGAAATAAAAAGTTCTTTCTTTTTCTGTCTTTGTGAATTGTGTGCACTGTAGCTGCATGTGCATCGACAAAGGAGCAGCGTCAAGCGTGCACCAGTGTCCCATAAGTAAAGAGCCGGCTGGCTCATTTCTTAAAGGGTGGTGTAACCCACAAAGTGCACTAGTCTCCAACAATAATAAAAAATAATTTTCTGTGTTTGTGTGCGCCTTAGCCGCACGTATATAGCAATATTACATAAATGGAGGACCAAACTTTCTCCGATAAAAATCAAATAGGGAAAGATCAAGAACCACTTCCTCCTAGTGCTGAAGCTGCTGCCACTAGTCATGACATAGACGATAACATGCCATCAACGTCGTCTGCCAAGGCCGATGCCCAATGTCATAGTAGAGGGCATATACAATCCCAAATGACAAAGTTCAGGAAAATGACAAAAAAAAACATTTAAATCATCTGAGGAGAAACGTAAACTTGACAATATGCCATTTACGACACGGAGTGGCAAGGAACGGCTAAGGTCTTTCCCTATGTTCATGACTAGTGGTTCAGCTTCACATGACGATGGAAGCCCTCATCCCGCTAAAAAAAACAAACGAGTTAAGCTGGCAAAAGCACAGCTAAGAAGATATCACAAATCCCCAAGGAGAGTCCAAGTGTGGTGGCAGTTGCGATGCCTGACCTTCCCAGCACTGGACGGGAAGAGGTGGCTCTTTCCACCATTTGCATGCCCTCTGCAAGTGCTGAAAGGAGCACCCACAGTCCACTTGCTGATATGCAAATTGAAGATGTCACTGTTGCAGTACAACAGGATGAGGATACTGGTGTAGCTGGCACTGAGGAGGAAGTTGGCGAGTAGGATTCTGATGGTGATGTGGTTTGTTTAAATCAGGCTCCGGGGGAGACAGTTGTTGTCCGTGGGATAAAAAAACCCATCATGGTCATGCCTGGGCAGAAGACCAAACATTCCACCTCTTTGGTCTGGCAATATTTCTATCCAAATCCGGACAACAACTGTCTTGCCATATGTACCATATGTAAAGGTGGAATAAGTAGGGGTAGGGACGTTAACCACCTAGGAACATCCTCCCTTATACGGCACCTGCAGCGCGTTCATAAAAAGTTACTGTCAAGTTCAGAAACTTTGGCTAAGACCGTAAGCAGTCCTGGGACACCTAAATCCCTTTGTCCTGTTGTATCCAAGTGCCTGCAAACCACACCGTCAACTCCCTCCTAGTCAATTTCCTCCTTAGTCGGGATCGGAAGTAGTCCTGCAGGCCATGTCACTGGCATGACTGACTCTCCTATCCGGGATTCCTCCGAAGCATCCTGCATTGCTACGCCTACTGCTGATGCTGCTGCTGTTGCTGCTGGGAGTCGTTCATCATCCCAGAGAGGAAGTAAGAACACCACTACTTTTACTAAGCAATTGACCCTCCAACAGTCCTTAGCGAGGAGGATGACGTACGACAGCAGTTATCCTGAAGCAAAACGTATAACTAAGGCCTTGACTGCTATGTTGGTGTTAGACGTGCGTCCGGTACCCGCCATTAGTGCAGTGGGATTTAGACAATTGATGGAGGTAGTGTGTCCCCGGTTCCAAATCCCGTCTAGATTCCACTTCACTAGGCAGGCGATACCGAGACTGTACAGAAACGCCAGAAAAGTGTCCTGAAAAATGCGGTTGTACCCAATGTCTACTTAACGATGGACATGTGGACAAGTGGAACAGGGCAGACTAAGGACTATATGACTGTGACAGCCCACTGGGTAGATGTATCACCTTACGCAGCAACAACAGCAGCGTCACCAGAAGCAGCATCTCAGAAACGCCAGCTTGTTCCAAGGCAGGCTACGCTGTGTATCACCAGTTTCAGTAAGAGGCACACCGCTGACAACCTCTTAGAGAAACTGAGGGAAATCATCGCCCAGTGGCTTACCCCACTTAGACTCTCCTGGGGATTTGTGATATCTGACAACGCCACCAATATTGTGCGGGCATTACATCTGGGCAAATTCCAGCACGTCCCATGTTTTGCTCACACAATAAACTTGGTGGTGAAGAATTTTCTGAAAAGAGACAGGGCCGTGCAGGAGACGCTTTGGGTGGCCCTGCATGCCGAAGACTGGAGGACCAGCAAACACTCTTGAACCTGCCCCGCCATCACCTGAAGCAAGAGGTTGTGACGCGGTGGAACTCAACCCTCTATATGCTTCAGAGGATGGAGGAGCAGCAAAAGGCCATTCAAGCCTATACATCCACCTATGACATAGGCAAAGGAGGGGGTATGCACCTGACTCAAACGCAGTGGAGAATGATTTCCGTGTTGTGCAAGGTTCTCCAGCCCTTCGAACTTGCCACACGTGAAGTCAGTTCAGACACTGCCAGCTTGAGTCAGGTCATTCCCCTCATCAGGCTTTTGCAGAAGCAGCTGGAGAAAGTGAAGGAGGAGCTAAGATGGAGTGATTCCGCTCGGCATGTGGGACTTGTGGATGAAGCCCTTCATTCGCTTTGCCAGGATTCCAGGGTGGTCATTCTGTTGAAATCAGACCTCTACATTTTGGCCACCATGCTCGATCCTAGGTTTAAAGCCTATGTGGTGTCTCTCTTTCCAGCCGACACAAGCCTGCAGAGATGCAAAGACCTGCTGGTGAAAACACTGTCAGCTGAAGCGGAACGTGACACGTCAACAGCTCCTTCTTCATTTTCTCCCGCAACTGGGGCTCCCAGGAAACAACTTGTGTATCCTAAGCAACCCGCTGGCGGTGATACAGGGCAGGCAGGACCAAGTTTGGACATCTGGTCCAGACTGAAGGACCTGGCAACAATTTCTGACATATCTACTGTCACTGCATATGATACGTTCACCATTGACAGAATGGTGGAGGATTACATCGGTGACAGCATCCAAGTAGGCATGTCAGACAGTCTGTACCTGTATCGGCAGGAAATAGAGGCAATTTGGAGGCTCCTGTACAAACTGGCTCTATTTTACCTGAGTTGCCCCCCCTCCAGTGTGTACTCCGAAAGAGTGTTTAGTGCAGCCGGGAACCTTGTCAGCGAAAGGCGTAGGAGGTTGCTTCCACAAAATGTGGAGAAGATGATGTTCATAAAAATGAATTATCAACTCTTCCAGGGAGACCAGCCTCCAGAACGTACAGAGGGACCTGTGGTGGTGGATTCCAGCGGGGACGAATTAATACTCTGTGAGGATGTACAGATCACTGAATAGGATGAGGAATCGGTGGATGAGGAGGATGAGGACGACATCTTGCCTCCGTAGAGTCAGTTTGTGCAGGGACAGATTAATTGCCAGCTTGTTTTGTGGGGGCCCAAACGAACCAATCATTTCAGCCACAGTCGTGTGGCAGACCCTGGCGCTGAAATGATTGGTTTGTTAAAGTGTGCATGTCCTGTTTATACAACATAAGGGTGGGTGGGAGGGCCCAAGGACAATTCCATCTTGCACCTCTTTTTTTTTTCTTTGCATTATGTACTGTTTGGGGCCTAGTTTTTCAAACTGCTATCCTGTCTGCCACTGCAGTGTCACTCCTAGATGGGCCACGTGTTTGTGCCGCCCACTCGTGTCACTTAGCATAGTCGTCCAGGTATCTCGGTGCAATCTTTTGGACATTAAAACACTATTGTGAGGTGTTCAGAATAGACTGGAAATGAGTGGAAATTAAGGTTATTGAGGTTAATAATAGCATAGGAGCAGAAAAACCCACAAATTCTGTGATTTTAAATGTTTTTATGCTTTTTTTTTTTTTAAACTACAGATCCAAAACACAAAACCCAGAACCCATAACACGGAAGGGTGGTTTTGGCAAAACCAATCCAGATCCAAAACACGAAGAAAGATCCAGATCCAAAACCAAAACACAAAACACAAAAAGTGGCCGATGCACACCCCTAGTAAAAACACAATTAACACACAAAACTGCCATTTGTAATAACTTAATGTTATTAAATTAAAAAAACAAACAAATTGCAAAAATAGATATGTAGTCTTCCAACTTCTTAAATACCAACCCTAGAACTGGTCTGGTTTTTACCACTTACATACATACCTGCCGACATTCTGGCTGCTCCTTCCGGGAGGGAGCAGCCAGATCGGCAGGACGGGGTGGGCGTGGCCGAGACAATGGGGAGTGGCCAGTCGGGTGACGTCACTTGTGGACATGGCAGGGGCGGAGTCACGCGATCGCGTCAGTTTGGACCCGCCCCCGCTACACAATGCCGATAAAATAGGCATTGTGCAGCAGGGGGCGGTGCCAAAATGCCGCAAATCGCGTCACCGCCTTCCCCCGCTGCGGGGGTTACAGGGGTTATAGCGGGGGGGATAGGAGGGGTGAGCGGCAGCCGGGAGAATTGCTGCCTTCCCGGGAGGTCGGGAGCGGCACCCGATTTTCAGGAGGCTCCCGACCAAATCGGGAGGGTAGGCAAGTATGCTTACAGACGATAATGGGGTGGTCTGAAAATGGGTGGTCTGTAGGTATTTTTGTTTCTTTTGTTGCACAATTGTCACCCACTTGGAGTGTAAATACTAGAGATGTACGCAGACCCCTGTGTTTTGGTTTTTGGTCTGGATTCATCTTCCTATTTTGGTTTTGGATCTAGATATTTAAAAAATAAAATACTTTAAAACTTTTTAAAAACAGCTAAAGTCATGTAATATATGCTATTCAAAACCAGAAATTCAGATTTAAAACCCGAGTTCCAAACCAAAAAAAAGACCAGAACCATGACTACAATTTAACCGGACTCACGAAATTTGGGTAGATTAGGTTTTCTGGAGAACCAAACCGCACATCTCTATTAAATACATTGTCAGGACTAAGGGCTCAATTCAGACCCGCTCGCTAGATGCGTATCCTCGTTTACAGTATACGCAAATTTGGAACACACCCAGCACGCAATGTCTTGGCGTGCGTTCACTTTGTGTATGTATATGCCCACCTGCCTGTTCTAAGACGCCCACTTGCGCACATCATCTCCAGGAAGTGTATGCAACCATCGGTACATCTGGTACCATCGGAAGCGAATGCAGCGTTTGAGGTAGACTATACCCTACAGCAAGCACTGCGATCACTTCAATGTAAAAACCAGCCAGGTGACGTGTACAATGACGTTGCCTGTTACTTATGCACGCCTCTGAAACGACGTTAAGATGCTCAGGCACGCCTGCGTTCAAACCTCCACTCCCCCGTTTCTAGTGGCCTGCCCCTGTTACCACCCACAAACGGCTTCTTCTGTCACTCACTCAGTTGGGCTGTCTTTGGTCGGCGAGCGAATACTTCCCGATCTATCACAGTGGTTCGAGCATTCGCGGAATGTGAAAATTGGCCAGCTACGAGCGAACACTTCTTAGCGGCCGGGTCTGAATCGGGCCCTAAGTTTCCACCTGTACCGGGATAAGCAGATTACAGTCAGGTCATCCCAAACGGAATGTAGTTTAAATCCATCGGGATGCTGGTGCTCAGAATGCCGCCTGACGGAATCCCAAAGTAAGTAGTGGGTTTAGGGCAGGGTTATGGTTAGGGGTTAGAGATAGGCAATAGGGGCAGAGAGTGCTATGCAGGGCCGTAACTAGGGTAGTGCGACCAGTGCCATGGCACAGGGCACCGCAGGGCAGGGGGCGCTGTTTGGGATTGTCACTTTTCTGTTTATTAACATTCTCACTTGTAGCTTCCTCTTATTTTATCCCCAGCATCTCCTGGCCTCCTCAATCCCTTCCCTGGCCCTTCCCCATGGCCCTCTCTCAGGTGCACTATATTATGTCCCTATATTATGTCCCCAGCATCTCCTGGCCTCCCCTATCCCTTCCCTGGCCCTTCCCCATGGCCCTCTCTCAGGTGCACTATATTACGTCCCTATTTATCCCCAGCATCTCCTGGCCTCTCCTATCTCTTCCCTGGCCCTTCCCCATGAGGCCATGGCCCTCTCTCAGGTGCACTATATTATGTCCCTATTTATCCCCAGCATCTCCTGGCCTCCCCTGTCTCTTCCCTGGCCCTTCCCCATGAGGCCATGGCCCTCTCTCAGGTGCACTATATTATGTCCCTATTTATCCCCAGCATCTCCTGGCCTCACCTATCTCTTCCCTGGCACTTCCCCATGAGGCCATGGCCCTCTCTCAGGTACACTATATTATGTCCCTATTTATCCCCAGCAACTCCTGGCCTCCCCTATCTCTTCCCTGGCCCTTCCCCATGACGCCATGGCCCTCTCTCAGGTGCACTATATTATGTCCCAATTTATCCCCAGCATCTCCTGGCCTCCCCTATCTCTTCCATGGCCCTTCCCCATGAGCCATGGCCCTCTCTCAGGTGCACTATATTATGTCCCTATTTATCCCCAGCATTTCCTGGCCTCCCCTATCTCTTCCCTGGCCCTTCCCCATGACGCCATGGCCCTCTCTCAGGTGCACTATATTATGTCCCTATTTATCCCCAGCATTTCCTGGCCTCCCCTATCCCTTCCCTGGCTCTTCCCCATGAGGCCATGGTCCTCTCTCAGGTGCACTATATTATGTCCCTATTTATCCCCAGCATCTCCTGGCCTCTCCTATCTCTTCCCTGGCCCTTCCCCATGAGGCCATGGCTCTCTCTCAGGTGCACTATATTATGTCCCTATTTATCCCCAGCATCTCCTGGCCTCCCCTATCTCTTCTCTGGCCCTTCCTCATGAGGCCATGGCCCTTTTTTGGGTGCGTTATGTCCCTATTTGAAAAGTGAGGGGGTCGCCAATGCTCAAAAAGTCTAATTGCGGCTCTGGTGTTTGGTTTAGGTTGAGGGGGGGGTTAGGTTTAAGCAGTGGGGGGGGAGGGTTAGGTTTAGGGGTAGGGTTGGGATATTTACTGACAGGTGTCGGTATCCTAACCCTGTCAGGATGCCGGTATTGGGATTCTGACCGCCGTTACTGTACCCAACTCATCCCAGACAGTTTATTTGTGCCAATAAGAAATTATAGCCCATCCCTGCATTGTGTTAGTATTGAAGTCGCACTAGCGGTCACTTTAATACTATATTGGGACCCCTGGTGTTTTCGGGGGATACGCCACAAATATTATTCTATAAATAAGAGTACAAGTATTTTTTCCAGTTTTTGCTCTCAGGATTACTTTACATCTGTAGAGGATATGGATGAAAACAAAGCACTTTCCACTGTCTGCTGCTGTAAATAAATCAGCATGAACTGTTATTTTCTTATACAAGTTAAGCTAGATCCTGACTATGTCACCCATAAAACCATTTATACTGAGCCGTTCTGTACCAGTAATTCTGTCATGATATTTCTTACAGCCCGGCTTTTAGGATAATTACTGGATGCAGAGTTTATGCCGGCACAGTGCGGGCTGTCTACCAGTTCACACGCTGCAAATTGCTCTAGGAATGACTTTCCCAGCATGGGAGAACAAATAATAATTATTGTTGATAATATTTTGAAACAAACACAATGGTAGAAAATGTTAATACAGGTTCTTTCGTGTGCTTGGATCCAAACACAAAAGCTGTTTTTTTGTTTTTAACATTGGACCCATACATTGGTTACACACCCTTTATGCTTTTATTAATACAAATATATAACTGTTGCACTAAGCACACACTGGCATTCGCAGTGCACTAAACACCTGTTAAAATGGGATGGGTATGGGATACCTGCGGTCAAAATCCTGACGCCAGCATCCCGATAGGTTTATGATAACGACACCTGTCGGTCGGCATCCTAACCCTCCCCCTCTCCCTACCCCTAACTCTCCATTCTCGGTGCCTAAACCTAACCTTCCCCCTAGTGTCTAAACGTAACAAACCTCCTAGTGCCTAACCCCTAACTGTCCCCTAACCCAGCTACATACCTTCAGGATGCCGGCGGTCGGGGTGCCGGGATTCTGACAGGTGTTGGGATTCCGGTGCCGGTATTTTAAGTGCTGGCATCCCCTTTGTTGGGATACTGAACGTATCCCGTTAAAATGCATATAAGCTGCATTGCATTTATTGTTTAATATGTATTTTTAAATATAGACCGATGACAAAATAGTTTAAGGGGGCGATTCATTATCCTTTATGAGCCTGTTATACATATGGAAACACTGTATTAAGTAACAGGCTCATTCATTATTAGGGAATTGATTGCCGTCAGCGACAGCCCGACAGGAGCAGAGTGCGACGCAGCGGAAGCCCGACAGTGCTGGAAATCCCGATCGTGGATAGGTAAGTATCCACTAACCTAACCTAACCCCCCTAACCCTAACCCTCCTTAGGGGTGCCTAACCCTAACTTCCCCCCCAAGTGCCTAACCCTAATCCCCCCTCTAAGTGCCTAACCCTAACCACCCCCTTCCCCGCTGCCTAAACTTAAGACCCCCGGGGGGGTGCCTAACCCTAAGTCCCCCCCGGGGGTGCCTAACCCTAACCCTCCCTCCCCCTAGCCTAACCCTAACCCTCCCGGGGGGGTGCCTAACCCTAAGTACCCCCGGGAGCCCTAAACCTAACCCTGCCCCCCGCGGCTGTCCGCTTGCGACGCCCGGCGTCGGGGAAATGCGGGCGTCTACATCTAGACGCCCGGCATTTCACCCATGCCGGGATAAGACAGTCGGGAAGCCGGCTGCCGGTATATAGGCAGTCGGCTTCCCGATTGCTTCCCATTATTAGGGGCCTGATGTGGATTCCCCGCATCCAGAAAATATTTGCTTGCAGCAACTGATACCATTTTCAGGTGGTGTCAGTTCCCAATCATACGCACATGCAGGGGGGGTTTCTGTATACCCAGAAACCCCCCATGCCCGCCGAATAGTGGGGTAGTGCCATCGGTTTCAGTAAGTGTAGTACTTACCTGGCGGTGTGTTTGTTTTAGCAGCCAATGAGAGTCAGACAGACTCTCATTGGCTACTTTATCCATGGTGGGAGCTGGGCTAGAGCTCACTCATGATCTCCACCTTCCGGCTCCTGCAGTGGGTGATGGGAGAGATGTCATGACATCTCTCCCATAGTGCCGAGCGGGTGGACAGAGGAGCTTAGGGCGGAGGGCGCAGGAGCAGAGATTCAGGTCAGAATATTGTGTTATATATTTTAGGGGCACTGCATAGGGCAGACCACTACTGGGGCCACTGCATAAGGGGCACTGCATAGGGCAGACCACTACTGGGGCCACTGCATAAGGGGCACTACTGGGGGCACTGCATAGGGCAGACCACTACTAGGGCCACTGCATAAGGGGCACTACTGGGGGCACTGCATAAGGCAGACCACTACTGGGGCCACTGCATAAGGGGCACTACTGGGGGCACTGCATAGGGCAGACCACTACTAGGGCCACTGCATAAGGGGCACTACTGGGGGCACTGCATAAGGGGCACTACTGGGGGCACTGCATAAGGCAGACCACTACTGGGGCCACTGCATAAGGGGCACTACTGGGGGCACTGCATAGGGCAGACCACTACTAGGGCCACTGCATAAGGGGCACTACTGGGGGCACTGCATAAGGCAGACCACTACTGGGGGCACTGCATAGGGTGGACCACTACAGGGGCCGCTGCAAAACAGGCACTACTGGGGACACTGCATAGGGGGGCCACTACTGTGGGCACTGTAAAAGGGGCACTACTGGGGGCACTACATAGGGGGACCACTACTGGGGCACTACATAGGGGGGTCACTGTATATGGGGCACTACAGGGGGCACTGCATAATGGGCACTTCTGGGGGCACTATTTAAGGGGCACTACTGAGGCACTGTATAATGGGCACTACTGTGGCACATTTTAAGGTGCACTACTGGAGGCACTGCATAGGGGGCACTGTATATTGGGCACTACTGGGGGCACTGCATAAGTGGCACTACTGGGGACCACTACTGGGGCATTATATAGGGGGTACCGTATATTGTACACTACTGGGGGAACTGCATAATAGGCACTACTGGGGGCACTGTATAAGAGGCACTACTGGGGCACTGTTTAAGAGGCACTACTGGGGGCACTGTATAAGGGGCACTACTGGGGGGGGTCTTTAATAAATCATGCTGGCTGTATTTATTTTAGGGGTGTGCACCAGCCACTTTTTGTGTTTTGGTTTTCGATCTGGATCTTTCTTTTTGTTGTGGATCTGGATTGGTTTTGCCAAAACCACCCTTCCATGTTTTGGGTTCTGGGTTTTGTGTTTTGGATCTGTATTTTTTTTTAAAAAGCATAAAAACAGCTAAAATCACAGAATTTGTAGGTTTTTCTGCTCCTATGCTATTATTAACCTCAATAACCTTCATTTCCACTCATTTCCAGTCTATTCTGAACACCTCACAATAGTGTTTTTATGTCCAAAAGGTTGCACCGAGGTAGCTGGATGACTATGCTAAGTGACACGAGTGGGCGGCACAAACACGTGACCCATCTAGGAGTGGCACTGCAGTGGCAGACAGGATGGCAGTTTGAAAAACTAGACCCCAAACTGTACATAATGCAAAGAAAAAAAACAGGTGCAAGATGGAATTGTCCTTGGGCCCTCCCACCCACCCTTATGTTGTATAACCAGGACATGCACACTTTAACAAATCAATCATTTCAGCGCCAGGGTCTGCCACACGACTGTGGCTGAAATGATTGGTTCGTTTGGGCCCCCACAAAACAAGCTTGCAATTAATCTGTCCCTGCACAAACTGGCTCTACGGAGGCAAGATGTCATCCTCATCCTCCTCATCCGCAGATTCCTCATCCTTTTCAGTGTTATGTACATCCTCATCCTCACAGAGTATTAATTCGTCGACGCTGGAATCCACCACCACAGGTCCCTCTGTACGTTCTGGAGGCTGGTCTCCCTGGAAGAGTTGATAATTAATTTTTATGAACATCATCTTCTCCACATTTTGTGGAAGCAACCTCCTACGCCTTTCGCTGACAAGGTTCCCGGCTGCACTAAACACTCTTTCGGAGTACACACTGGAGGGGGGGCAACTCAGGTAATATAGAGCCAGTTTGTACAGGGGCCTCCAAATTGCCTCTTTTTCCTGCCAGTACAGGTACGGACTGTCTGACATGCCTACTTGGATGCTGTCACCGATGTAATCCTCCACCATTCTGTCAATGGTGACAGTATCATATGCAGTGACAGTAGACATGTCAGAAATTGTTGCCAGGTCCTTCAGTCCGGACCATATGTCCAAACTTGGTCCTGCCTGCCCTGCATCACCACCAGCGGGTTGCTTAGGATACCCAAGTTGTTTCCTGGCAGCCCCAGTTGCGGGAGAAAATGAAGAAGGAGCTGTTGACGTGTCACGTTCCGCTTCAGCTGACAGTGTTTTCACCAGCAGGCTTGTGTCGGCCAGAAAGAGAGACACCACATAGGCTTTAAACCTAGGATCAAGCATGGTGACCAAAATGTAGTGGTCTAATTTCAACAGATTGACCACCCTGGAATCCTGGAAAAGCGAGTGAAGGGCTTCATCCACAAGTCCCACATGCCGAACGGAATCGCTCCATCTTTGCTCCTCCTTCACTTTCTCCAGCTGCTCCTGCAAAAGCCTGATGAGGGGAATGACCTGACTCAAGCTGGCAGTGTCTGAACTGACTTCACGTGTGGCATATATGATGGGCTGGAGATATACGAAGGGCTGGAGAACCTTGCACAATACGAAAATCATTCTCCACTGCGTTTGAGTCAAGTGCATACCCCCTCCTTTGCCTATGTCATAGGTGGATGTATAGGCTTGAATGGCCTTTTGCTGCTCCTCCATCCTCTGAAGCATATAGAGGGTTGAGTTCCACCGCGTCACAACCTCTTGCTTCAGGTGATGGCGGGGCAGGTTCAAGAGTGTTTTATGGTGCTCCAGTCTTCGGCACGCAGTCGCTGAATGGCGAAAGTGGACAAAAAATTTTCGGGCACCCAAAGCGTCTCCTGCATGCCCCTGTCGCTTTTCAGAAAATTCTGCACCACCAAGTTTATTGTGTGAGCAAAACATGGGACGTGCTGGAATTTGCCCAGATGTAATGCCCGCACAATATTGGTGGCATTGTCAGATATCACAAATCCCCAGGAGAGTCTAAGTGGGGTAAGCCACTGGGCAATGATTTCCCTCAGTTTCTCTAAGAGGTTGTCGGCGGTGTGCCTCTTACTGAAACCGGTGATACACAGTGTAGCCGGCCTTGGAACGAGCTGGCGTTTCTGAGATGCTGCTACTGGTGATGCTGCTGTTGTTGCTGCGTAAGGTGATACATCTACCCAGTGGGCTGTCACAGTCACATAGTCCTTAGTCTGCCCTGTTCCACTTGTCCACATATCCGTGGTTAAGTGGACATTGGGAACAACCGCATTTTTCAGGACACTGAGGACACTTTCTGACGTTTCTGTACAGTCTCAGTATTGCCTGCCTAGTGAAGTGGAATCTAGACGGGATTTGGAACCGGGGACACACTACCTCCATCAATTGTCTAAATCCCACTGCACTAATGGCAGATACCGGACGCACGTCTAACACCAACATAGCAGTCAAGGCCTCATTTATGAGTTTTGCTTCAGGATGACTGCTGTCGTACTTCATCCTCCTCGCTAAGGACTGTTGGAGGGTCAATTGTGTAGTAAAAGTAGTGGTGTTCCTACTTCCTCTCTGGGATGATGAACGACTCCCAGTAATAACAGCAGTAGCGGCAGTAGTAGGCGTAGCAATGCAGGATCCTCCGGAGGAATCCCGGATAGGAGAGTTAGTCATGCCAGTTACTTGGCCTGCAGGACTACTTCCGATCCTGACTAAGGAGGAATTTGACGAGAAGGGAGTTGACGGTGTGGTTTGCTGGTGCTTGGATACAACAGGACAAAGGGATTTAGGTGTCCCTGGACTGCTTACGGTCTTAGCCAAAGTTTCTGAACTTGAAAATAACTTTATATGAACGTGCTGCAGGTGACGTATAAGGGAGGATGTTCCTAGGTGGTTAACATCCCTACCCCTACTAATTTCACCTTTACATATGGTACATATGGCAAGACAGTTGTTGTCCGGATTTGGATAGAAATATTGCCAGACCAAAGAGGTGGAATGTTTGGTCTTCTGCCCAGGCATGACCATGATGGGCTTTTTCATCCCACGGACAACATCTGTCTCCCCCGGAGCCTGATTTAAACAAACCACATCACCATCAGAATCCTCCTCACCTACTTCCACCTCAGTGCCAGCTACACCCGCATCCTCATCCAGTTGTACTTCAACAGTGACATCTTCAATTTGCATATCAGCAAGTGGATGTGGGTGCTCCTTTCAGCACTTGCAGAGGGCGTGCAAATGGTGGAAAGAGCCACCTCTTCCCGTCCAGTGCTGGGAAGGTCAGGCATCGCAACCGCCACCACTCTTGGACTCTCCTTGGGGATTTGTGATATCTTCTTAGAACGCATATAATGCACAGTTCCTTGCTGTGCTCTTGCCAGCTTAACTCGTTTGATTTTTGTAGCGGAGGAGGGCATCCATCGTCATGTGAAGCTGAACCACTAGTCATGAACATAGGGAAAGACCTTAGCCGTTCCTTGCCACACTGTGTCGTAAATGGCATATTGGCAAGTTTACGTTTCTCCTCAGATGATTTATATATTTTTTTAAGGTCATTTTCCTGAACTTTGCCATTTGGGATTTTATATGCCCTCTACTATGACATTGGGCATCGACCTTGGCAGACGACGTTGATGGCATTTTATCATCTATGTCATGACTAGTGGCAGCAGCTTCAGCACTAGGAGGAAGTGGTTCTTGATCTTTCCCTATTTTATTTTTAGGGGACAAAGTTTGGTCCTCCATTTATGTTATATTGATTAAAATTCTTTTTGGAGTGCACTTTGTGGCTTACACCACCCTTTAGGAGATTTATGGGACACAGGCGCATGCTTGGCGCCGCACCTTTGTTGATGCACGTGCAACCACAGTGCACACAATTCACAAACACAGAAAATTATTTTTACATTTGTTTGGAGTGCACTTTGGGGGTTACAGCACCCTTTAATGGTCAAGCCAGCCGGCCCTTTACTTATGACACAGGCGCACGCTTGACGCTACTTTGTTAATGCACGTGCGGCTACTGCGCACACAATTCACAAAAAATAATTTTTAAATTTTTTTGGAGTGCACTTTGGGGGTTACAGCACCCTTTATTGGACAAACCAGCCGGCCCTTTACTTATGGGACACAGGCGTACGCTTGGCGCTGCTCCTTTGTTTTTGCACGTGCAGCCACAGTGCACACAATTCACAAACACAGAAAATAATTTATTTTGTTTGGAGTGCACTTTGGGGGTTACACCACCCTTTAACAGATGAGCCAGCCGGCCCTTTACTTATGACACAGGTGCACGCTTGGTGTTACTTTGTTGATGCACGTGCGGCTACTGTGCACACAATTCACAAACACAGAAAATAAAAATTTCATTTTTTTTGGAGTGCACTTTTGGAGTTACAGCACCCTTTAGCGGACAAGCCAGAGAGCCCTTGATTTATGACACAGGCGCATGCTTGGTGCTACTTTGTTGATGCATGTGTGGCTACTGCGCACACAATTCACAAACACAGAAAATAAAAATTTCATTTTTTTTGGAGTGCACTTCGAGGGAGCACCCCTGATGCACAGATCACCCCCTGGACAACACTACAGCACCCCTCTAGGACTACAGCCTTTATGGGACACTGCACAACACAGTCCAGCCAGCCCCTATAGACTTTGGAGTGGACACAGCCCCTATGGAGAACTGACTGCACATCACAGCCCAGCCAGCCCCTATGAAAGCAGCACAACAGAGCCCAGCCAGCCCCTATGGACAACAGCAGTACAACACAGTCCAGTCAGCCCCTATGGAGTGAGTTTACACAGTCCCTATGGACAATAGCAGCACAACACAGCCCAGCCACCCCTAGCTCCCACCCTCCCTCTTCCCTGTCCAGAGCCGGAGTGAAAAATGGCACCGACGCGGGGACCTTTTATAGAATCCAAAACCTGCAAGATTCGGAAGGCAGGATGATGACGTTTTGCCTCGATTTCAGATCCGAGTCAGGCGGGAAAAGTCGAGCCTGACTCGGATACGACTCCGATCGGGGGGCTCGGATTTCAGAAATCTGAACCCGCTCATCCCTAATTTATTTGCCTGCTGTATTCATGTTTTTAGTGATAGTGGTGTGTGTCTATGTCTGTCAGTCAGTGTGTACACCGTCATATTCATAGAGTGGTATATTTTACTGTAGTGGTCCTAAACCCTGTGCAGGGGCGGATTGGGATCAAAAACCAGCCCGGGAAATTTCTTATCGAGCAGGAAGCTCCCCACTGACATCACTGCTGATGTCAGTGCGGCTGCCTACAAAACGGCAGGCGTTCCTTAAGGAAAGTCTCCGTTTGTGAAACCACCCCCCCGCCATGCCTACAAAACGGGGTGAGCTGTCGATCAACATCAACAGCCGCCCCTTTTATACTTCTCTCTCGCTCCAGGGCTTGCGCACGTGCAGTGCGGCAGCTGCGCGTGCGCAGGGCCTTAACATCGATCCGGTTGTGAGCGCTCAGCAGGTGAAGTATTGCCATATAAATAAAATCATTAAAACACCCCAATACCATATAAGCTCCGACATAATTGTGATTAACATCCATGAGGCACATGCAGAAGTAGTAATGTAGTGCAACCATGTGTGCCTGAAGGTGACAGGTGTCTATTATATAGGTGCAGTCCACAGAATATGAACTGCTTTTCTGTTATTAAGAGAAGCTCCCAGTGTCTGCTGCTCTTTTGTGCCCATGAAAAATGAGAAGAGGAATAGAAGGGGACAGGGGAGGGGAAGGGGGGACATGAATGCGGTACATTGATGTTCTCTCATTTGGGCTGTATGGTCACCTGATTGAGGTTGTCACTTGAACCTTCCCTGAAAAAACGTTTAATTATTAATTATGTATTAAAGTACCTGCCACTATAAGGATCTGTGTCAGGATGTGCTTTGGGATGTCTTCTCCATCATTGATGGTGGCTGGACTGGTCTGGACACGAGGGAGAGATCAGCCACTAGAGAGCAGGGCACACATGATGTGAGGGAGTCACATGAACGTCAGCACTAGTCTCAGAGGCTTAGGCAGTGTGTGAGGGGCGAGGTGCAGGGGCCGCTCCTGCCGCGCTCTCTCTATATGTATGCATTGCTTCCGTGCCCTAGCAACTTCTCTCATACAGCAGCAACACTTGATCACGCAGCACATGGACACCCCGCACACGCTCCGCCTCCCTCTCCTTCTTAGCTGGCTGCTACGACGAAGTTTAGAAAAAAAAAGTAAATTCACACATCACCATGGCCGTGGTGTGCAAGCGGCAGCAAGTCCAGGACATGGAGCTGGGGCTTCGGACACTTATTCCTAGGATCAGTGGAAGCTGGGACAACCGAGGAGAGATCCCCTCTTCAGTTCCGCCCCTGCCCGTCGGCCATTTTTGTTTAGGTTCAGAAAACTATCCGATCGGGGCTGAGCTCCGATCGCAGCAGAGAGCTGGGCCAGCAGAGGGGTAGTTGAGGGAAGGGTGGCTGAAGGCAATGCACAGAGGCTGCAATGCTGCCCGATCGGAGCTGAGCTCCGATCGCGGCAGCTGGGCTCGGCAGTGGGGTGGGTGAGGGAAGGGCGGCTGCCGGCCCTAAAAGGCAAAAGAGGGGCAGGCCCAGCGAGAAACGTCCCGGCGGCCCAATCCGCCCATGACCCTCTTTAAGCTGTTTCTATGTATATTATATATATATATATATATATATTTGTGGCTAGATGTTTTTTCACTGGTTCGGTAACCAAGCATTTGGAATCCCCCCCTTTCAACATCCTGTGTTTGCCACTGCCAATGGCCCCCTCCTTCCTAGTGTAAGCAGTTCTGGAGTGCAAAGAGGGTTCCAAATAGATTCCCCTGCCTCCAGTAGCCCTCTCTCGGCACATGTACAAAACTCAGCACATATGTGTGCACCTGTACTACCCGACATTATAAATCTTTACCTCAAGCAATTTGCGGGGAAATTGTCAGTGATAGGGATCGTGGCACAGCTTTTGGGAGCAGCTGTCGCGGTGAGTTGGATACCTATCTATTGGGGGAACCCTATGTGAGCCAAACTCAAGAATAAGTGATAAGAAAGATACAGATTTGTACCAAAGCTTCTGGGGTTATGGAGAAAGATAGCGCCATTTGTGTAAGAGCTAGGTTTGCATTAGCGAAGGCAGTGCCCAGTGCGGGGTAAGGACGCTCCATGCAAAGTAAAGTTGTAGCTTTGCACAACCGTTGAAAAACAGGATTTTGGTTTGTATGATGAGAATATTAGAGAGAGAATACAGGAATTACATTTTCAGCAGTGATCCTGGCTTCTAAGGCTAGGATGGCACTTTCCAGGAACACCAGCTGAGGGTATGGCTTTTCAGAAAAGCTGTCCCAGGACCAGAGCAATTTTGACTCGCCCCGGTATTTTGTTATCCCCTCTGTAACTTGCAGAGAGTTAATTAATGGGAGGGCCTTAATGATGAATCGCCCCATTATGATGCCTAATTCATTGAGTGCGGAGATTAACTGCTAAAACTAACATTGTAAAAAGAGAACTATATTCTGCAGGGAACGCTTAATTCGTCCAACATGTAAAAATAATTTAAACTCTACCACTGAACTATTTTATTTTCAATTTAATTACAATATTATCCTCTAGCCATAATGATAATGACCGGACTTGACTGTACTAATTGTGCAATTGCTTTGAGATATTTTAGCCCTCATTATTGGACCATAAGTACGGAAATATTTTTAAATAATTTTTTATTCCCAAATAAGAAAAGAGCAACATACGGCACAATTAGTGAATTGCGTATCGTTCTCATAAAAGTAAAAACAGGTCGGACGCTGCTCGCGGGTAGTCAGAGACCATTTCTCCGTGAGTGAGTGATGACTGCGCTACTCCCTTTCTGTGTCACTTGATGGAGTGCTTTGAATGTACCCTGAATACTGACGATCGGATTGAGTAGCCCGAGATTAGCGCGGCTTCTGTTAAAAATGCTAATAAGATATTTTATGGGTTGTCACGGTGATGGATAGCGAAGCTACATGGCGACGGTCTATTATGGAATTTTCATTTTTGATACAGACTTGAAAAATTATATTTCTGAAGGAATGATGAGCTGCTGCTATATATCCAGTTATCTCTCCCAAAAGCTTGGAGGACCGCCAGCCCAGGAGCGCACGGCTTTATAAGTTATATCTGCTCTACAGCTCAGGAAAATACTCTGATGGTGACTAAAACTACAGATAGGCGAATAGATTGGGACAAAGTGCCTGATTCAGCGCACCACAAAAAGCCGATATTCGCGGAGTTGAGCATTTTTTTTTTTACTATTGAGCGTGTTATGGGAACGTTGCAGGCAGAGTCGTAAATGGGCACGGTTGCACCCTATAGCGGCCGCGCACACTAGGTGTGCGATGATGGCATCATTATGCCACACAGAAGGGGGCGTGATCAGCAGTTTCGGTAACTGCAGCGCGACGCCCGATCGACAGCTTATATCATTTAGGGTTCCCTTCTGCAGTGTCCGCAATCCAGGTTGCTACTAGCCAGGAGGGGAGGAAGGGGGGGCAATGGTTCTGCCCACACAGAGCCACTATGCTCTGTGCGATGGCGTTGGTCGCCCATAGTTAGTTGGTCGCAGGAGTGTGGCTGAAATGTTTACGTACACAGATGCTGCTGAATCTCTCACAGCAGAGGCCACAATTGGGGCCTTATTTATCAACGAGTTTTATCATTCACAGCGAGTAACAAAACTTGATGCGTATGATAAATGGTGCTCCAGCCAATCAGCTCTCAGCTGTCACTTTTCAAACAGATGACAGTTGGGAGCTGATTGGCTGGAGCACCGTTATCATATGTAACAAGTATTACTCATTGTGAATGAGAAAAAAGAAGGCCCTTAAATGAAAATCTGCACCTGCCACAGGACCGACCAATGACGGCATCTAAAGAATCACCAGGCGGTATTACAGCGTCTACAGACACTCATAGTGGGAATATCAGTCATTGCACATTCATACGCACGGATGTACATCAGGGAAGTGATTTCTAGTGGTATTTGCAAAACGTTGCAGATGGGCGAATGCTAAAAGAAAACGTGTGCGAATTTTAGCAATATGCGCGTTCATTCGCAAATTGGACCAGATAGGTCAGGGATTCAGCCAAAAATTTCTGCCACTTTTGTTCTCCAGTATACAGATTGCCCAAACCTTTTCATAAATCTAACCGCCATCGCGCCTGTACTTTCATTACCCAGACAGGGGCTGAAATACCCAGGAAACATATCGCTTGCTGACTTAACTTTAGCAAAACTGCAATATTTTTCTCCACCTGCCATTGACACCATACGATAAATAGCTCTAGTGTGCCCAGGGAATACATTCTCATCTCAACCGGCATATTTTTCTTTTCTAGGCACCCTGACCTGTCAACGTTACTAGTTACACACGTACAGATTAGAGGTCGCTGGATGAAAAAAATGGAAATGCCAATAGATGGCGTTTGCGCATTTTACATTAAAAGCTTAAAATCAGCACATACTGTGACAACAATCACATAGACCGGGTAAAACCCATCACTGGCTTTATTGCTCACCACAGGCAGGTACACAGGATATGGCAGTGTCACAGGCAAGATGTTACACAGTCTTCCACACAGGATCCCTAACACTAGTCCCACCCAGGTATATAAGTTGGGCAACTATCTCACCGTCAGGCTCAGTTTCCCAAGTGTCTCTGCAGTTCTTAAACCAGCCTCACACAGGTGTCTGTAATCAGCTGCCTTCTAGATTCTGATTGAGGCAACACCTGAACTGGACATTACAGATTCCTAATGCCTTTGCTCTGCCACACCTGGGAGATCTGGATATTCCATTTACCTCATGTGGAATTATGCTGACCCTGTCACAATACATATCGTATGTGAAATTCGCAGCCTGTATATTGTTATGTGAGACCGCACGCAGGTAGGACGCATTTAACGTTAAAAAAACGGTGGTGTTAAAGTTCAAAAAGCAGCGTAGCATCATCCACAGCACCTGGTTGCCTGTCGCAGCTTCCTACTCCTGCTGGGTGCTGTGGTGCTGCTTCATCGTGAGGACCACAGGGCTGGGGGAGGAAGAAGAAGCCGCTTCGCTGGAGGTGCAGCAGATGAGACACAGGTGTTGGCTTTGCCTGAGCTATAGGGCTCAGAAATACTAGAATCTGATGGCTAATAGGGAGTGAAAACGCAGTTTCTGCGATGTTTTCGCTCGGATGACGTCATTTTCACCGCTTTTACTTTTACACCGTATTCAAGTTGAAAACTTTTCGCCGGTGCGAAAAGTATATTGCATTCGACCCTGCGAAAGAGTATCACCAAGGAATGGGTGGCGAAAAAAAGTGCAGAATTGGGGTTTTGGGGTGCAACATTCTGGAAACCACCCTGCAACCTTCAGACAGTCCCCCAAAGGTAAACTGTGTCCAAATTTTTTTAAAAATACCTCAGAAGACTCCAAAAAATGCACTTTCATTTTGGGGGTGAAAAACAAATTTGGGGGTACAAAGTTAGAAACTAGCGAACTACAATCTAGGGGGGTCCCCAAGTATGCCCCAGGTGTTTTTTGTCATTGCAGGTGTTTGCGGCAGGTGGATTTTTCACATTATTTAAAACTTCACTTTAGCAACTTTTAAATATGCTGACCCCCATTTTCAAGTACCCCAAATTTGCTGGGATAAGTTATTTTCTGCAAAAAAAACCTTCTAAATACTATTCTTCACCACCTTCCCAAATCCCCAAAATAGCAGCTATTGAACCTGTTTAAAGACCCCCAAAACCTCCAGCAGGGCTAATCGGGGGTATCCAGAGTGATCCCCCGTGTCAGAGCATCTTTTTGGGGGTGTTAGGATGATTTCCCCAAAAATCAGAAAAGTTTTCGCTGATTTCACATTCGCCGGGTGCTGTTTTCGATGATTTCATATTGAATACCGGTATAAGCGGCCCCCGCATCGCGATACTTTTCACTGGCAAAAGCTCCAATGTGCGGTGAAAACTTTGACACGCATAGACGGCGAAGTTTACGTTTCATATTGAATACCCCTATAAGTGGCAGCTCATGTACGTGTGGCTGGATAGGCAACTCAAATACAAGTCAGAGCTCATGGTCAACGAGGATTCCCAACACAGGCCCGTATTCAATTTGAAGTGAAAAGTCAGAGTTCGGACTTTTCGCCATCGTCGCCGTTTTTCCAGGGGATAAAGTATTAGGCACGTGCCCGCTTATCCCCATAGGGAATCAGCGAAAACGGGAACCGGCGGAAAGGTAAGTATCGAAAAGTATGTCAGCTTTTGGGGAAATCAGGCCCAATAGATGGTCTGACATGGGGGATCACTATGGGTACCCCCGATTTGGCCTGCTGAAGGTAATTGGGGTTTTTAAACAGCCGCGGTAGATGCATTAATGCGTCTTTGAAGTGCTGAAGAATAGCATTTAGCTTTATTTTTTTGAAAAAATAACTAATCCCGTCAAATTTGGGGTACATGAAAATGGGTGCAAGCATATTTTTAAGTCCCTAAAATGATTTTTAAAAATTCTTCAAAAATCCACCTGCCGCAACCACCCGCATTCTAGAAAACACCTGCCGCATACTTGGGGACCCCCCCCTGAAACAATTTCGCTAGTTTTCAAGTTTGTCCCCCAATTTTTTTTTTTTGTCCCCAAAATGAAACTTTTTTGGGGTGTCCTATGCTTATTTGAAATTTTTTTTTTACACAGATTAATAAAAGGGGACATTCCAAAGGTTGCAGGGTACTTTTATTAATTCTACACCCCAAAACCCCAATTCTGCACTTTTTTGCGCCACCTATGCAGTGGTGAAAACTTATCCCCGTTTTTTTACAAAGACTTTTCGCACCTGAGAAAAGTCTTTGCAATTGAATATAGGAATAAGTGAAACTGGCGAAAATGACAACATCGGCGATAAATTATCGCCAATAACGGACTTTTCATCTCTATGACCCTTACTGTGCTGATGTAGGAGCTGAAGGCCCACATACTGCAGCTGTTCTTGGCTTTTTTTTCCCATCCACGGCCGAGTGACATCTGGGGGTAAGTAGAAGAAAAGCCCCCGGATGCTCTCCTGATTATTACCTTATTTTTTTTTATTAGCACGTGAGTTGTACTTAAAAACTGAGCGTTTAGAGGAAATCATCCCTCAGATTGTTTCATTTTAAATTTCATTGTAAAATATATGGCGTGTTGGCTGTTAAAAAGTTTACATAAAATCAAAAACAGAAATGAAAAAAGTTTGGAGCTCCTTAATTCCTCGTCACGCATCAAAGCTCTAAGCAGCGATCAGGACCTTCCGGCGCTAACTGTAGATTCGGTTTGCAGGCCGCAAGCAGAGACTGGATGGTTGAGCCCTTGTAGATGGCCTTTTCTGATGTGTCGAGTCCAGCTTAGATCTAGCAAGTCCCGAGTAGCTCATCATCAGAAAGGCCCATGGGGAGCTCCGACGATCTGTTCTGGAATTTAAATATAAACCAGGAATATCTGGGGCCATGGAAATGGGCCTCCAGTGATGGCTGATTGTTACTTCTGCCAAGAATTCCTATTACTTGAGAGAAGCAATGTTGCGGATGAGGGGTCTAGTGGGGATAATTGGCTGTGAGTATGAGGGTGAACTGACTCATGATCTTAATTTGCTCATTATGATGAAGGGGTTATTTTGATGAGACTGAGGGGGGTAATGAGGTGATTAATAAATATGACAGGAATTAAGTGTGATGTGGGGGTTAATTAACGATGGGGATGAGGGAGTTAATGGGGTTTAATTATAATGTTGAGGGTTAATTGGTGATGGGCCGGTTGTTTATGAAGAAGCTTCTATTGTGAAAGATTATGAAACAGTAAATGACTCAGAATCGGGAGGATTATCTGGGGATTCATAATTATGAAATATTATTATTTTAAGGAAGTATCATAGTATAGGCGGTATTCTGTGTAGTCTGTGTTTGCATGGTTATTAATACATTCAAAAGCCACATTTAATATGTGACACCATTATAAAATAAGGGTATTAAGGAAAATAAGGATATTAATTAAGTTCCGATAAATATTAATGCACTTTGGGGCCTATTCATCAACACTAAATTAACGGTTTTATGGACATTTTCCTTAAATACCGTTATTTTAGTATTCATTAACGCACTTAACACAGGAGATATCACTGATATCTCCTGGTTAAGTACGCCTGCGTTAATTTCCACACTCCCCATACATTAGTACTAGGGGTGTGCACAGGCCACTTTTCGTATTTTGTGTTTTGGTTTTGGATCTGGATCTTTTTTTGTGTTTTGGATCTGGATTGGTTTTGCCAAAACCACCCTTCCGTGTTAAGGGTTACACCACCCTTTAACAGACAGACACACGCTTGTCGCTACTGCTTTGAGGATGCAGGTGCGGCTACAGCCCACACAATTCACAAAGACAGAAAAAAAAAAGAAGAATTTTTTATTTTTTGTGGAGCGCACTTTGAGGGTTACACCACCCTTTAACAGACAGACGCACGCTTGTCGCTTCTGCTTTGAGAATGCAGGTACGGCTACAGCCCACACAATTCACAAAGATAGGGAAAAAAATAATTTTTAATTTTTTGTCGAGCGCACTTTGGGGGTTACAGCACCCTTTAATGGTCAAGCCAGCCGGCCCTTTACTTTTGACACAGGCGCACGCTTGACACTACTTTGTTGATGCACGTGCGGCTACTGTGCACACAATTCACAAACACAAAAAAATATATATATTTTATTTTTTGGAGTGCACTTTGGGGGTTACAGCACCCTTTAACGTTCAAGCCAGCCGGCCCTTTACTTATGACACAGGTGCACGGTTGGCTTTACTATGTTGATGCACATGCGGCTACTGAACACACAATTCACAAACACAGAAAAAAATTTTTTTTTTTGGAGTGCACTTTGGGGGAGCACCCCTGATGCACAGATCAACCCCTGGACAACACTACAGCACCCCTCTAGGACTACAGCCTTTATGGGACACTGCACAACACAGTCCAGCCAGCCCCTATAGACTTTGGAGTGGACACAGCCCCTATGACTGCAACTGACTGCACAACACAGACCAGCCAGCCCCTATGGACAACAGCAGTACAACACAGCCCAGCCAGCCCCTATGGACAACAGCAGCACAACACAGCCCAGCCAGCCCCTATGGACAACAGCAGTACAACACAGCCCAGCCAGCCCCTATGGACAACAGCAGCACAACACAGCCCCGCCTGCCCCTATGACAGCAGCACAACACAGCCCAGCCAGCCCCTATGGACAACAGCTGCACAACACAGCCCAGTCAGCCCCTATGGACTGAGTGGTCACAGCCCCTATGGACAACAGCAGCACAACACAGCCCAGCCAGCCCTAGCTCCCACCCTTCCTCTTCACTGTCCACAGCTGGAGTGAGAAATGGCGCCGACGCGGGGACCTTTTATAGAATCCAAAACCCGCGAGATCCGGAAGGCAGGATGATGACGTTTTGCCTCGATTTCAGATCCAAGTCAGGCGGGAAAAGTCGAGCCTGACTCGGATACGACTTGGATCGGGGGGGTTCGGATTTCCTAATTAGTACATTAGTCTATTAGTACATTAGTACATTAGTATGGGGATGTAGAAATTAGGCTATTCATCAAATTCCGAAAATTATGTATTTTTCGGAATTTGATGGTGTTACTATACGCCACTGTGAGGTGGCGTATAGCGGGTTACACTTACCTGCTTTCACTTGGGCAGGACCTCCTCCGGCTCGCTCCATCGCTCCCTCATCCCTCCTCTGGCTCAGTCTGCTGCTCCGACTGTGTTCTCCCGGAAGAACAGAGTAAAGTAAAAAAAAAATAATAATTAAATAATAATAATTTTTATCTATTTATTTTTATAACTTTACAGTTTTCTCCTCTTCAGACGGGGGGGGGGGGGGGGTTGTGGTCTGCGGCCTGGCTGGGGTTGGGTGTTTCACACAAAATTACCGCAGCTGTAGGCAGTGCTGCTTATGCGGCGATTTTGCGAACGTAACAGCGAATGCGCAGCACTGATTACAGATACGGTAAGGTAGGTATAGGCAGGGAAAAGTATCTATTTCCCGAAAAACTATCATCGCAAAAATGACAGCTTTTCGGAATAGACACCGATGAGGAGGAGGAATGATGAATTCCTCCGGTAATTAGGTAGAACTCCATGCGAGTTCTAAATTTAATTACCTCCATCGAGTTTTTAGTTATGATGAATAGGCCCCTCTGTCTTCTTCATTAGAAATGTAATGGAAACCTTATTTTCTGCCAGGGACTGAATGCAAATATCAACTAAATAATGAGAATAGACCACAGTAAGTATCAGCGGGAGGGACCAAGGACCTCATTCAGAGCCGGACGCTATTTGCGCTCGCTCGTTCAGAAAAAAGTGGTGGCTATTCAAATGAACTTTTCGCTCTTTGCGGTCTGTTCACGGCTCTAAGTCTGAACGAGCGAACCAAACATGCGGTCGTTTTTTTGAAAACTACGCCCCCTGGCCGCTCGCATCCTACGTCATGTCCGCTATTTATTAGATTAATCGAGTACATCGACCAGCGTATGAACTGCTCGCTATTCTTGTGGTTGGTTTTTCCTACCGCAATCTTGCGAGCAGTTCTGACTATAAAATAACCCAGTGACGTGGTCAATGACGTTGCTGTATTATGCACACCCATAAAACGCCCGTTTTGACCTTTAAGCACGCCTGCGTTCTGATCTCCAGTCCCCGTTTTCAAGCACCTTCCCCTGTTACCACCCACATACGCCTCCTCCTGTCACTCAAAATAGCAGGCATTCACTATTTAGCGAACAAACGATTTTCGGCCGCACTGACTGGTTCGCGTATGCGTATTACGATCCGTATGCATGCGCAGTTGTGCAAACATCGCTCGGAACGAACGAGCGGCCGCTTACGAGCGGCTCTGAATCAGGCCCCAATATGCACAACCTCAGCTGTACCCACCTGCCCACTAAGGAAAAATGGGCAAAGCATTATTCTTACCCTATAAAGCGATATATGTACAGTCCTTATCGATTTGTACCTATACAGTCTATTCTGTATATACATCCTGCTTGACGTAACCCCGGATGCTCACTAGCTGACTTGCTATGTCCACACAAACTACAGGATGTTTCTAGGGCAATTCATCTGCTTGTAGCACTCCCCAAAGCTTCAGTAGGCTGTGCCCCAGTGTCCCAGCCTTCGCTCAGTCCCTTAGAACAGTGGGTTCCCACTCCAGTCCTCAAGTACCAGCAACAGGTCATGGTGAGGTATAAATCTGTTTCAATAACAACAAATGAAGTAATAAAATGAATAATGCTTTAACAATTACAGCCAGAGAATAAATTAAGGTTTCTATAGCATGTTCATCTATCATTTAAGACATTAAATGGCTATTAAGATCACCCTTCCATTACCCTTTAAAAGTGTATATGACTCTGAGCATTTAATAAACACTCACTTCTAAGTACTGTTGTGTAACATCATTTAAAGTGTTTTTAAATATCAATCTTCAAAATTCTAAGCAGGAGATGTATCCAACCCTAGGGATGGCCATCGCTCATCAATGATTCATTGATGGTTTATGGCCGATGTCGAATGGTTTTTACCATCGATGGAGGAGAACCAGATGTTTTCCCTCCATCGATAGCACAGCATAAACAATTTATTTATTTATTTTTGCAAGGTGCCAGAACACAGACCATAGCTCTGCCCCCGACACCCATGAAGCCCCGCCCCCATGTTCTGAATGGCCCGCGGGCCAGTCAGGTAAAGAACAGGGATGACCATCGGTTGGTTAAACCATGGATGGTCATCCATTGCAGAGTTGGTAACCATCGATGGCCACTTGCTATATTGTCATCGATGGTAAGCATTGATTGTAACCACAATGATGTCAGCTAACCCTTTATAAAAGAGATAGTGGAGAAGTTACTCATAGCAACGAATCGGCTTCTAGCTGTCATTTATCTAGCACCTTCTGTAAAGCTGATTGGTTGCTGCAGGCACTTTTTCTCTTTAGAAGGTTTGATACATCTGCCCCTTAAGCTGGGTACACACTATACGATATATTGTATGATATATAATTTTGACTCGCATCAAAACAATATATCATACACATTGTGTTGTGTTTATGTCCAATCCGTCGTTAACGATGGTCATTCGTCACATCTGCTGTGCTGCAGGTTAGATGTAATGAATGACGCGGTGACTGTACATGCAGCATGTAACAATACTTTGCGCCATCGTAAACCGGATCGTGCAGCATGTACAGCGCACGCAAAATGTCATTGCAGCGATTCATACCATCCCTGGGTACAGACAACGTATAGTATGTACCCAGCTTTAGCCCTGGTTGGACCCTCATGTCACTCTTCTGGTCAGGGCTTAGGGCTCTGCACAAAGGACTCCTGTTGTTTATGTCTCTGCAAGTTGAAGATTAGTTGTCAGCCTGGAATATGGTTTCTAGATGCTTTTGTCCTGTTTAATATCTGCATTAATGATGCCGGATGGTTCCCAGGACCTTCTCCCTACCCTTCCTTATATCTAGTTCCTATCTGACCCTGCCCTTAATCTGTGACTGTAATCTGCCGGGTGTTCACTCTCTCTGCTCGGTGCACACCTTGTTTCATACTCAGCAAGGAATAAGGATTGCCCTCAGAATATTGGCGGACATTCATGTTTAAACTTCCCATTGCAAATACGTCATATTTGCAGCATTCTTTGCCATTGTCCTCTACCCTCCTTAATCCACACAACTCCATCCATGGGCGGCTTCTTCACAAAAGCTGCAATCAATACAGCCCAGAGACAAGCAGATCATATTGTAGGTAAAACACTACATTGTAATTGCCCCAATGACAGTAGGGACATTAAATAACCTCTGAGGACTCCAAGTAAATAGATCATTGGCCGTTGACCTTGTCCTAACATCATGTATTACAGCCATTTAGGTAATTGTGTCTCTTGGTGTTTATGAGAATGTTGCAGCCAATTTATAAATGTTTTTCATCTTCATAAAGGTGAGTCCCGCTTTGTCATTTTCATGTTTGCCATCCATCAAACATTTTAAAAACATTGGTTACTTAAAGGGCAAATATATTAGTTTTCATATCTAAAGCATCATGATAAATATGTCACCTTGTCTTTCCACTGGTAATTTGTTAAAACACTTGAAACCCTATTTACTGTATATATTGCAATTAGCTCATATTGTTTTTCTTGTCCCTTGTTTCAATTCAAGGCCTGCATGGACACTGTCGACACTGATTACATGTTGTCATGGTTAGATTGCCAACAAAACGTTCCTGGTGGTCTAATGGTGACTTATCTGGTCCGGCAGCTATAGCAGTGTCTTTCAGGTCCGGCAGTCAGCTGACAATTACTTCAGGCTGTTCTTGAGATGAGTATAGCTAACCTTAACCTTGACCCCTAAACTTAACCCTCCCCTAATGCCTAACCCTTCCTTCCCTTAGCCTAACCCTAACTTCCCCTCTTGCAGTTTTTCCCTATCCCTCCACCTAGTGCCTAACACTCCCCTCCTGTAGCCTAACACTCCCCTCCTGTGTGTTTTCCAAGAAACCTGCTGCTATTATCCGCTATTCTGCTGTTCCAGCACCTTGCACCACTACCCGCATCCAGAAGACAGTCGCCGGTTGTAACAGTGAGTACGGCTGTACCTTCACTTATCCATAAACTACAGTACTGGTTAAGCCACTGGACTTGTGATTGGGTCAAATACAATTCCGCTGGTGTTTACATTACTTTGCTAAACTAGTGCTGATCACACATATTCCCAACAGCAACAGGACAGTAACGGGACCTTCTCACGTAGAAAAAATTTGCTGTAGTGGCATCACGAGCACGTGCACAGAGTTGTGTCCTATTCTGAGGGGAGCTTGTCAGAAATCTGTCAGATTCAGCTATATTTCCTGCCCCAGGGATGGGGCAGGTAGAAATGCTGATACTAGTGATGGCGGCTTCTCACGAGAACGGAGGGGGGTGCGGTCGCACAGATGCAACCAACTCTGAATATTGGCGGACATTCATGTTTAATATTCCCATTGTAAATACGTCATATTTGCAGCATTCTTTGCCATTGTCCTCTACCCTTAATCCTGCAACTGATCACTAGTTAGGAGACCCGCAGGCATTAGAAAATAAGTACTGACTGGGAAAACAAAAGTTTCAAGAGGGCCCTGACCACTGGAGTTTGCAATTTAAATGGAAATAAAATGTACAAGACAGACATACAGTAAGGTGCAGGAAAGTTTTGTCAAATGAAAATGTTCAGCGGGTTCAACTAAGAAGAGTCAGGAGAAGCTTCTCTGAAAAGTCAGTGGTTTCCAACTCCAGTCCTCAAGTACCCCCAACAGGTCATGTTTTCTGCATGTCTTTAATCATGCACAGCTAAGTTAATCTATATTGCTGGATCAGTAAACATCCCCCAGTTTCCACATACAGAAATCCTCAAAACATGACCGGTTGCTGGTACTTGAGGACTGGAGTGGGAACCCACTGTTCTAAGTGACTGAGCGAAGGCTGGGACACTGGGACATTTCTATGCCTGATCCTGTTTTCACTAGAGATGTGCGCCGACCCTCGTATTTTGGTTTTGGATCTGGATCTCCCCTGGCTTTGGATCTGGATTGGTTTTTCCAAAACCTCACCTCCGTGTTTTGTTTTCGGGTTTTGGTTTTGGATTTTCTTAAAAAATAAAAAAAACAGCTAAAATCACATAAAATGGGCCTTTTTTTGTTTCTACGCTATTAGTAACCTCAATAACATTAATTTCCACTAATTTCCAGTCTATTCTGAACTAGGGGTGAGCGGGTTCGGATTTCTGAAATCCGAACCCCCCCGAGCCCCCCCGATCCGAGTCCGATCCGAGTCAGGCTCGACTTTTCCCGCCTGACTCGGATCTGAAATCGAGGCAAAACGTCATCATCCCGCCTTCCGAGTCTCGCAGGTTTGGATCCTATATAAGGTACCCGCGTCGGCGCCATTTTCTCACTCGGCTGTGGACAGTGAAGAGGGAAGGTGGGAGTTAGGGCTGTGTAGTGTAGTGTAGTGTAGTGCTGCTGTTGTCCACTACTTCAAAGTCCATAGGGGCTGGCTGTGTTGTGCTGTGCTGCTGTTGTTAATAGGGGCTGTGTCCACTACTTCAAAGTCCATAGGGGCTGGCTGGACTGTGTTGTGCAGTCAGTTCTCCATAGGGGCTGTGTCCACTCCAAAGTCCTGTGCAGTGTCCCAGTCCTAAAGGGGTGCTGTAGTGTTGTCCAGGGGGTGCTCTGTCCATCAGGGGTGCTCCCCCCAAGTGCTAAAAAAATAATATATTTTCTGTGTTTGTGAATTGTGTGCGCAGTAGCCGCACGTGCATCAACAAAGTAGTGCCAAGCGTGCGCCTGTGTCATAAGTAAAGGGCCGGCTGGCTTGACCGTTAAAGGGTGCTGTAACCCCCGAAAGTACACTCCAGTCCAAACCCCCAAAAATTATTTTCTGTGTTTGTGAATTGTGTGCGCAGTAGCCGCACGTGCATCAACAAAGTAGTGCCAAGCGTGCGCCTGTGTCATAAGTAAAGGGCCGGCTGGCTTGACCGTTAAGGGTGCTGTAACCCCCGAAAGTACACTCCAGTCCAAACCAAAAAAAAATTATTTTCTGTGTTTGTGAATTGTGTGCGCAGTAGCTGCACGTGCATCAACAAAGTAGTGCCAAGCGTGCGCCTGTGTCATAAGTAAAGGGCCGGCTGGCTTGACTGTTAAGGGTGCTGTAACCCCGAAAGTACACTCCAGTCCAAAAAAAAATATATATATTTTCTGTGTTTGTGAATTGTGTGCGCAGTAGCCGCACGTGCATCAACAAAGTAGTGCCAAGCGTGCGTCTGTGTCATAAGTAAAGGGCCGGCTCGCTTGACCGTTAAAGGGTGCTGTAATTCCCGAAAGTACACTCCAGTCCAAACCAAAAAAAAATTATTTTCTGTGTTTGTGAATTGTGTGCGCAGTAGCCGCACGTGCATCAACAAAGTAGTGCCAAGCGTGCACCTGTGTCATAAGTAAAGGGCCGGCTGGCTTGACCGTTAAAGGGTGCTGTAACCCCAAAGTACACTCCAGTCCAAACCAAAAAAAAAATTATTTTCTGTGTTTGTGAATTGTGTGCGCAGTAGCCGCACGTGCATCAACAAAGTAGTGCCAAGCGTGCGCCTGTGTCATAAGTAAAGGGCCGGCTGGCTTGACCGTTAAAGGGTGCTGTAACCCCCAAGTACACTCCAGTCCAAACCAAAAAAAAAATTATTTTCTGTGTTTGTGAATTGTGTGCGCAGTAGCCGCACGTGCATCAACAAAGTAGTGCCAAGCGTGCGCCTGTGTCATAAGTAAAGGGCCGGCTGGCTTGACCGTTAAGGGTGCTGTAACCCCCGAAAGTACACTCCAGTCCAAACCAAAAAAAAAATTATTTTCTGTGTTTGTGAATTGTGTGCGCAGTAGCCGCACGTGCATCAACAAAGTAGTGCCAAGCGTGCGCCTGTGTCATAAGTAAAGGGCCGGCTGGCTTGACCGTTAAAGGGTGCTGTAACCCCCGAAAGTACACTCCAGTCCTAACCAAAAAAAAATTATTTTCTGTGTTTGTGAATTGTGTGCGCAGTAGCCGCACGTGCATCAACAAAGTAGTGCCAAGAGTGCGCCTGTGTCATAAGTAAAGGGCCGGCTGGCTTGACCGTTAAGGGTGCTGTAACCCCCGAAAGTACACTCCAGTCCAAACCAAAAAAAAAATTATTTTCTGTGTTTGTGAATTGTGTGCGCAGTAGCCGCACGTGCATCAACAAAGTAGTGCCAAGCGTGCGCCTGTGTCATAAGTAAAGGGCCGGCTGGCTTGACCGTTAAGGGTGCTGTAACCCCCGAAAGTACACTCCAGTCCAAACCAAAAAAAAATTATTTTCTGTGTTTGTGAATTGTGTGCGCAGTAGCCGCACGTGCATCAACAAAGTAGTGCCAAGCGTGCGCCTGTGTCATAAGTAAAGGGCCGGCTGGCTTGACCGTTAAAGGGTGCTGTAACCCACAAAGTACACTCCAGTCCAAACCAAAAAAAAAATTATTTTCTGTGTTTAGCCGCACGTATATATCAAATCGATATAACATAAATGGAGGACCAAACTTTCTCCGATAAAAATAAAATAGAGAAAGATCAAGAACCACTTCCTCCTAGTGCTGAAGCTGCTGCCACTAGTCATGACATAGACGATAACATGCCATCAACGTCGTCTGCCAAGGCCGATGCCCAATGTCATAGTAGAGGGCACATACAATCCCAAATGGCAAAGTTCAGGAAAATGACCTTGAAAAAGACATTTAAATCAGCTGAAGAGAAACGTAAACTTGCCAATATGCCATTTACGACACGGAGTGGCAAGGAACGGCTAAGGTCGATCCCTAGTATGTTCATGACTAGTGGTTCAGCTTCACATGACGATGGAAGCCCTCCTCCCACTAAAAAAATCAAAAGAGTTAAGCTGGCAAAAGCACAGCGAAGAACTGTGCTTTCTAAGAAGATATCACAAATCCCCAAGGAGAGTCCAAGTGTGGTGGTGGTTGCGATGCCTGACCTTCCCAGCACTGGACGGGAAGAGGTGGCTCTTTCCACCATTTGCATGCCCCCTGCAAGTGCTGAAAGGAGCACCCACAGTCCACTTGCTGATATGCAAATTGAAGATGTCACTGTTGAAGTACAACAGGATGAGGATACTGGTGTAGCTGGCGCTGAGGAGGAAGTTGGCGAGGAGGATTCTGATGGTGATGTGGTTTGTTTAAATCAGGCTCCGGGGGAGACAGTTGTTGTCCGTGGGATGAAAAAGCCCATCACGGTCATGCCTGGGCAGAAGACCAAACATTCCACCTCTTTGGTCTGGCAATATTTCTATCCAAATCCGGACAACAACTGTCTTGCCATATGTACCATATGTAAAGGTGAAATAAGTAGGGGTAGGGACGTCAACCACCTAGGAACATCCTCCCTTATACGGCACCTGCAGCGCGTTCATAAAAAGTTACTGTCAAGTTCAGAAACTTTGGCTAAGACCGTAAGCAGTCCAGGGACACCTAAATCCCGTTGTCCTGTTGTATCCAAGCGCCTGCAAACCACACCGTCAACTCCCTCCTCGTCAATTTCCTCCTTAGTCAGGATCGGAAGTAGTCCTGCAGGCCATGTCACTGGCATGACTGACTCTCCTATCCGGGATTCCTCTGGAGGATCCTGCATTGCTACGCCTACTGCTGCCGCTGCTGCTGTTGCTGCTGCTGGGAGTCGTTCATCATCCCAGAGAGGAAGTAGGAACACCACTACTTTTACTAAACAATTGACCCTCCAACAGTCCTTAGCGAGGAGGATGAAGTACGACAGCAGTCATCCTGAAGCAAAACGTATAACTGAGGCCTTGACTGCTATGTTGGTGTTAGACGTGCGTCCGGTATCCGCCATTAGTGCAGTGGGATTTAGACAATTGATGGAGGTAGTGTGTCCCCGGTTCCAAATACCGTCTAGATTCCACTTCACTAGGCAGGCGATACCGAGACTGTACAGAAACGTCAGAAAAAGTGTCCTCAGTGTCCTGAAAAATGCCGTTGTACCCAATGTCCACTTAACCACGGACATGTGGACAAGTGGAACAGGGCAGACTAAGGACTATATGACTGACAGCCCACTGGGTAGATGTATCACCTTACGCAGCAACAGCAGCAGCGTCACCAGTAGCAGCATCTCAGAAACGCCAGCTCGTTACAAGGCAGGCTACGCTGTGTATCACCGGTTTCAGTAAGAGGCACACCGCCGACAACCTCTTAGAGAAACTGAGGGAAATCATCGCCCAGTGGCTTACCCCACTTAGACTCTCCTGGGGATTTGTGATATCTGACAACGCCACCAATATTGTGCGGGCATTACATCTGGGCAAATTCCAGCACGTCCCATGTTTTGCTCACACAATAAACTTGGTGGTGCAGAATTTTCTGAAAAGCGACAGGGGCGTGCAGGAGACGCTTTGGGTGGCCCGAAAAATTTCTGGCCACTTTCGCCATTCAGCGACTGCGTGCCGAAGACTGGAGCGCCAGCAAACACTCTTGAACCTGCCCCGCCATCACCTGAAGCAAGAGGTTGTGACACGGTGGAACTCAACCCTCTATATGCTTCAGAGGATGGAGGAGCAGCAAAAGGCCATACAAGCCTATACATCCACCTATGACATAGGCAAAGGAGGGGGTATGCACCTGACTCAAGCGCAGTGGAGAATGATTTCCGTGTTGTGCAAGGTTCTCCAGCCCTTCGAACTTGCCACACGTGAAGTCAGTTCAGACACTGCCAGCTTGAGTCAGGTCATTCCCCTCATCAGGCTTTTGCAGAAGCAGCTGGAGAAAGTGAAGGAGGAGCTAAGACGGAGCGATTCCGCTCGGCATGTGGGACTTGTGGATGAAGCCCTTCATTCGCTTTGCCAGGATTCCAGGGTGGTCAATCTGTTGAAATCAGACCACTACATTTTGGCCACCGTGCTCGATCCTAGGTTTAAAGCCTATGTGGTGTCTCTCTTTCCGGCCGACACAAGCCTGCAGAGGTGCAAAGACCTGCTGGTGAACACACTGTCAGCTGAAGCGGAACGTGACACGTCAACAGCTCCTTCTTCATTTTCTCCTGCAACTGGGGCTGCCAGGAAAAAACTTAGGTATCCTAAGCAACCCGCTGGCGGTGATGCAGGACAGGCAGGACCAAGTTTGGACATCTGGTCCGGACTGAAGGACCTGGCAACAATTTCTGACATGTCTACTGTCACTGCATATGATACTGTCACCATTGACAGAATGGTGGAGGATTACATCGGTGACAGCATCCAAGTAGGCATGGCAGACAGTCCATACCTGTACTGGCAGGAAAAAGAGGCAATTTGGAGGCCCCTGTACAAACTGGCTCTATTTTACCTGAGTTGCCCCCCCTCCAGTGTGTACTCCGAAAGAGTGTTTAGTGCAGCCGGGAACCTTGTCAGCGAAAGGCGTAGGAGGTTGCTTCCACAGAATGTGGAGAAGATGATGTTCATCAAAATGAATTATCAGCTCTTCCAGGGAGACCAGCCTCCAGAAGGTACAGAGGGACCTGTGGTGGTGGATTCAAGTGGGGACGAGTTAATACTTTGTGAGGATGAGGATGTACACACTGAAGAGGGTGAGGAATCGGTGGATGAGGAGGATGAGGATGACATCTTGCCTCCATAGAGCCAGTTTGTGCAGGGACACATTAATTGCCAGCTTGTTTTGTGGGGGCCCAAACGAACCAATCATTTCAGCCACAGTTGTGTGGCAGACCCTGGCGCTGAAATGATTGGTTTGTTAAAGTGTGCATGTCCTGTTTATACAACATAAGGGTGGGTGGGAGGGCCCAAGGACAATTCCATCTTGCACCTCTTTTTTTTCTTTGCATTATGTACAGTTTGGGGCCTAGTTTTTCAAACTGCCATCCTGTCTGCCACTGCAGTTTCACGCCTAGATGGGTCACGTGTTTGTGCCGCCCACTCGTGTTGCTTAGCATAGTCATCCAGCTACCTCGGTGCAACCTTTTGGACATAAAAACACTATTGTGAGGTGTGAGGTGTTCAGAATAGACTGGAAATGAGTGGAAATTAAGGTTATTGAGGTTAATAATAGCATAGGAGCAGAAAAACCTACAAATTCTGTGATTTTAGCTGTTTTTATGCTTTTTTAAAAAAAAATACAGATCCAAAACACAAAACCCAGAACCCAAAACACGGAAGGGTGGTTTTGGCAAAACCAATCCAGATCCAAAACACGAAGAAAGATCCAGATCCAAAACCAAAACACAAAACACGAAAAGTGGCCGGTGCACACCCCTAATATATATACATATATACATACACACACACACACACACACACACACATATATATATACATACACACACATAGATATTTATTATGGCACTTTCTGTTAACGGGTTATCTTGTACAATAGAAGTCATTGTATGATTATGACTTGGCAATTTAAACTTAAGTTGACATCTGCTTCTTATTAAAATGCAAACACTTGTAGACATGTATATAAATAAACATATCAAAGTTGAAGAAATAATAGTATTGTATTTAAATTACAACTCTCTGCAAGCACAGCAAAGGTCACCCACACAAATAGACACTTACCGACTTCCTGGTTTTCAGGGCCGGATTATAGGCAGGGCGGCCAGAGCAGGCGTCCAGGGGCCCCTACACTGCCGCAAGCATTCTAGAGTCTGGCACCCTCTCTGGCCGGTTCCACTCGGCAGCAGACAGAAGCAGTGACAGCTGAGCTCACTGATCGTAGCTGACGATGGAAGCCCCTCCCTCTCATTGCTATGATTCGTGGGTGAATGGGTAGGGGGTGGAGCCCAATTACATGACCTACATCATTCAGAAGCAAAGCACTGCTCTACCTGTCTGATCTGATCCTACAGCAGGTACAGTGTGTGTGTCCTTTCCTCTCGCTCGCTCTTACTTTGTCACTCATGACTTCTGTCTCTGGGGGGTATTTATATAATTAGCCATGGCCTCTCTCTCCCTTTCTCCCTCCCCCTCTTTCCCTACCTCTCTCTGTCTCTCCCTTTCTATCCACCTTCCACCTCCGCCCTTCTTTCTCTCACCCCCCCACTCAAAATTCTGCGTTAGCCCCTGGCAGTGGGGGCCAATTTATTAATTATCGCATTTGCAATACGATCTGGGCATGACATTACCACCCATGATTGCACTGCAAGATGCGATCATACCTGTAGAATAACAACCAGCACATGCAGGGACAGTGGCTGCATCCCTGTGATGTGCCCGGAGTGCTGCTGACCATGCGCAGTACTGCTGATTGCACATGAGCGGCCACCATGCGCGGTCCCGGGGTCCCCCACAATTTAGTTGCCCCGTGGCCACCACAAGCCTTAATCCAGCCCTGCTGGTTTTAGTACTGCGTCTGGGAAATCAGCGTTCCTAATTTTGATGAATGCGCTTTATAGCAATAGGCTGCACAGCTCTGCACTGCACGGAGGAGGAAGTGCAGTGTTTCAACTTAAATACTGCACATTACACCTCCTCCATCATGCGGTGCAGGGTCTGTGCAGCCTATTACTATAAAGCACAGCCCCTGAACATCCGCAGCCGCCCCTTTCAAATGTTTGGGTGGGGGCGGGGGGAGACGGATGAGATG